>BSBK01000559.1:1515000-2000000 GCA_027943335.1 Chamaecyparis obtusa
TTCTACCCTTAGACCTCAAAGGACACTCATGTTTCTCATCATAGGGTCCCCTGCAATAAAAACATAACCTCTTCCTCCTCAAATCATTCAGAGTTTCTTGATCCAGTGGTCCCGTCATAGGACGTTTAAAATCTGATCCGTCCTCTTTCTTTGGGGCAGAACTATTGTCCTGTGAAGAACCAGATGGTCTCGAAGGGAACCGAGTGCATGGAGCTAAAAACTCTAAGTCCCGTGCTTTCTTCATGGCTACTTGCAAGGAGGGGGGGTCAAAAGATTTAACGCATCCTCTAAGAGGTTCAACTAATCCTTCTGTAAACAGCATCACCTGTCTCCTCTCTGAAATATCATAAACCATCACTGAAACCTTCTAAAACTCATTAATAAAAGTCTCCAAACTACCAGACTGTCTGAGTTGAGCCAAATCAAGAAAATATGATTCAGGATCGTTCCTGTCAAATCTCTCAACCAGATTATGCACAAACTCCTGATAAGTTCTTACCTGATCATGCTGTAAAGAAACAAGACCATCATACCACCAATCATGAGCAGCTCCATCTAAATGAATACAGCAAATCGAACCGCGTCCTCTTCAGACATAGGACGTAATGCAAGATATGTATCCAACTTATGGATCCAAGCCCTGGCTGTCATCTTTCAACTTCCATCAAAATGAGTCATGGTGAGTTTACTGGTTGCCTGTTTGAGTTCAGTCTGTCTAGGCCTCTGTCTTGTATCTGGACTATGTCTGCCTCTGTAATGCTCTCTTTTTTGAGTCAAGAACCTATCAAAGTTCAAGTTCCTCTTAATGGGTTCCGGTAATGCATCCCATTCAGCATAGTGAGCTACCATATCATCAACAAAAGGAGCTGGCTCAAAATCAACACTAATCATGTCCTCTTCAAGCCTGAGGAACGTAGGACGTAATGGTCTATCACGAGTGCCTGTAGGGTCATCTTTGGTCTCCTGTCTATCCACAATCCTGGATCTGTGTGAACCAACCGATGCACCTCTAGTGCCCCTGTCACGATCTCCTGGTACATTCATGCACTGCAAAGTGTCAAATAGTTGTTGCAATATAGTTGCAACATGATGTCCGTCTGCAATATTTCGGAAAGCATCTCTGGCTTCCCTGTCCATGTCATTACCAATATTATCTCTATCCATGTTACCTGTGTGGTCAACCTGCGGACCCTGTTCATTCCCTCCGGAGGTGGCGAAGCTCTACCCCTATGGGCATAATGGAAACCTGGTGCAAATCTCTCTACCATAGCTGGGCCCAAACTTCAGGCTGGCAGGATCAAGGCTCTGATACCATTGTAAAGAGCTTTGCAGCTCTTTAATTTGCAATGATAATTTTCCAATAAAACTAGCAATTTGTATTTCTCAAGCTTCTCAAAAGAAACAACAATTCCTCTTGCCTTCGAAAATTACTAAGTTCACAAACTTATGAAAATTTATTGAATGAAATTCCATGCCAATTATTAAAAGGAAACAAGTGCACTTCGCGTTATTAATTTTAACATAAATCGAAACGTAGTCATTGGCACCTGATTACATACAGGCTACTATCGAATGCCTCCAGCTGAAGCATTCATGTGGCCATTACTTGATGCAGCTGCTGCTGTAGATACCGCTTGGTATCTAATTCCTGATCAGCGCGTGAAATCCTTGCGGATGAATAAATGAACCCCAACAGCACACATCTAGTCTGCAAACAGCTAACATTCAATGTCATACGGCTCTGGCAATATCCGTACGGTCTAGGTATTAAATCTGCACGCTGTCAATACTCAAAAACGTTGGCATTCTTCACATTATTCAATGGCATTTGGTATCCATCTCACAATGCAATCTTGGGAGAAATAACGTTTCCCCAAAGCTCCTTCAAACCCTTGCTTTCACAAGTTTCGAACTCTTCCAAAATTTCTCAATTTCGGTGATCATAACATGAATGAATAAAATCACAAGCCTTGGTCTTTTATTAAAAGAGATCAAATCTTCTTCCACACACCACCATCCAGCTTCAAAGATATACTTCTCACTTAAGTGTTATCAATCGTCAAGCACACACTTTTAAATTATAACACTTAAAGTAATATAATAAAATCAAGCCAAGCTTCATTCCATAAACATAAGGAAGGTGGTAATTGGAATTCAAGAACGAACTCCAAAGAAGACTGTGGACCAAAACCAACGCCCAACTGCCACCCGAAATAGAAACGGAGTATAACTGACTTACTAAAAATAGTAAGTGTGGCACAGAGATCCCCTAATCATCCCGTCAGCTCACAGGGATCGCATTGATGAACTGACAATAACAAGCACAGGTACCTGCTAAATTGGGGACATTACATGCTACTCTCTTTTGTTATGTCAAAGCCACTCGTGCCAGTTTCTTGTAGTTCAACATAAAAATAAAAACTTTATCTTTTTTAGAAGATAATGCTAGGTGAAGGTTATTCACTTCCTCTTTTGTGGCATAGTTCCAAGGTGATTTCAGGCGATGGTATATGCAGCATTTTTTTTGTATGATTGTTGTTGAAATAACCACATATTGTTGTAAATATTATCATATGAGCCTAATGTGGGGTATAAGAATACTTACATGGTTACTGCAAATACACACAGAGGGAAGAAAAAACCAATGTATCATTTAGCACGAGCATCATCATAGCTAGCTAAGGATGGTTTTTAGTTTCACTTTTTAGAATGGTGGGCTTGGAAGCACTGCAGAAAATCATTACATATACATATAGTTATGACAAAAGGACGAAGCCATGCATGATTTCACTGCAAATATCAAGTGGTAAGAGGGTATGTGAGCGGCGCTGACATAAGTAGTGAGGCACTTCTTATAAGTTTCAGGATATTTGTAACTCTATCCCTCTAAATATTGATTTTCAACTTACGGTGTTATTCTATAATACTACATACATATTTTCAGCTCTGTTCACATGTTTATTCTCTTCCAACAATATTTACTCTAGAGTCTTCCCTCATAAATACCACTTCCAACCCTCCCTTAAATAAAAGTTATTTTGTGAAATTTGATGACTTTCATTGAACTTCATACATAACATCTTTATCACATTAAACATGAAAATTTATATATATAGTTTGAAAAAAACCCTATATTGTGAATCAAAAACGGGTATTTCTTCTATGCAATGATAGACAAATATTCAGCATTGTGTACTGACTCTGGATTTATGAATTTTTATTCATGATAAAGACACTGCAAGATGGGATCATAAAAATAATAAGCAGCATACCAGAACCATTTTAAGAAGAGTGTTGGTGCCAATATTAGCAAGAGCACTGTTAACAACATAGTTTCCTTCTGGTTGATCAACATAATGCGCAACACTTTCACCTTGTTCGAAGGTTTCTACCAAAACTGCTGGATGTACAAGAGGATATAGTGGCTTTGGAAAAGAAACATCCTTCCATTTACGAAAGTTGTAAAGAAATCGACTCAAGTGTGCAGCTTCTCTTGCAAGATCAACTTGGGACAACATAAAGACAGCAAATTGTTGAACACTTTCATCAAGTCTTAACCATTGTAATGTAGGCAGAAAACTGGAAACCTTTGCAAGCCAATTTATTATCGTAAAATCTCTACTAATTGCTTCCCTTACTCCTGGATGTCTTACTTTCACAGCCACTATCATAGGCTTTACTTCATGACCTGGACCCTGAAATCTTAGCACAGCCCTATGTACCTGGGCAATACTACCAGAAGCTACAGGCTCAATTTCAAAATCCTCAAATATATCCTGAAGGCTGTGACCAAAGGCACTTTCAACAGTCTTTTTTGTATGGGAAAATCCATGTGCTGGAGCCTTTGAATGCAATTTCGCCAGCTGATCACAAATATCTTTTGGAAACAAGTCTGGGCGTGTAGCCGCCCATTGACCCCACTTAATGAAAGCTGGACCCGCTCTTTCCAATGAGCAATGTAAAATGTGTATCCATAATTTCCTATAATTTCCTCCAAAAGTATCTACAAAGGGAGCCATTGCAACAGCTGGAGCAAATAAAGTCATCAAGTAAAGTATCCGTAGAAGTAACATTAATTTTTCCATGATAGCCCAGATAAATGAGGTCAAAATGTTATAGTTGTCATTTGCTAGGCTGTAGCAAGGATTAAATGTCTGCATCGTGTTTGATTCAGCTAACACATTCTGTGCAAAGGAGGCCTGTCCAATAATAACAGCTAAAACACGTGAAGCAATATTTGATCTACAACATGTAAAGCTCACAGCACGAGCAATCCTGCTTATGGGTTGAAACATAGGCCAACTAATGCCATATGTCAATGAAAATCTTGTCCATGCAGATTGAGCCTGGCAAGTCATGCCAGCATTTTGGGCTAATACAGAAAACCCTTTCCAAGTCTGTGCCCCATAAAAACCTACTTTAAGTCTGGAAGCAATTAGAAGCATTGAAAGAGAACACTGTTTATAAGAATGTTTCCATACAATCCCAAGTTTCTGTTCTACCCCACACCAGTATGACCTGTGCTGCGAGCACTGAAACTTGAAATTTTTCCCCAGCAAATCAGGCAACCCAAAAGAAGAAGGTTTTCCAGAAGTCCCATGCATGTTTTGCAAAGTTTGTCTTGCAAATGAGTACCCTTCTTTTGTGATTGATCCATGTGGCAGAAACCTGCAAACAGCTAACTTTATAATTTTTGAAGCAAAACACAGCATAATTTTCGTACAAAAAGATGAAAGAATTTGTAAAATTATTTGATAGAAATAAATCAACTATTTGATTAGGGAACAAAAAACAAAATGAACAAATATGAGAAAATCAAAACAATGTATTTTGTAGAGCATTTTGTTACTCCCATTGTTTTCCAATCATCAAACGAGAATTAATATTTAATATCTAGTTATACAGGTTACTGACCAATGACATTGAACATAAAGGTGCAAGAGGGTGTTTCTTTGGCATGAAACTTCAAAAAAACTCGAACATGCTTGTGAAAATATTTAAAATTAAAATTATACTATTTAGTGAAAGTCAAAAGAAAACTGTTTTACAGGAGCTTAAAAAGAGCAATAATAATCAAGTTGCAGCAACCAGAATAGAAAATGGTTGATGGCAAAGCCGTTAAGCAATTATATTTTATTTTATTTGTGCTCTAAAGAGAAAGCGCCCAAGAGGTGGATACAAGTATTCAAATTTTAAATCAGCCATCTAAGAGTGTCTAGGAGAAAAAACAGGGTGAAATTGCTGAGAGAATCTACAAGATTAAGAAACAACTGTGTGATTCAAAATAAGATTTCGCTAACATAAGAGTATGTCGTGTCCCCTTCTCTAGCATAAGTTTGCTAATGACCGTTAGCCTATTTTTCAGAAAAAAATTGGAGGCTAAGAGTTGTGGGAAAAGGGAAATCAATTAAAAAATTAAAGTTTGTTGTTTAAAAGTAATTGAGTCATAAATTAAAAGATGACTAATATTTAATTATATATAAAGTCTATTATAACTTATAAGTAAATGAATAAAGTGTTACTAGACCCAAGGTACAAAAGGTGAGTGAAAAAGGACACTTTATTTCTTTTTTGAACTTTGGAGACAACAGACAAAAAGAATATTATTCTCTCGAAAAAGGGAGAAATGTTTTAGAAACGGTTATTCTTGCTCACTTAAACAATTTAGTTTCCAAAGAATGAATGTGCATTCTTCTTTCTTTCCAAAGGATAGAAAACCTCCGGCATTGCTAGTTTGAAGACAAAAACCCTCCTAGCCTTTACTGCAATTCTACTCAAGAATAGCCAATGTACTCTATTAAAAAGGTTTATAAGATTGCCAAAGTATTCCATGTAGCTTCCAATTAGTATCATAATATTTAGTTGTTTTTGGAGAGACTTGTCAGTCTATAGGCCATACTATTGATAACTGCATGAAGTTGCACTAGTCTTCATTGTATGTTGGCTGAACAAATTCATTTTTTTTGCAGCACTTCTTAAGGTGATTTGGAGGTCGTACTATCTCTGATAAGGGCTGTACACCTGGTGAACATTTGTTGTAGTTAGGCTGTACAATGTGCTGGCCAAGCTTGTTATTTGAGGATTTTTTTTTAAGTTGAATCACAAAAACTAGAATGTTGGTGCAGATTTTGTCATTTTTTCCTAAGCCTTTAACCCTGCCATACTAACCTGCAGCACAGTTCTACAATTTCAGATCTAAATCACAGCTTTTGTGAGGCTGTTCTTGGTCAAAATTGGTCTCTACTGTCTGTAAGGAAGCATAAGAAACGATCAACAAAATATCAATGGGTCAAATACAGTTTGTCATTATTTTCTGCAAGTCATAGAGTCTCCAACTAAGTCATACAATTTGCATAATTAACAAATTATTTCCAGTTTGATGTTGGATTCCAATTCCAGTGTTTTTATGGGGTATTTCTTCTTCAATATTTTGGTTTTCTTCAGCCAGTGTTATCCAAGGATGCATTTCCGGCATAATTTCACCTGTTCCGGAGGGCGTCCCGGAAACTTTCGGAAACCCGTCCCCTGGCTTGATTTTTGATAATTTGTTTGACTTCCACTCTCATGTGAAATCTCAATTTAAATTAATTAACACAAACATTATATGCTAGGGTTCTATAATGTATATAAGCATGCTTTATCCATGTTTTCATAAAAATATTTAAAATTTCCCTATAAATTTAAATTTTCCCTATTTTTTAATAAAGCTGTCCCCGCTGTCGTCCGCTACCGTCCCCTGCTCCGCAAAAAAAAATCCGTCCCGGAAACCCATCCCCCCATCTCCCCATCCTAGAAACCCAGGGTAACATAATTTTCAACACATCATGCAAAGGTACTGATTTATTTCCACTTCTCAGCATACCATTTTCAGTAATGTGGATTTGCCAAATAATCATTGTAGAAGATCCTAGTTAGTTTATCCAATAGATCCATTTTATTTTAGTATATTACTTGCCAGCTTGATGTGTATCATAATTAAGTGATACGATCTATCATTTCCACATAGACATTTCTGCTTGTATTCAGAAAATTTTGGCATCATAAAATTTGTGTATCACTATCTGCCATCTTGGCATTGACTGATTCTACAACTTAGCTTTTAATATGATATGGTCAGCTAGCCGCCGATATCTTATTATTTAATTCCATTGTTCGCTACATTCTTTGTTGCCAAATCTTTTGGTGGCATCATCTGCTGCAAATCATTTGTAATCACCCTGGGATTCTACTTGGACAGCTAAAATAAATTGTTCATCCTCATTTGCAATTGTCAGACTACATGCCACCATTACCTCTTGTTTGGAAGAATAGTTATGAGGTTGTCATAGAGGAAGAAAGGTGGTGCTGAGGAATGATGTGTTTTCCCTAGAAGAAGTTATTACATTGAGAAATTGACCATACAAATCCTCACTGCCACTGACAATTCATTAATAACAATTGTACTTGATCATATTTGTAACAACTAGATATAATCATTTTTTTAATAGTTATTTATATTGTATAATTTGGCTGAGAATATAACTAAAGAAGTGGTTGCATACACACGCTGTGATATGTCCAAACAGAATTAGTTTGTATTGGATAAGTTGTGCATGTTTCATGGGTAATGGTCAACAGTTGTCCAAACAACAAAACTTTTGGTTGGCACTAATGATATTTGTAAATACAAATCGAACCTATATCAAATTTAAGTAATAGAATAAATTCTGAATTGTTAGTGTTCTATTGAAAGCAGTGTTACCTGGGGACGCGTTTCCGGCAAAAATTGACCTGTCCCGGAAACGGGGACATCCCGGAAACTCGCAAACTTCCAGAAACCTGTCCCCTGGCTGTCCCATAAAATTAATGTTCCAGTTTTGATAATTTGTTTGACTTCCACACTCATGTGAACTCTAAACTCAAATTATTTAACACAAACATTATATGTTAAGGTTCTATAATTTATATAAGCATGTTTTATCCATGTTTTCATATGAATATTTAAAATTTCCCTATATATTTAAATTTTTCCTATTTTTTATGTAGCTGTTCCCACTGCTGTCCCCTGCCGTCCCCTGCCCTGAGAAAAAAAAATCCGTCCCGGAAACCTGGGGTAACATAGATTGAAAGCAATTTATACATCTATATTCTTGAATTAAAATATCTGTATTTATATTACTGTATATATATAATGATCTTTGAATATTATTGAAACTGAATATTATATTTATTCTGTTTTGCAGACTACTGAATCAAAGCCTTGTCACTTATGGATTACTGTGCTGAGCGATGATTAGCATTCAATGGAGACGGTATATATACCGTAGCGGTAAGGGTGAGGGTGAGAAGTCACGTCTATGATAGACGTGACTCCTCAAGGAGTCACATCTATCATAGGCGTGACTTTTTGTCACAAACCGATGTGAGTATTGCCCAAACCCGATAACTTATAATCGGGGTCTCTTAAACATAATCGATAGTTATTATTAATTCGATCAGAATCATTATTATATAATAATGATAACCTTTATTATTATTATACTATAAATATGATAATAATAATATAAATATCAATATATATGTTTAATAATGATAATAGATAATAATAAAAATATATATATATATAATAATGATAATATCTATTATTATTATTATCTATATATTGATATATATATATATATATATATATATATATATATATATATATATATATATATATATCTTAATTTTATCTATTCTCGTAAAATCAATATTTTATCTAATCGAAGCTACAAATATCAACACTCCCTCTTAGCTCGAGAAGATAACAATATCACAATAATCTCTATGAATGTCTTATGACTTACAAAATTATTTGACTTGTGATGTATCATTCATCTTATGATATAATAAGTCACATATCACATAACTCGTGATGTGAAGTATCACCTAACTTGTGATACATAGTATAACCTATCTCGTTGTCATGTCCCCTCTTTAGTGACATGTCATTTTTCAGTGGATTTGCCTATCATGGACTCTCGTAGGTAGATGGTTTTGGTGAGAGAGTCATTCTGATGATTATTTGGGGATTGGATGGTCTTATTTGCTTTTGGAGAGATGGTGTTTATCATATTTTTTATTATAATGTGTTATGTGGGGCCAAAATGTTATAATTTTGAGTTGAGTTGCACTTTTTATTTTATAAAGTTACTTTTTATATAAAAGTGCATTATAAAAGGATTTTATAAGAATATTTTATGGATACTTCTAGAAGTTCTAGTGGCTTCTTAGAAAAGTGAATAAATAGAGTGTTTGGCCTCTCATTTGGACATCCCATGACTTGAGTTTACACTACTTTTCTCTTTGAGCATTTGTGGCACCATCTTGGTCTGCAAATTGTCATTTGATCATTACGAACGGAGTCTCCTAAGGATTTGCATAACTGAGGAGGTGAAATATCCTTTGAAGGGTTGCACTTTGGAAGTGGTGTTCAGCCATTTCAAGTTGAGCTTATTTGGAGTCCTCAGACTTACCTGAGGGTTTGAGTTTTGGTT
Source organism: Chamaecyparis obtusa (assembly GCA_027943335.1). Taxonomy (NCBI): domain Eukaryota; kingdom Viridiplantae; phylum Streptophyta; class Pinopsida; order Cupressales; family Cupressaceae; genus Chamaecyparis; species Chamaecyparis obtusa. Next base: position 1,524,516 of record BSBK01000559.1, read on the forward strand.
GCAAGAGGAAAAAAGCAAAGCGAAAAAGCAGATCCGAAAAAGCAGAGTGAAAAAGCAGTCCGAAAAATTATTGCAGCCATCTACAATCAGGTTCCTCACTTCTCATTTGGCATTTGCCATATTTTCTGAGAAATGTATGTTTTCAGCTGAGTACAAAATATAGCTTCAGCACTTTACTATTTTACATTGTACTTGTTTTTGTTTGCCATTTGGCATTATTGGTATCAAAGGAAGGCTAGGATTTTGCAAGTGAAAGGACATTGTAATTTTTCAGTCTATCTATATTGTAAACGTAGGGTTTGATGATCATATTATTGACTGAAATATGTATGGCATTGTTGCAAATTGTTGATATATGAATGGCATATGGTTTTGAGCAATTTCCTACATCATTGATAGTGTTTTAGATGGTATTTGGTTGCTATCTATTATTCTGAAATTTTGGGACAGCGAACTCATATATTGCAAAATAATTTTCTATCTACATTTTGAGTTGCATTTTTGAGGGGTTTTTAGTGGCCTATTGGTAAGGGTCATTACAGTAGTATCAGAGCGGTGTTCTTGCCATCCTGTTGGGTAAGAAATCTTTATGCATCCTTCAGCATTTGGGCATCACAGGTATTATACACGCAGGAGAGCAGCACTTGAGGGTGAGCAGGAATTCAGAGATATACTTACTATGGGTGAGAAACAGTCACAAAGTCCACCTAGAGTCCCTAGGACTGATGATGATGAGGCTAGAGACTTCTTCCGGGCTATGACTACTGGACAGCAGGAGATAATTCAGTCTATACATGCATTGACCACTATGATGGAGAGAGTTGCTCAACCGAGGAATCAGGAACAGGGTAGAGGGACACCAGAGCAGGATAACAGGAGTGTAGCAGGTTCACAGGGTGCTCCTAGGCACAGGTCGTGGACTGCAGACAGGCCTACACGTCCTACATTCCTTAGAGAGGAGGCCCAGGAGGCAGGAGAGAATGATATGCCATAGTACTTTCAGGATGATCTTAGAGCTGCAAATGCAAAATGGCAGGCATTACCTCCACATGTTCGTGAGTTGCTGAATTTTGATCGCTACCTGAGTCAGAGAAGAGAGCACGTGAGGAGTAGCAGGCAGAACAGGAGGCCTAGAGGAGGTCAGGACAGTGAGTTGCAGCGAGCTGCTAGCAAGCTCACCTTACCATCTTTTGATGGCAGTGGACAAATGACAGCACAGGCCTGGATCCATAAGTTAGATACATTCCTAGCATTGAGGCCTATGTCAGAGATGGATGCTATTAGGTATGCCACTTTGCATTTAGAGGGCGCAGCAAATGATTGGTGGTCACATGGTATGATTACATTGCAACATAATCAGGTGACATCCTACCAGGATTTTGTGGATAGACTGGTAGAGCGCTTTGATAAGAAAGACCTAGAGGTCTTCTTCCGTGATCTTGCACAGCTGAGACAGACAGGCAATTTAGAGGTCTACATCAGTGAGTTTCAGAGATTATCAATGATGGTGCAGGATGTGTCTGAGAGGAGGCTAGTTATACTATTCACAGAAAGGTTGTCTGAACCTCTAAAGGGTTGGATCAAGGCATTCGATACCCCTTCATTGCAGGAGGCTATGAGGAAGGCACGGAGTATGGAGCTCACAGCACCCTCCAGCAGATTCACCCCCAGGAACACTTCTTCATTCCAGGACACTAAGAAGTTTGATAAACCTAAGGGCAAAAAAGATGATACCAAGGGTAAATCTACTGCACCTCTGGATATGGAGACATTGAATGACTTGCGCAGGAAGAAGCTATGTTTCTACTGCAAGGGTCCTTACAACAGAGATCATGATTGTCCTATGAGGCCTAAGGGGAAGGCCAACAGGGTTATGTGGGCTTACTACCAGGATTCGGATTCTGACAGTTCTGGACATGAGGATGATCGTAGTGATGCAGAGCCTAAGGCAGAGGCAAAAGCTTCAAAACCTAAGGAGGAGCCCGAGCTGCACTTACAGAAGGCACGCTTGTCTAGCATTCAGCAGGAAGGATCTTTTAGACTGCGTGGTGTTCTAGCAGGTCAGAGAGTTATTACATTGGTTGATACAGGTGCTACGCACAATTTTATTCATGCACGTTTTGTTGAGTGTCGTGGTATTATGACTGAGGAGTTTGAGGGACTTCGAGTACAGGTTGTTGATGGTTACACTCTTAAGTGTAGCAGGATGGTTAGAGATTTGCCCTTACGCCTGAACAACTATGAGTTCAAGGCAGACTACCATGTTGTCAACATGGGTGATCTAGATATTGTGCTTGGGATGAAGTGGTTGCACTCATTGGGAGAGGTCACCTTCAAATTGAAGGACATGGAGATTAAGTTTGAGGTGGATGGGAAACAGCATATTTTGAGAGCCATCAGAAATAGTGACATCAGGACTATTTCCTTCAGACGGATGGAGAGGTTAGCCAGACATGATGACATTGAGTGGGCAGCAGTATGTACTCTCATGCCTACACAGGAGGGACAGCATAAGACAGAGTATCATCCAGACATACAAAGGTTGAGAGTGAAGTATGACAGACTCTTCAGTGACATCCCACCTGGCAGGCCACCAGATAGAGGTATTGAGCACATCATTGAGTTAGAGGAGGGTGCTAAACCCGTGATGATTACACCCTACAGGCATCCTAAGAGACTCAAGGATGAGATAGAGAAAACCATCAAGGAGTTGCTTGCGATGGGACACATCAGACCGAGCAAGTCTCCTTTTGCTTCTTCGGTAGTGTTGGTGAAGAAGAAGGATGGTACTTTACGGATGTGCATTCACTATAGGGTGCTGAATAAGAAGACAATTAAGAACAGGTACCCCATTCCACGGATTGATGAGTTGATTGATGAGCTTCAGGCTGCATGTTACTTCACGAAGATTGATTTGAGATCCGGCTACCATCAGATCAGAGTTAAAGAGCAAGATATTGAGAAGACCGCCTTCAAATGTCATTATGGTCACTTTGAGTTTGTGGTCATGCCATTTGGGTTGACCAATGCACCAACTACTTTTCAGTCCACCATGAACAAGGTCTTCCATCACCAGTTGAGGAAGTATGTGTTAGTCTTCTTCGATGATATTCTGATATACAGTTGGACTTGGCAGGAGCACATGGAGCATCTAGAGACAGTTTTGAGGATCTTGCAGTCGGAGTCCTTGTATGCCAAGGAGTCCAAATGTGATTTGGGCATGACAGAGCTATTGTATTTGGGTCACATCATTAGTGCAGAAGGAGTAAGGATGGATCCTAATAAGATCCGTGCTATTGTGGATTGGCCTACTCCAGAGAACTTGACACAGTTGAGAGGGTTCCTTGGGTTGTGTGGTTTCTACCGCAGATTTGTCAGTGGGTATTCTCGTCATGCAGCTCCTATGACAGACTTGTTGAAGAAAGGGGCTTTTGTATGGACACCTGAGGCACAGGCTTGCTTTGAGAGATTCAAGGAGATCATGACTACATGCCCTGTGTTAACATTGCCCGACTTCTCGAAGCCATTTGGGCTTCAATGCGATGCATCTGGAGAGGGTATTGGTGTTGTTCTGATGCAGGACAAGCACCCCATTGCATTTGAGAGCAGGAACTTCCGTGGGCCAGACAGATCATTTGGTATATATGACAAGGAGATGTTAGCCATTATGCATGCATTGGCTAAATTCAGGCAGTATCTGGTGGGTGGTAAGTTTTGCATTAAAACTGACCACAATAGTTTGAGACATTTCCTTGGACAGAGAGAGCTCAATGACAGGCAGCAAAAGTGGGTTAGTAAGCTGCAGGCTTATGATTTTGACATCTCCTATGTGAGAGGGACTCAGAATGTGGTAGCAAATGCTTTGTCACGCAGACCACATCTCAGTGCTATGGTTGAGATATCTGAGGATTGGAGGCATTTGATTATTGCAGAGTATGCTAGAGATTCATGGGCATCCGGGATTGTTGATGGGACAGTTGTTGATATCAAGTACACACTTGTGGATGATTTGATTATCTACAAGAACAGGATATTCTTAGTCCCAGGATCGAAGGTGAAGCGTATTGTTATGAGAGCTCTTCATGATTCACCTACCGCTGGACATCCTGGATACTTCAAAACTTACAAGCAGGTGCGAGAGCGTTTCACTTGGAAGGGGCTCAAGGCGGATGTCATCCCCCTGGGTTTCATCTGTAATAATCAGATCCTGGGACTCTTCTGTAAACTCTGTCATGTCTGAGAGATCATCAACCCATTCCAACAAGAATGGTCGACTGGATACATGAACAATGCCCAACACAGGTGTATAAAAACTAATTCCAGCATCAAACAAGTTGCTGGCATGGATGAGAACTACACCTGGTAAACTACTAATCAAGTCCATGATAGTGCAACAGATACTACTACCAAAGAATGATTAGATATCTCCGGTCAAAACAATCCCAAGTACTAAGATAAGGATCCCAACATCTAATCCATGAACAAAAATCAATTGGCAACTCAAGTAAACTCCTCACCTGAGTAATGTGAACAATACCAACTGACTTCACGCACCTGTCTACTATACCCACTACAATCTCTGAATCCGAAGTGTGAATGCTAGACACACTCATATCATCATGAACATGTGACCTGACTGTAAAAGAAAGCTGAGTCCCTGCCATATGCGCTAACTCCTGAACTGAACTCACCTCAAGACAAAGCTCGTCCACATGTCTCTCAGAATCCTGGAGAGCCAACTGAGTACACACCAAGGAATTCCGAATATCCTCCAGCTCATGAGAAAGCCGGTCAACCTCCTCTTCCTTCTTCTTTAATGTATCTGAATAGATCCCCGCAAGATTAAGGAGATGATCGCGATCTGAAAGTAGGTGTGTGTAACTTACCTTCATTGCCTCCATGCCCTCCTTGATCTGCTATAAGTCGTCACAAGAAGAACCTGCTATGACTCCTTTTTGTCTCTCTTGCAGTTGAATCATCCAAATGTGATTCTCGATCAATCCATGCAACCTATCATGATGAGATAAAGCCGCGACAATATCCCTTTCCTTCTGGCTTGCCAAATCAAGTGAAGAGCTACTAGCCTCTATCTCATGTGAAGAAGCATCCAACTGTGCCTGATACTCATTTTCTACAAAGTCCTGAATGCTCACTTTCTGATCAACTGTACTATCCTCAAACATGACAGTATCCTCAATTGTTGTAACTTCATCCAGCCCAACTGTACTGGAATCACTATCTATGTCAATCACGCAATCCGGTGTGCCTGTGATATCACTTTCTGATGCAACTGGCTCAACCTGCACCACATCGTTAACCACTTCTGCCTGTGAAGATGATGCAGATAAATCATTACCTGAAGATGTGCTAATGTCTCCCTGTACTGGATCAGCATGTCTGTCAAACTCATCATACAAGTTTATGCCTGTTACAGGGAAAGTACTTCGATCCTTAGGCCTATCAATCAAACTCTTTAACCACGTACATGCCATAGGTGACAAATTCCTCTCTTTTGTCCAAACATACCATAAATCTTCTGCCAAAAGTTTAGAAATTTCATCCTCCTCCTCAAACAAGATTGTGAACATAATAGAGTGCATCGATGCTAATACATCGCTGGGATGAAACTCATCCAAAATATTCCAAAATGTGTTAAACATCCTGCGAATGTCACCAATACAACCTATTGTCAGCATAATGTTTTCAAATCTACCCCTTGCAAATACTTCAAGTAATCTTGCCCTCTTTGTGAAATGAGGGTCCCTGATGTCATCAAACTTTTCGAAGCTTTTCACCATGGCATGAAGTACCTCTCTCATAATCTGATTGTCATAAGAATTAAGGCCAGCTATTATCCTCATGATTTCACTAATGCAAGAGAGAGCTGCAAGTCTTATCACCTCATCATGATGTCTCAATAATCGGGGCTTAACCAACGAACCAAATGCTGGAGATAAAGCTGTTTTCATAGCATGGGAATCTGACTGATCAATCTTGCCTAAATAAGTTTCCAACTCCTCCAAAGTTCTTAGAAGGTCCTCTGTTCGCTGAAATGGACGATCTAATTCCTTCTTTGCATTGTGCATTCTTTCTTCCAAATCCTTGTCTCCTGTTAAAGCCATACTGATAATTGAATTCAATCTGAAATAACCCAATCAGGCTGGCAGGAAACCGCTCTGATACCACTGTAATGACCCTGCTCAAATCTGCTCTCAAAATGCTGATAAAGGGTCAAGGACTTTCATCAAACACTTTGCATACATGGGTCATATAACTGATGTAAAATTTCAGTTTGCTTTAATGACTCTTTTCTTCAATTAGCATTAATGAGAATGCTTACAAATGACTCTAAATTGACTAAACAATGTCCTAGCATGAATGTGCAATTTAATTTGACAATATCCAATGCATATATATGATCTAAGCATGAGAAATGAACACCTACAGCCAACTGGTATATTCACAAACAGTTGGTATGCAACCTATATGCTGACAAGAACACCTACAGCCACTGACATTATGTCAAACAGTTGACATGCATAAGCTGATGATATTTGATTACACAATTGCAACATGAATTTGAGAAACTACTTATCACTCCTTGATTGCCAATGTTTATTCAATACAAAACTGATTGCAAATTGGCCAAGACCCTTGGCATCATACTTATGCAACATAACAATTTCTGAGTACAAATTGCAGCCTCTTACACATGTTCATATATGCATAAAATAGAATACAAGACAACCTAAACAACCTAGTTGAGTCGCCTTGTTTGGGAGATGAAGTAGCCAGCATATATCAATGAATGAACACCTTGTATGTGATGAATAATGACCCAAGCTGAGCCGCCCCTGCTGTAACTTTCAGACCTTCAAAATAAATATATCACAGCTGCAACCTTCAATTACTATCATCAATCTTCATTGCCAAGCTTCAAGAAATTGATTGCTCCAACACCCATAAACCAAAAACAAGTGTATGAATTTTAATGAATTTATTTGTGCTTCCCAGCCAAATTCACCCCTGTTCTAGCAGACCTCAGAAAATAAACATAAATCAGCCTCTAAAGATCTCCTCCAGCTCCAATAATGATCTCCATCTCTTTAGAAGTCAAGCACTACTAATCAAGACCAAGATCAATGGATGTTGTGGCTGCAATTAGCTAAATCGTGGCTCCCTCAAACTAATATATATGACTGTAATTTATTCCAGAATTGATAAAGATGCAGATTGAACCTTGAATAACAATTTTGACGAAGTCTCAATACACCAACATGACTCCAGCAATGCACCAATTTATCTCTTCAAATCGATACCACCAAAAATTTGGCCAAAGGCCATAAAATTTGCTTTAAAGTACAAGTAGAAAGTCTGAAGCGACTTCCTCAACTTTGCAATAATTCAAGTGATATTTCACACCCTCAAAATTGCTATCAATAGGAAGTTTTCGTTTCCTATGACAAAGAAGTAATCTGCAGAAACCCTAGGCTCCACAAGATGAAACAACAACAACATCAAATCTGGATGGTGAGAATGAAGCCCAAGATGCCTATTTATTCTTTTTCTCCACTTTCTCCAGAAACTTCTAGAACATTATTTTATTTTATTTATTAAGTGACTTTATAAGATATTTTATAATTCAAGTCACTTTATTAAATTAATTAAATATAAAGTTACCTTTTAATATTTATTTATTTGATAACTTTATAAATAATTAACTTAATACCACTTATTTATTTAATTAAAATAATTAATTAGTCATCCTCATAAAATATTCATTATTTTGGACAACTTAATTAATTAAATTAATTAAATCAAATTACCGCCAAAACGGGGACATTACAGTAAGGGTCATTACACTCGTGATACTAAAGGATATAATATACTCGAGCACATTGCATTCTCCTTATATATCCCAGTTATAGTATGTGCACTGACATTAAGTCACATAATGTCTACCATAACTAATCATGGCAAATCCATGAATCATACTGATATCAACTCACATCATATCAGTCTACTGAACATTATAAGACCGTCACCTTATAATGTTATATACAAGTGTTGATTATCGAAAAAGTCATCACCTTTCAGAAATATACACAAGATGGTTAGGCGCATAAAGTCATAGAGTCACTCATATGACAAAAGAAGTTTACAAATAAAAATTTGCATTTCAATCATACCAAGATTCTTCCTGAAGTGTTCAACTTTCACTTTGAGGAGAGGTTTGGTAAGAATATATGTTGTTTGATCTCCTATACTGATATACTCCAACTGAATCATGTTCCTTTCTACCATGTCTCTCACATAGTGATAAGGAACCTCTATATGCTTAGATCTATCATGAAATACTAGATTCACTAAAAGCTTAAAGACACTTTGATTGTCACAGTGGATGATAGTTGGTTTCAGACATTTCCCGAATAATCCCACAAGCAGTTTTCTAAGCCATACTGCTTCTCTAGAAGCCATAAAAGCTACAATATATTCGGCTTATGTAGAACTCTAAGCTACTAAGGACTATTTTCTGCTAATCCACGGTATCATAGCCGATCCTAAACTGAAGCAACATCCGGAGGTGCTCTTCCAACCAGTCACGCTTCCAGCCCAATCTAAATCTGTGAATCCATGAAGATCTAAGCCAACCTTTTCATATCTTAGGCCACAATTAAGAGAACTTTGAAGATATCTCATTATATGCTTCATAGCCACAAGATGTATCTCCTTGGGCTTGGTGGTACCCTAAATTTTGAGAGTCCAAATCCATTATCAATAAGAAAGTTTCTCCATACTTAAAAAATCAAAGGAAGGGACCTTTATGACACAAATAAATAGAACTAACTAATCAAAGCCTTCAAAAAATGCTAGAATTTCGACCTACTGCAAAGATGATGCCGACAGAGCCTAAAGATGGTCGCATTTTAAAAATCTAAAAACGACCCAGTTCGGGAAATCAAATTTCCTATCTTCAGTAAAAATCTTAGCTTTCCACGAGGTGTTTTGGTTTTTTGACCAGACCCAAATCTGAAAGTTAGGTGGTTATTTTTTAGTTAGTTTATTATTTTTCAAAATAATTTATAATAAGGGTTGTGTCTTTTCACCCTAAAGAAGCGTGAAAGCCACTCAAACACATATATATAAATAATGTAAAATGTAGAGAGAGGCACACATTCGAATAAACATGTAGAAGAAGAATATTTGTAAGGGAAGATGTAAATATTAAAGCATGACTTTTATATAAATTTCAATATTATATTTTAATAATAAATAAAAGGCCCTTTTGTTTATTTTCAAGGCAAAGAGATTACAATTAAAATGTGGCTTCGTCCTTTGTGATCAGTAAATAGATTATTGAATTATTCCAATAGAGTTTTATTGTTGCATTGGATATCTTCCTGCATTCTTTGTTCGACAATCAGGGTAGTGTGAAATATAAATGTGTTTCCTTATCTCTGTCTAATCGAACTTCCAGCCGGAGAAGTTAAATTCCTTTTGGACTAATAGAGAATTGCATATAAGATTTGTCTTTTGTAGAGCTTAGGAGTAATTGATGATAGTTAAATAAATATTGTCTCATAAAGTTGTACGTAATAATCCTTGTTATAGTAGAATCTATCACCCGGATAAACAAAGGCACCGGTCATTTAAAAATCATTAGAATATAATTATTGGAGTTATTAATCGAAGTCATAAATCTATATACTTCCTTCTTGCAAGCATCTAATCAATTATTGATAAACCTTACACAAACATTCAACTCATTTCACGCAATCACATAACTTTATATTCATCGAGTTTGAGGATTTTGCCAACCGGAGAACTCATCAAGTCTAAATTCGCTATAGGAAAGCCTTGAACAAAGTGATCAGGTTCGAGGTGAAGGTTTACCCGCCTAGGTGTAGCAAATCCTAAAGTGCAAGGGAATTTGGATTATTTCCGTTCGTTGGCCAAAACTGATTTGGAATCGTATTGGAGAATTGGCAGGCTCTTAGATTTCCAATCTGTGGTTTTGGGAACCAACAGATTAGCGGCTCTACTGGGGAGAGTTGCTCACAATATATATTGTGAAGTTACCCAAAATTTTTGATTTCGCAGATCAGAATTAGAAAGCAATTGAATCCATTTGTTTGGAAGTGTACTCTGCTGGAAGAAAGAACCTAGAAGATGACAAATCAATACATTCCTCGAAAGAGGTGGCGACTCTATTCAATAAGATTTTAGTTGGTAACTCTGTTGAGGGATAAGACTCAGAAGGAGATGTTTGATAGTTTTATTTTAAATGTATCAATCATTTCAAAGAAAGCCTTTTATTCCTGATGGCATCAGGCCATTGGATTTCAGCAATTTTGATCATGAAACTAGCAAGTTATCCCTACAACTTTCAAAACTTGTACCGAAGTTCGATGGAGAATGGGATGAATCAGCACTTCAACATTTGGATGCATTTTACATATTTTTAAAAGATTATGAAATTTGTGCAGAGGATCAGGTAATGAAGCTATTTGTCAGGACACTAAAAGACAATGCGAGGCAAGTTTATGAATCACTACCTACACAAAGTATCTCATCTTGGAAGGAATTTGAACAATGGTTCTTATATGAATTTCATGATGTAATTGAAGAGGATGACTTGTATTATGAACGGTATGGAGACCAAAGTTGCAAGATGGAGGAGGATCATAGTATGTCTCTACTTGATGCATTTTACAGTTTGGAGAGATTTGAAGGGGAGTCTTCTGCACACTTATTCTTGAGGATGGTAAATATGTATCAGAGAATACCTGTAACAATTATGCCTTCACGAAAAAAATTAATGAGAAAGGTCAAAAATTTGGGAATCTCACTAGATGACCCTGATTTGAAGCTTCTTTTTCAGATATCAGAAGAAGATGATAAAGACAGAGAAGAGGAGGCTTATGATCAGATTGAACAAGGCCTTGTGCTTGATGGCAATCTTAGTGATGATGAAGAAGATCCAAATTACATATCCCCTTTGGACGTATTTTTGAACTTAGAGAAACAAGAAGAATCTGTAGTACAATTCTTCATGAGAATGTTTAATATCTGTCAAGAAATACCTTCAAAATGCAGACCTCCATCCTATGATATTTTCAACAGAATGCGGTAACTAGGTCTCTTATATGATCATCAGTTTCTTACTTTTCTCATACTTATGAATAATGAATTGGTTGCAGAGGAGAATGAGTGCAGAACTGAAATAACATATGAGTCAAGTGAAGTTTCAGATTTGAATGGAGAAGACTTTTTTGGACAGTCTAAGGAAAGACTTTTTCATGATGATACTTGTATGATATCAAACATCGGTGAATGTGAAAATGAGGAAGAGGATCTTCTCAACGTGGAAGAGATTTCAGCCCTGTTAGACATACAATATCATAAACATATTGAGAGAAACGGTCCAAATTTTTTCTCAATCCACCACAGTAGACAAGTTAATGAATCAATACATATTCAGGGGGTACTAGATAAAGGATATGATAATGAAAAAGAATTGCATCCAATGTATGAACAGGAGGAAGCTTCGGGAGATAATGTCAATGAAAATATTAGTCTTGTTAAGTAAACACTTGATGATCCAAATGAAAGCTCTCAGGAAAGCATGCCTGAATTCTCTATGTTCCTGAATCCGTTGTTTGAAGAGGAAGAAAATGAAGATATGTTTCAGTTCTCTATGTTCTTGAATCCGTTGATTGAAGAAGATCCTTTATGCAATGGAATCCATCAGCATCATAATGAAGATAGCAGTCCTAATTTTAAAGTTGATGAAACTCATGAAGTGCATTTGGAGGGTGAGATATCTTTCAGTTCATCCTTTGAGCCAGAGGTACACCAAATATGTGAAGATGAGATGGAGTCAGCCAAGCATGATGGGGGAAATAGATTAAAGGATAGTCTTGAAGATTGCTCAATTATCACACCTGACCATAGCCCTGGTATATGTGAAGAAGTGTCTCTTAGACATGAACCATCTTTAAAACCATTATATGAACAAGTGTTCCACCATAGGCCTGAAGAAAAGATTGGATTAGACAAATATAATCGGCATTCTAAATATCGAGACATAGAAAATTGTATACAAAAGGACAATCACGCAAAGAAGATTTATTCTAATGCTTATATGACTAATCACATGCATGACCATAGGGATCTTCTGTTCAGCAAGGACAAAAGTGCATCTGATGATTTCTCAAAGGCAAAACAAAAAGAAAATACCAAAAACTGCATTGATAAAGCAACAAGTATTGTTCACAAAAATGATGGCATCATATTCAAGAGATCCAAAGTGTTACGTGATCAAAATCAAGTGTTCGATAGAGGAAAGGATCAATGTTCAATTTTGGGGGGCCTGGGGCCACCCAATTTTACTTCACATCAGATTAAGTATGGATACTTGGTCTACTTCTCCAGAAATAGCTGGAATCTCGCTATGCTCACAGAGAGCATACATCCCCAAAAAGAGCCACTGGTGGTACCCTAAATTTTGAGAGTCCAAATCCATTATCAATAAGAAAGTTTCTCCCTACTAAAAAAATCAAAGGAAGGGAGCTTTATGACACAAATAAATAGAACTAACTAATCAAAGCCTTCAAAAAATGATGTAATTTCGACCTGCTGCAAAGATGATGCCGACAGAGCCTAAAGATGGTCGCATTTTAAAAATCTAAAAACGACCCAGTTCGGGAAATCAAATTTCCTATCTTTAGTAAAAATCTTAGCTTTCCACAAGGTGTTTTGGTTTGTCGACCAGACCCAAATCCGAAAGTTAGGTGGTTATTTTTAAGTTAGTTTATTGTTTTTCAAAATAATTTATAATAAGGGTTGTGTCTTTTCACCCTAAAGAAGTGTGAAAGCCACTCAAACACATATATATACATAATGTAAAATGTAGAGAGGCACACATTCGAATAAACATGTAGAAGAAGAATATTTGTAAGGGAAGATGTAATTATTAAAGCATGACTTTAATATAAATTTCAATATTATATTTTAATAATAAATAAAAGGCCCTATTGTTTATTTTCAAGGCAAAGAGATGACAATTAAAATGTGGATTCTTCCTTTGTGATCAATAAATAGATTATTGAATTATTCCAATAGAGTTTTATTGTTGCATTGGATATTTTCCTGCATTCTTTGTTCGACAATCAGGATAGTGTGAAATATAAATGTGTTTCCTTATCTCTGTCTAATCAGACTTCCAGTCGGAGAAGTTAAATTCCTTTTGGACTAATAGAGAATTGCATATAAGATTTGTCTTTTGCAAAGCTTAGGAGTAATTGATGATATTTAAATAAATATTGTCTCATAAAGTTGTACGTAATAATCCTTGTTATAGTTGACTCTATCGCCCGGATAAACAAAGGCACCGATCATTTAAAAATCATTAGAATATAATTATTGGAGTTAGTAATTGAAGTCATAAATCTATATACTTCCTTCTTGCAAGCATCTAATGGATTATTGATAAACCTTACACAAACATTCAAATCATTTCAAGCAATCACATAACTTTATATTGATCGAGTTTGAGGATTTTGCCAACCGAAGAACTCGCCAAGTCTAAATTCACTATAGAAAAGCCTTGAACAAAGTGATCAAGTTCGAGGTGAAGGTTTACCCGCCTAGATGTAGCGAAGCCTAAAGTGCAAGGGAATTTGGATTATTTTCGTTCGTTGGCCAGAACTTATTTGGAATCCTATTGGAGAATTGTCAGGCTCTTAGATTTCCAATCTGTGGTTTTGGGAACCAACAGGGCTCACACATAAACTCACTTAAGGCATTTACAGCATAGTAGATATCGGGTCAGGTATTGACCAAATACATCAAATATACAATCATCTGCCTATAGAGAGTGGGATCTGCCAACTAAGAATTTGTTGCTGCTTCCTTTAATTTATGAAGATTTGTTTCCATGGGGGATTTTATATATCTACATTTCATCATACCAAATCTCTTCAATATATCAATGGTGTACTTCCCTTGGTTTACAACAATGCTATCCGATTTCTATCAGACTTCAAGTCCAAGGAAGTAGTGTAATAGACCAAAGTCCTTCATATCAAATTCTGAGGCTAGATGTTTCTTACACTGATTAATAAGGTGATCTCTTATAATCAATAGATCATCAACATATAATATCAATATTAACATATCACCTTTGCTTTGTTTGAAGTCGAGATTTGGGTTTGCATCATTCTTTGAAAAGCCTAATCTCATGAGATAATTGTCAATTCTTTCGTACCAAGCTCCGGGAGCTTGTTTAAGTCCATATAAGGCTTTCTTTAATTTACACACATGTGACTTTGTAATGTGAATCTCAAATCCTTCAAGCTCCTCTAAGTAGACCTCTTCTTCAATGGTTCCATTTAAGAAAGCAGTTTTTACATCCATTTGATGGACTTTCCATCCTTTGGCTTCTACAATGGCTAGTACTTCTCTGATTGAGGTATATCGAGCAACTGGACCAAAGGTTTCTTCATAGTCAATTCCTTCTTTCTGTGAAAATCCTCTGGCTACAAATCTTGCTTTGTGTTTTTCTATACTGCCATCTACAGCATAATTGATTTTAAATAGCCATTTGGAAGAAACAACAGATTTGTCTTTTGGCCTAGGTACTATCATTCTTGAGGATGGATTGATACTCCTCTGTCATAGCATCCTTCCATACTTGGTGTTGGAGAGCTTCTATGACATTAGAAGGTTCTCATTTGATGAATTCACTCACCAAAGCTACATAACTAGAGAATCTCTTAGGTCTTTTACTTTCTCTGAAAGTCCCTGATGGAGTGGCATAAGTTCTTGCTTCTTCCATTGTTTTAGTATCCCAGAGTGGTCTCTTCATAGGATTTTCCAATGATGTGATTTGTTCTTCATTAATATCTTCCTTAGGATAGTCCCTCCGAATCTCAGGAGCAGGATCCTCTTCTAGGTGTATGGTGGAAGTTTGATTTTTTGACTCAATACAACTGTTGGCTCTTTTAAAGGTTGTCATCCTCAAAAATCGCATCTCCGCTTAGTTCAATTTGTCTTTGACCAAGCACATATATTCTATAAGCTTTTGAAGTTTCACTATAGCCTACAAAAATACCTTTTCTCCCAGAAGGTTCTGGCTTAGTTCTTTTCTCTTTGGACACATGGATGTAAACAGGACAACCAAATATCCTCAAGTGACTAATGTCTGATTTTATATCAGTGAAGGCTTCTTCGGGAGTTTTGTCAACAATATGGGAGTGAGGATATTTGTCCTAAATGTAGACAGCAATACTAGAGGCTTCTTCCCAAAGTGAAGTCTCTATGTTTTGATCAAGTAACATAGCCCTAGCAGCTTCTACAATGGTTCTATTTTTCCTTTCAGCAACTCCGTTTTGTTGATGGTTGTAGGGTACAATGTGTACACACTCAAATGTTGCACTTCTCTAAGTCTTAACATCCAAGGGAATCCATGAATAGGAAACCTTAGAAAGCGACCTAGAGCTCTCTATGCATGGAGTTGCAAGATTTAAAATTGCTCTCAGCTAGAGCTAATAGGCTTAATGACCTTGCTAGTCAACCACACAATGAGAGATTCAAATGAAAACAAAGGCAAGAATGTCAATATCCCCAAGAATCACTATGAAATGCAAATGCAAGCTAGATTAAGATGAATATGCAAGCTAGAAATGAGAGGTGCAAGCTAAGCTATGGAAATGAAAGTACAAACTATGCTATGAAAAGGAAAGTACAAGTATTACCAACCCTTCCTAGTTAAACTAGATGAGTTATTCTAAAGCATGAAAGGAAATCTAAACTATGAAAGCATGAAATATGAAGCTACTATGCAAGAATGAAAACTAAACTATGAAGCAATGAAGAAAGCCAAGATGTGATGCAACAAAGATCTCCAAAAAGCTTCAAAGTCTTCAAGAATTTTTGCAGCATAAAGTTAGCATAAAAGTGAATGACCTAGAATGAGGAAGAGAGCTCTTCTTTTATAGGAAATGAGGAGAAATGGACCATGGAGATTAAGAGGCAAAAGACTTAATCAAGGGTGGAGCTTGAAAGAGGAGCAATCCATGTGCACAAGTATCCTCCAATGAGAAAATAAGAGTTGACTTTTGTGTCCATATGAGACAAAAAGTGTTTTTCTTCTTTTTATAAAATAAAAATAATGTTTTATTTGTGCAACTTAGGATAAGAGGAAAAGTGGGGGCTTTTTATTTAATAAAAGGGGAGGAAATTCCTTTTAATTAAATAAAGACTTAGGATAAAATGGTTAGCCCAAGGAAAATAATCGAAAATGATAAAATAGGACTTGATCAAAGAAATTGATATACTTGGAAAATGTTGATTTTTGAAATTATTGATTCAAGGATTTGATAAATTGCTGAATGGGGGCCCAAAGTCTAGGCGACCATTTTAGGGTGCATACACAATGAACTCCCTCTTAATCCCAGCATTTTTACAAAAAAATTTAAAAATATCTGATGTATATTCCCTGCCATTATCTGTCCTAAAGGTTTTTACTTTTCTTCCAGAAGAGTTTTTAATAAGGGATTTGAATTCCTTAAATCTTTTAAGGATCTCCTATGATTCTTTGCATTTAAGGAAATAGATCCACGTCTTTCTGGAGAAATCATCAACAAAGATTACATAGTATAGAAACCCACCTAAGGAAGGTACATACATGGGTCCACATAAATCTAAGTGGACTAATTCTAATACATCTTCTGTTTTGCTAAAACTATTTGAAAAAGTCCCCTTAGTGTTCTTCCCTAAGGCACACCCCTTGCATGTCCCTAAATGGTATTGTTCGAGTTTGGGTAAACTTGTGACTAGTCTTTCTGTGGAAGATAGAGCATGAAAATTTAGGTGTCCTAATCTTCTATGCTATATTTCATTACAGTCTACATTTTCATGAATTAGGGCTAGATTTGGTTCAGTACATAACTCATATAAATAACCTTGTCTATGACCTATGGTCTAAGCTTTCTTAATAGTAGAGTTCTTTGGCCATGCCAACACTTTACTATCCATGAAGGTCACCCTATATCCATTATCTTCAAGCGTAGATATGGAGACCAAGTCCCTTTTGATGCCTGGGAAAAACAATACTCCAATGAGTTGAATGGAGATGTCGGACTTTAATTTGATGGTGCAAGTTCCAACACCTTTGACTGGATGTGCAGAGTCATCTCCAATTGTCACTTCCTCATTAGTTTCTTCTACCATGGAGTCTAGGAGTTCCTTGAACCCCGTGATATGTCTTGATGAACCAATATCTATAGCCCAAGTGTTGGATTTATTTGATACTTGATTTGAAAGTGCAGAATAAAATACATATTTCTTGGATTCATGCTCCTTTTTGGACTTTCTTACTTTGGCATATGACGCTTGTTGCTTGGTTCTGTCAAGACATCTGACTGCATAGTGCCCATACTGGTCACATCTGAAACATTGGATGTGAGAAACATTTTTCTTGGATGAACCCTTCTCATGGTAGCTTTTCCTCTTCTTGAAGTATTTTTTCTTTCCCTTCTTGTGAGAATTTGCATTCAAGACATGAAGATCTTCATCTACATTCTTCTGATTGAATCCTTTATTTCTCTGTCTTGATTCCTCTTGAAGACAGTCTGATATTAGCCGATCAAATTTTGGAAATTAAGACCTTGCACTAATGCCTTGAACAAATGTCTCCCAGGAATTTGGTAGACCATCTAGGGCAATAAGTGTTAGCTCCTTACCTTCAATCTGATATCCAAGTGTTGATAGTTGATCCCTTACTGTAGATATTCTCATAAAGTATGCATTGATAGATTCTCCTTTGTTCATACTTATATGATTGATTTCTCTCTTTAGAGCCAAAGTCCTGCTGGAATTATTTATTTCGTATGTGCTTTCAAGTGATTTAAACATATGATATGTAGTCTCATGTTTTGTCAAAATTTGCACAGTATGATCTCTAACTCCATCAACTATGATTTTCATAGCCTTTTCATTTCCTTCAATCCATGTCGTTTTCGCAGGATCATTCTCCAGTTCTGTTTTATTTTCCTTCACAAATGAATCAACTTTATTTTCTTTTAATATCATCATAATCCTGAACTTCCATGATGAGAAGTTATTTCCTCCTTCTAGCCAATCTTCGAATCGGATTACAGTTGCCATAGAGGAATGTAATGTTCTTTAAATCTGAATTTCTCAAGTTCAATTGCTGCTAGGATCCTTCTTAACTTGGCTCTGATACCATGTAAATGCAAATTGAACCGATATCAAATTTAGGTAATAAAATAAATTCTGAATTGTTAGTGTTCTATTGAAAGCAATTTATACATCTATATTCTTGAATTAAAATATCTGTATTTATATTACTAGATATATATAATGATCTTTGAATATTATTGAAACTGAATATTGTATTTTTTCTGTTTTGCAGAATACTGAATCAAAGCCTTGTCACTTATCGATTATTGTGTTGAGCAATGATTAGCATTCAATGCAGACGGTATATATACTGTAGCAGTAAGGGTGAAGTCACGTCTATGATAGACATGACTCCTCAAGGAGTCACGCCTATCATAGGCATGACTTTTTGTCACCAACCGACGTGAGTATTGCCCAGACCTGATAACTTATAATCGGGGTCTCTTAAACATAATCGATAGTTATTATTAATTCGATCAGAATCATTATTATATTATAATGATAATCTTTATTATTATTATATTTTAATAATGATAATAATAATATAAATATCAATATATATGTTTAATAATGATAATAGATAATAATAATAATAAATATCAATATATATAATAATGATAATATCTATTATTATTATTATCTATATATTGCTATATATATATATATATATATATATATATATATATATATATATATATCACAATTTTATCTATTCTCATAAAATCAATATTTTATCTGCTCGAAGCTACAATATCAACAATATTCATAAAGTTGAGTTCAAAGAAGAATCTAGAAGCTCTCATTATGTTCCTCTTCAGTAATATTAGTTTACATGAGCATATTCATATATAACAAAAAGCCATGTTTATATCCTCAAATCTATGTATATTTCTCTTGGATTTGTTGTACATATTTATTTATGTTTCCCACACTACAATTGCCTTTGTTGCCATTCCTGATTGTTGGTGAAATCTATTCATGATGGGGTAGTGAAGGTGGAGCTAAAAGCTCTTTATGGGAAAGAATTTTACCAAACAATCTAATTTAAACTGAGAAAACCAATTTGATATAATACCTTAGTTTTCTATGGAATGTCACAATTTGGAAGTACAAGAAGCTTGTTTTCCCTAGGTAAATAATATGGACTGGAATGAAAATGTCAAGTAGATGATGGTCAGCCTACACAAACTTTAGGATTGCTATTATATTGTTTTGCAAGATCTACATTTGAAAGAGAGCTAATTAAGAGAGAGAGAGAGAGAGAGAGAGAGAGAGAGCTATATTAATGTCCACAAGCGACTAAAATAGGCCAAATACACCTAGAGACTACAGCAAGATGGAGCCAATGAAAGGCTACAAAGAAGCTGCAAACTAAAAGATAACTATGTAATGTATCCTTCCAAATTTTCCCTCAAATTTGCTGTAGAATCACAATGGTAACAAATCAGGGTTAGGGTTACATCTTACCAAGTAAAATATCTCTCCATATAGTATGGTCCTAGATTTGAATCCTGCAATCATGACATAAGAAACATATGCATATGCATATTGCATATATCCATTATTAGGATTAGTTTGTAATACAATAATATTCATATAATATCTCTAGCGTCATTTCAAACACATTAGGATGCGGAGGAAGAAGCATGATAGGTCCACTCAAAGCCATCCCACACCAAGCCCAAGAGCGGAGCTTTGGCCCTCTTAGCCCCGGTGGCAAGCAACATGGACATCCACCTAGGGTTCCTACCTAGTGGGGTGCTTGTACCTACTTTCCCTATTCATCCTTCATCTCCTATGATTAATAGCCATCATTATAGAGTCATAGAGGAGATCCTAATGGAGATTCCTCGATTGTCCTATCTAAAGCCCAAGAGTAGAGCCTTGGCCTTCTTGGCCCTGGTGGCAGGCAACATAGACATCCACCAGGGGTATCCTACCTAGATGGCAATCCTCATGATTCCCCTTTCCCTTACACCTCCTTCCTTCTATAATAATGGGGGTTTACTAACAGACTTTTGACATATGCATTATGTGTGTGTATAAAATCATTGGGGTTAGTCAAATCGCATTATATACTTAGGTTACAAAGATAATGGGGGAAGAGACATGATGGGTCCGAACGTAGCCATTTCTACACTAAGCCTAAGAGTGGATGTCCACCACAGCACTCTTGCTTGGCGGCTTGTTCCTGCTTTACCCGATCATGTCCCATCTCCCTACAAACAATTACCATCTTGTGGAGTAGAGCGGAGGTTGCAAGGGGTTACTTGACTACATAAGTGCCCTCTTTGTCCTAGGCTACAACAGTCCTACTAGCACAGCCTTCTTATGAGCCCCTTGCCACCCTTCTCTTACACCTCGGGCCCTACATGGTGGATTTCAGACAATCAAGCACATCCTATATTCTACTATGAGCATTCATTTAAGCATCATCTATTATTCATGTGCACATAGATATAATTATACCACAATTACTTGTAAGAAGGAAGGATGCTAAAGATGGCCGATCTGATGTAATATCAGTCTGTCGATCTAAAGATAATTTCTTGGATGTAAATGCTGGTCAATTTCTATGAATCGATCTTAGTCCTTTTGTGTGCTCTTTCTGCTGATTGTTTAGATAATTTTCGGTAATTATATTTGTTGATGCAAGGGACGGCTGAATGTATTAATTGTTGGATGATTAACACTTGATTCTTCACTGTTGTTCATGTCTGATTGTTGAATGATCTGCTCATGCCTTATACTCTGATCTGCCATTTAATGAGTAGCGATTGTTGATTGAGTATTGTTTATTTATCCCTTGATTCACAAAATGTATCCCTTTCAATGCTTTGAATTAATCCTCCTTTGTACTTTATTAGTGGAAGGGTCACCACCTTTATAAGGATTCAGTCAACACTTTTCATTGTTGCCTTTGAGAATAATATATTATTCCCCAAATTGATCTCTCCTAGATGTCCTCCTCAAATGAAACCTTCTCCCCTTTATATCCTTCAATGTGGGGGAAAATCACACCACTTGAATTTGAGATAAAAGCTCTATTGAAAGTCAGTGGCCTTCCTCTTCCAGGATCACTCCGAAGCGGCCTAGGGTTCTGACCAATCCTATTTGTAAAGTTTTACGATCGCTACAAATGTAATAGCACTGCCTGTGATGTATGTATTTTCCAAATGCAACAATCTCTTGCATTTATATTAAGAATGAGCAAAGAAGAGACATGTCCCTTCATGGGACAGGTCTATTCATTATTATCTAATTAATATAATAACAATTATGATTATAAATATATATATACACACACACACACACATATATATATATACATAATATCTCTTGAGTCATTCTTATATTAATTTCTCTAATATTTACAAAACAATAATAATATTTATATATATATTTAAGTATATATATACATCTTATATATACTAAATATATATATACATATCTTCACTAGTATTGACTCAATGTTTATCTTACTAAAGCTACAAAACATCAACACTCCCTCTTAGCTAGGGAGGATAAACACATGGTTAGATATTACCTCAATGTAATATCAAGTTGGCAAGATATCCTTAATTAATATAATAACAATTATGATTATAAATATACACACACATATATATATATACATAATATCTCTTGAGTCATTCTTATATTAATTTCTCTAATATTTACAAAATAATAATAATAATATATATATATATATATATATATATATATATATATATATATTTAAGTATATATACTAAATATATATATATACATATCTTCACTACTATTGACTCATAGTGTTTATCCAACTGAAGCTACAAAACATCAACACTCCCTCTTAGCTAGGGAGGATAAACACATGGTTAGATATTACCTCGTGATTATAAATATACACACACACACACACACACACACACACACATATATCTATATAGATAATATCTCTTGAGTCATTCTTATATTAATTTCTCTAATATTTATAAAATAATATATATATATATATATATATATATATATATATATATATATATATTTAAGTATATATATACATCTTATATATACTAAATATATATATATATACATATCTTCACTAGTATTGACTCATAGTGTTTATCCAACTCAAGCTACAAAACATCAACACTCCCTCTTAGCTAGGGAGGATAAACACATGGTTAGATATTACCTCAATGTAATATCAAGTTGGCATGATTAAGGATATCTTTGATTAGAAGATACCCACCAATTAGATATCATCTCATGATATCAGGAGTAATGGCCTCAGAATATCAAGTCGCGTGATATTCAACAAGTACTCCAAGTAATTTGGCCTCAGAATATCAAGTCTCATGATATTTACCAAATACTCAAAATGTTCATAAGGTATGTGCACACGTATCCTCAATGATACTTACCATAGGAACATTCATGGTTTGTTTAAGGAACTTAATCCACCATGCAAGTTATCATCTATCATGATCTAGTTAGACATCATAAGATGTCCATCACAATAGAAGGCCATGGTTTGTTTAAGGAACTTAATCCACCATGCAAGTTGTCATCTATCATGATCTGCTTAGACATCATAGGCTATCCATCATAATAGAAGATTAAGTTATTGTAAGATCGTCACCTTTCAATAACTTCTGCAAATACAAGTGATAATCATTTGGAAGTCATCACTTCCTCATGATGTACACAGGGGGGCAGATCCATTAAAAACATGGAGTTATACACATGACATCCACCATGCCTCAGTGCAAAGGATGGAAACAAGGGATTTCACCTTGAACTTCTCTCAGAGAGAAGAAGTCATTGAGAAGATATCAATCTATTGATCTTTTCATCCAAGATTGCTTAAGATAAACTGTCAGACTCCCTCTAAATCCGATATCAATCTTTTGAGCTCCTCGTCCAAAGTTACCTCTAAAGTGTCTGACGCCCTCTGAATCTAATATCAATCTTCTTTTCCTACAAGAGCATCCCCGGAAAAGATCAAGGTAAATAGCTCTTACAGTATGTATAGAAATACAGATAAGAGAGAGAGACTACAATGAGTAGATAAATGTAATACTCAAGGATAATAAATACTTATCTGTGCATCAACATCCTTGATACAAGTTGCTTTAATGAAGGTCCATATACATCAAATCAGAAAACACCTTCTCAAATAATTTGAGAGACATCTCCCCTTTGAATCATCTCCCCACTAAGGAAAGTGTCTCTTCTCTTTTCCCTCTAAGGATGGTTCAAATGGGAATGTAACATTGGTTATTATTCCCCCCCACAATGTAAAATTTCCACTCTTATTGTCTTTTATATCCTCGTGTCTTCTTGTGAAACAACTTGATTTGCTCCAAGAGAGGTGACACTTTATAATTAATGCTTTTGATTGCTGATTTTGTATATGCTAACACCGTTGTTTTATTTATTCATTCATAGCGCCGTCTATGATACATAGTCGCTGCATAATAAACAAATTTATCACTAACATATTATCTCATTAGTCATTGCTCCCTTTTTTTTTTCTGAATTTTAAATGGTTAATCACAATATGGTCAATTATATGACCTTTTAAAAAAAAGCCTGATCTGCAGCTGTAATCTAGTCTTCTTATGTCTTTCAATATGTAGTAAAGATCTTTACTTAATATTGATCTTCACCCTTCTTATGGATGTCGCTTTATATATATATATACTCCAGTAAGTCTCAATCTCCAATACCCATCGATGTCTGCGGTATATGTTTTGCTATACATATATTGTATTTTACAATATATCTATTATCCTCTACGATAATAGTATTATCTTGTGCGATATATTATCTTCTGCAATAAGCTGCAATCTCAGTATGTCCTCTACAATATATAATGTATGCTGTAATCTCAATGCTTATCCTCTACGATATAATCTTCAGTCAACAATCTGAATATATTTGTATATCCTTTGGTGTGTATCAATGTCTTTGATAATATGATCCACAATAATTTTTATTATCTTCTATTTTGAAACGTCAGGCGCAGAATGCTCGAACCTAATGGCCACGATGCTGACGTGGTCTATGAAGCGCATCTGCACTCGTCGGGTGTTTAATCTATCTGCGTTGGAACTCCCGCTATGTATTCTATGTATGTTGTTTAACTTCCTCCCTTTATCTTGTTCGAAGAATGGTATTTGATCAATCCTCTTACCTTTCTTACATTTGCAGCCTAGCTCTGATACCATGTTAAGTTTTAGGATCGCCGCAAATGTAATAGCACTGCCTGTGATGTATGTATTTTCCAAATGCAGCAATCTCTTGCATTTATATTGAGAATGAGCCAAGAAGAGACATGTCCCTTCATAGGACATGTCTATTCATTATTATGTAATTAATATAATGACAATTATGATTATATATATATATATATATACATAATATCTCGAGTCATTATTATATTAATTTCTCTAATATTTACATAATAATTATATAATTTATATATATATATATATATATATATATATATATATATATAAGTATATATATACATCTCATATATACTAAATATATATACCTATCTTCACTAGTATTGATTCATAGTGTTTATCCGACTGAAGCTACAAAACATCAACACTATTGCTTATCCTTTTGTTTTGAGGTTCTTCATGGTTGTTCGGCATCCTTAGCAACGTTCGAGAGGGGTTTTCTTTTGGGCCTCTCTCTTTGTTTTTGCTTCGGTTGTGGTTGGTTTCTTTTTTTCTTTGGGTAGCGTTTGGTGTCCTTGCTGTGGGCTGCCCCCTTTTTTTGTTCTTGGCAATCCCTTTGACCCCTTTTTTGGTCTCTGGTTAGACATTAATAAATTTATCTTTATCTACTTATTGTGCTACAGTTAGGATTGAATTTCATTGACGCTCAAAAAGCAAGAATTGACCAGCTTCATCCCTCGGATGAAATGTGGCAACAAGCTCTTTTCCATGCAACGACAATTCAAAAAGCAGTGTGCTCTTTGGCACGATTGTTTCAGCTAGGAGATTGGAAACTCTTGTATTATTCTAGATTTCAAGATTTCAAGGGCAAATTCCACACCAAGTGGCTAGGACCTTATAAAGTTGAGGTTGTATACGATAATAGTGCAATCAAGCTTTGTATTGTGGACTCTACTCATATGGTCCTTGTTAACAGGCATCGTTTACAATTGTATAAAGTTATAAACAACCTATTTAAAAGAGGATTTTGTTTCTGGATTGAAATAGGAACTCAATGTTATTGATCGAGTTCCTGTCACCTCATCAAATACCCCTTAAATATTTCCAATATTCAAAAAAAGCAATAAAAATCCAATAGTGAAAACCTTTGGGCATTGTTGGTCAATTATTACTTGAAAACTAAGTCACCAGCAAGTCATACTAGATAAAAAAAACTTAAAGTGACAAGTGAATTTCAGCGGTTCTGAGTGGTAACTAACTGAAATTAGGCAACCAACAACCATTATCGTTTATTAAAGTTCCACAAATAATAAAGATTAAAAAATTAAAGAAAAATAAAAAAATTCATGTCTTTGAGTTCCTGTTGCTACCCATTTTGTGTTGCGGCAGCGATTGTTTTCTACCTTGCAGGGTTCCCTACTTTAAATTCCTATCACTACCCATTTTGTGGTGTATTTTCTTTGTGACAGGTGTTTGTATTTATGTCGCCCTCCATTGATAGAGCGACAAGTTAATCCTCATTTTAGTCCCTTCCTACCTCTCCTATGCTTCGCCAAGCATGCTCATGACTCCACTTTGACTGTGTCAAGCACATAAGTTAGCTACTTTTGCAAGGCTCCTCAACACTTGAATGAACCACATCTACAAAGGCATTCTCAAGTTGCATCAGACCTTACTTACCTATGCACACACATTAGCATTCAATTGGATAATTTGGTAGTGACCTCCACCTTAGCAATTGGCATCATTGGGGGTTGTGTCTTTCTTTTCTCCCATGATCTCCTAGTTGCATTCAGCATCATTTGAAGATGTCATGGACTTGTCTGCCAATTGTATCACCAATGCCACATTGGATAAGATTTTCATTTATCGGTAACATGAGCATTATTTTATTCTTTCCCTTACATATCATGTACTTTCTTGTATCATGCGTTAATTACAATGGCAATGTCGAGGATGGCATCCACCTTTCAACTCAAAGCCCTATCGTCTACAACATCTTTCAAATCCATTTTTCATGAATAAAACTCATTATTACCTTTTCCTTTTGGATTTTGTCATATTTGCCATTATTACCTATATTCTTGTTTTTTTCGAAACCATCCTTTATTGTTACTCCACCAAAGTTAGCTATTTCTACTATTTGCTACACCCCACATCACTTTGACTACTCCTATTTGTTTTTTCTTCCAATGGATCGCCATACCAAGAAAATATCCACCAAGATCACAAAGTTAAAAGCCGGCAAAAAGGCCTATAAGATTTATTGGTGAGCAAGGTGACATGATTTCTTTAGGAGGTTAAAGGGACTACCTTTCCAATCACAGTTCAAACAATTGCTCAAGTCATGGGCTTACCCTAGACAAATGAATCATTCTTCTCTACTGAGTTGAGTCATCTCAAAGACCTCAAACCCATACGACAACAATTTCTACAGAGAGGAGACTCTATTGAAATAGTGCATGGTCAAGGTACAAAACAAACCTCTTTATCAAAACCTTGGGATACAGATGCAAAGTTCATCATGCAATATATTACATGCAAAGGTAGATATGCTTAAGTTTTTGCTCACCATTTCTATCTCCTATGCCATTTGTGTAATATGTCTCTTGTTAATTTGCCTTATTACTTGTTTAACTCCCTAGATCAAATGAATAAAGAGGCATAGAAAGGGCATGTAACTTCCCTTGCTCATCATGGTCTCATTAAGTTGGTCATCATGAAAGGATTAAAGTTGGCTAATCTATCCTTCAGTTGGGAAATCTTTACCCAACCCATTGAGGAAGAACCAAAGTAATGAGAATCGAAATCGGCAAGGCCAAATCGAATCGCGAATTGGCCATGAATCAGAATCGAATCGGCAAATTTAAAAAACCCTTGAAATTTAGAGATTTTAACAATTTAAAACTTATTTCATGCACCCTTTATTGAATATAACTTAAACACACTATAACATCATCAAATAGAAACTAACATACATAAACAAGGAACATAAATGATAAATCCATCACATACGTTACACATAAAATATAAATTGTAGCTGAAGTAAATAGAAATCATAGGATCATAATGAGTCAAATCATAGAATGTATGTAAGATGAAGATCAATAAGACATCAAATCATAACTAGGTCTTAGGTAGCCTTTGTTGGTGGTTGGTTTCAAGTCTGTATGTTGAGAAGTCATATCTATCTGGGATTTGGGTGAGAGCTAGGCTAAGTCTATCATAGAGATGGGGTCGAAACCAAGTGATTTGTGATAAAACGAGTTAAAACGCTTTGAGAATCCTTTTGCTAGCTTCAATTTGACCTTAGAAAGCCATGATGGATTGTGGGAGGTAACCCTACTGAAGGCTTGTTGAATCCTGAAATTTGGCTAAGTCTGGAATTTTTCAAAAAACCCCAAAATCTAGAATCTGCATCTTAACTCCTATGAAGCTGGAACCTATCTCAAACATCTTGAAATATTTATACAAATATAACTTAAAGTATAAGAAATTAAATATTTCTTATACTTAATGTTATATTTGTTTAAATCCTCCTGCCCCTTGGATCAATCTCCTCCACAATGATTGGTGAAGGCAAAAAATAACATTAAAAAAAGAAGTGTTTCTTTTTGAATTTGACTTGACTTTTTCCCTCGCCACCCGGTTAGTTTTTGGCAATTTTTTCAGGCAATTCAGGCGATTCATGGCGATGAAATCGCCGATCTGGTTCAGCGGTTCATAAAAAATTGGCAAGCCTAATCAAGCGATTTTATGGCAATTCTCGTTACTATGGGAAGAACACACAAGTGACTTAGCTCCAATTCAAAAGAACATCCCAAAGAGATATCCAAGAAATAAATTGAAAATACCCAGCAGGAGTTTTCCAAACGTGGTTTACAAATACATTGCCTTTGTCACAATTGGGATCCCTCTCAACTAAACCTAAACAATAGAAAACTAAACAAGAGCAAACTAAACAATCACTAAACTAAAGCAAGTAAACAAACTAAGAAAACTAAACTGAAGACACCTACAAGCAATTAACACAACTACTAGTGATCTTGAATCGAATGACTCAAGCCAAATTAAACACCTAGCTCCACAAGACAACTAAACTAAAACAAACGAAAAGAAAAGATGTCATAACTTCTCGAGCCAAACAACTCAAGGCAAACCTACTCTAAGTATAAACAAGACACTAAAACGAACAACACCTCAAAAGACCAATATATATATATATATATATATACACTAGTGTTACCCGGGGATGCGTCCCCAACCTAAAATCCCCCATACCCATACCGGAAATGTTTCCGGGACTTGGGGACCGGCTAGGAGACGTCCCCACCCCCTCCCCTTTTTTTTGAAAATTCACAAGAAACGTCATAGAAACTCAAGGACTTCGGGAATTTTTTTGGGGACACTCGAACGTCCTAGGGACGGTTGGGGACACCTTGGAAGTCCCCAAGACAGATGGGCGTCCCTAATGGCATAGGCAACATCAACACTTGAAAAACACATTTTTCTTTTATAAAACTCTTTTTTTTAATTTTAAAGTGGGCCTCTTCTTCCAAGTTCACCTTAACATGCTTATTACTGTATGGTAGTTAATTCGTTCTATTTGGTGTCCTCTGATTACCATTTGGCAACATTACAATAAGAATCATGAAATTAAGAATCTTGTTACCTGAGTAACGAGAATCGGAATCGGCAAGGCCGAATCGAATCGCGAATCGGCGGTGAATCGGCTACGAATCGGCAAAGTGAAAAAACCCTTGAAATTTAGAGATTTTAATGATTTAAAACTTATTTCATGCATCATTTATTGAATATGACTTAATAAGCACACTATAACTGTCCATCACATACATTACACGTAAAATGTAAATTGTAGCTAAAGTAAATAGAAATCATAGGATCATAATGAGTCAAATCATAGAATGTATGTAAGATGAAGATCCATAAGACAACAAATCATAAATGTATGTAAGATGAAGATCCATGAAACATATGTCTATCAGTATCTCTAAGATCCATAAAACTAAATCGTTTCATAGTATGAATCTATGATGCTTGATCATTGATCAATGCCAAATGTCAAAGTCTTCATAACTAGATCTTAGGTAGTCTTTGTTGGTGGCTGTTTTCAAGTCCCTAGGTCTGGCAAATGAGGTTTGAATGATTTTGGCCTGTTGGGAAGTCGTGTCTATCTAAGATTTGGGTGAGAGCTAAGCTAAATCGGGTCGAAACCAAGTGATTTGTGATAAAAACGAGTAAAAACCCTTTGAGAATCCTTTTGCCAGCTTTAGTTTGACCTTAGAAAGCCATGATGGATTGTGGGAGGTAACCCTACTAAAGGCTTGTTGAATCCTGAAATTTGGTTAAGTCTGGAATTTTTCGAAAACCCCCAAAATCTAGAATCTGCATCTCAACTCCTATGAAGCTAGAACCTATCTCAAACATCCTGAAGTATATATATTTTATAATTTATACAAATATAACTTAAATGTTATATTTGTATAAACTTACAAGTATAACTACGGCAAACGACCAAACAAATAATAAAAAACTATTATGTTTTTTTTAATTTTTTAAGTCTAACTTTACGCTAGGCGCGGCCGATTCATGGAGCCGAAAATCGGCGATCTTTGCATGAATTGCAATTCATGCGATTTCTTGAGTTTGAATCGGCTGATTCCGATTCAGATT
Source organism: Chamaecyparis obtusa (assembly GCA_027943335.1). NCBI lineage: Eukaryota > Viridiplantae > Streptophyta > Pinopsida > Cupressales > Cupressaceae > Chamaecyparis > Chamaecyparis obtusa. The sequence goes on from BSBK01000559.1 coordinate 1,554,596, forward strand.
CAAAAAAAATTGGCAAGGGTGAGTCGGATCGCCGAATCGCGTGAATCGCTGCGATTCTCATTACTCTAGAATTGTTACAATCACGCTACACACTCAAAATCATATAACAAACTGTTTGCAAGGTATTGGGAAAGTCTGAAAAGTGCATTATAGACCTGGAACATGCATCTTTGTGTCATTTTCTGGCAATACATCAGTGTTGGGTTGGTTTTGGGTTGATTTGGGTTCTTTGTGGAATATTTGGTGAATATTGGAGGTTGCATCAAGGTACCATCTTACTGTAACATAACTATATCACAATTGGAATCGTATAGCAGACCTGTTTGTATTAAGATCAGTCCACTTACAATGAGCTGGAGGTGTAGTTTCAGAATTAAATGATAGTAGTGTGTTTTAATTTGGAGGGTGGGTTATTGTGCTTGTTGCTATTGACAATGAATTCCGAATTATGTTCTTGGGTTTATTTCATTTTTTATGTTATTATTTTAATATTTCATCAACATGCATATTCAAAATAATTCTGAATTATGAAAGCATATTGAGCATTGAGTTTCACTATTGAAATGTTGTATGTTAAGGTTCTATGATGTTTAAATGGCATGCTTTATCCATGATTTTATATGAATGTAATGTATATATGCAAATTTCCCTATATATTTTAATTTTTCTCTATATTTATATAGCTGTCTCCTTTGTCGTCCCCAAACTTGGCAAAAACATTTGCCATCCTGAAAACTTGTCCCCTCGTCCCCTACTATCCCCATCTCGAAAACTTTGGATAAGACTAATATATACACATGACCTAACATGGTTTCTCAAAATGTTCAGTAAAAACAGGTATTGGTGATAATTCTTAACCTTGTGAATTCATCCTTGTATTCTAAAAAAAAATTACCACCTCACATTCAAATTCAAGAAACACGTCATGCAAGATTAGTGTTGATGTTTTGTAGCTTTAGTCGGATAAACACTATGAGTCAAGATATGTATATATATATTTAATATATATGAGATGTATATCTACTTAAATATATATATATAATAAATATTATTATTATGTAAATATTAGAGAAATATATATATATATATATATATATATATATATATTCATCATTGTCATTATATTAATTACATATTAATGAATAGCATGTCCCATGAAGGGACATGTCTCTTCTTGGCTCATTCTCAATATAAATGCAAGAGATTGTTGCATTTGGAAAACACATACAATGAGATAGTGCTATTACATTTGCAATGATCCTAAAACCTTAACATGGTATCAAAACAAAGCCTGGGAGAAATAATCAAGCACACAGAAAGTGACAACAAAAACATGATACCTTCCTTCCATGAAGAATATATATGCACGCATTATATGATTGTCAGAAAATGTGAACTCGGAGACAATCCCACCCGTGTTAAATTACTGTTGGTCTGATGGTGATCCCCGTAGAGGCTCGATGTATAATGGATAGTAATTGTGAAATTGCTCTGTGCTCACAAACATCTACCTTGACCCAACTACTATCGATGATAATATCCTACAATTTGTTAGGCATTGAATGATATGAGATTTCAACCAACAAAGGGTGAATTCGCTGATGATATGGACTGCAGTCTGCAAAGGATGTTTTCGAATATGACTGATCGCATATATTTGTATCATCACATTATGGTGCCAAGAGATATCGCCATTGAAGTTGCTCATGGTTATTGCTATCAAGTATGGATTGCACTATATGAATGCTTGATGCCACCCGCAACTGAATATAACAGATATTAGAGGAATCTACAATCTAGAATATTTGCAAATATTGAAGGTGTTGCACAAATTGTAAAGCTGATATAGAACCATTCAGATCTGCAAGGGTGATTATGCTGTGATCTAAAAAATATGTCCACTCAATGTCTGAATGTTGATTATTGCAGAGTCCGTGAATCTAATCAAGGAGAGGAATGTTGATGCAGTCATTAGCTCTGCCACTTTCAATATTATGATAAAGGAAATATAATCGGCTCTCCTATTCCCAGAATAAATATCTATCGTCGAGAACTATGTTTAACAGTATCCCGAAGAATATCAAGGTGTAGCATCCATTGTTGGGCTCGAGGGATGCGATTTCTGTCAATTCCAATCATTTGCACAAGACAATAAAGAATTTTTGTTGAATCCAAGTAATATAATGATGGGAACCTCCTTATCAATATGCGACATAGATTGAACTTTGTCGAGCAAGCAACAGGTCTCCAATATTTGTTTACAAATTCAAATTCACAACTTCGACAAATTGATGTGCATTATATAATTCTTTAAATATGTGATTCATGACATTCACGAGAACTTGAAATACAAGATTAAAGCACAGACCAGGCGGGTGACTGTTGGATTTGAATGACTGAACGCAATGTGATCCCATGGGACGTCACAGCCAGTGAGACTTGTATAAGCAAACAATGACGAAAGAATGAGGGTGACAAAATATCTTCCCATTATGGTGGTGATTATTTCTTTGAGAACTATTTGTAAGACAATCACGTTACGTGCTAGATCCCGCGGTATTGGAGAGATGCACCACGCTAAGTTCACACAGAACCGTTTTGAAGCCAAGCTAGAGTCATTGAGCTCAGACCTCATAGCGACACAATACAGTGTTGGAGTCGTCAGTCTCAAACCTCAACGCGGTGAGATGTAGTGCAACACAGTGCTAGAGGAGATCTTTGATCTCGTAGATGAAATCGTTGAAATACCTTCTATGCCACCACAAGAGTTGAAGCCACTGCTCAGGATCACGTGCTGCAAAGTCTTTCCCATGTTAGATCCACATTCAGTATTTGGGAATGAACATTGACTGTATTTAGAGAGCCGCATGTTGGATTGCCACATTATGCCAGAGATCATAGCTCGTATTGTATGTGCCTCAAATGGAACTTCCGAGTGGTAAGAGATGACTCTGTGCTAGAGTTTGGAAGAGACTAAGCACTGTTGATAACCTTCCACATTGAGGTGCAATAGAAGCATGTAGGGCGCAATGAATCTACAACTGGTACATCTCAGTTGAGTCCACAATGAATGCTAAGGACAGCCCGCGTAGAACTGTTCGACGCGGATACTATGAGGACATCATACCAAAGGTGAAGCTGCAAGTTATTTGAAGGACTGTGAGCAGTAGCATAATAAACTTATCATCCCACAGACTGAATGTAAGACTAATACTCAAAAAGAAGAAAGAAGCACTCACATCGTGAAGGATGTCATTGGATATTTGCTCCAAAATAATGAGATAAGTATTTACGTCTTTCTATATGTACTATAAAAGCTATTTGCCTTGATCTTTTATGGGGATGCTCTTGCAAGAAAAGAAGATTGATATCAGCTTTAGAGGGAGTATGACACTTCAAAGGTAACTTTGGACAAGAAGGTCAGAAGGTTGATATCACATTCAAGAGAAGTTTGATGAACCATCAGAAGCAACCTTGGACAAGAAGGTTAAATGTTGATGTTAGTACTCAAAGCTTCAAAGGGATTCAATACAACATCTAGAGGATTTGCCTTATTTGATTTCCAAGCATCTTGGTCATATTGATTCAGAGGGAGTAAACCATATCGAGATGGTTTCCCTAGGTCAAGATATTCCTAGATAGATGGTTGGGAATTCAAGAAAAGAGCTTAATGCGGACTAAAGAACAAAGACACGACTTGCTCTCAAAAGGTTGATATTAGATTCAGGGGGAGTATGATAGTTCATCTAAAAACAACCTTGGATGAGGAGATGAGGAGGTTGTTACAAGACCTTAAAGGAAGCATCCAGAGGACTATGATCATGAGATTAAGTCTCATGTGTGCATAAACTATATAAGAGATATAAACTATAGTGATAAACTATATAAGAGATATAGTGCATAAGTATCCTATTCAAGGTACATTATCACTACAGAACATATGACTGATATTCTCACCAAGTTTCTTAGTAAAGGGAAGGTTGTGTACCTTCGAAATAAACTTGGTATGTTGGAGAATGAAGCCTTAGATAAAAAGGAGTTTCAATACCTGTGATCTATTATCTTGTATGTCATTGCATTCTTCTCTTTGAGAGAGAAGTCTAAGGTGAAAGCCCTTGTTTCCACCCTTTTGGGATGAACAATGATGGATCCACCCTCTAAGATGTGTCAAGGTGGATTTCATGTGTGTGACTCTTGGACTTATGGACCCTCCTGTGAACATTGTAGAAAGGTGACGACTTTTCAACAATGAACTCTTGTATTTGATTGATGTTGTGAGGTGACGACTTTGCAACATCTCCATCATGATGGATATCATGTGACTTGATATCTGTGGATATGTCATGATGGTTAGGATCTCTTAGACATCATGGTAGATATCATAAGGCCGATATCATTAAATAAACCATAGATGATTTAGAGATCTTCATGGTGGATATTATGTGACGTAATATCTGTAGACATGCCATGATCAGTCTATATGGTAAGTATCACATATGTGATACTAGTGCACATACCATACTAGATATTTTGAGTACTTGGTAAATATCATGGACTTGATATTTGGGGACCATTACTCATGATAATCACTTTAAGCACTTAGGTGAATATCTTGTGAGTTGATATTTGGGGACCATTGCTCTGAGTACTTGGTAAGTATCATGGACTTGATACTTGAAGGCCATTACTCGCTATATCAGTAAAATGATATATATATAAAGTGATTATCTATACTCACATTGAGTACTTGGTGAATATCATGGACTTGATATTCGAAGACCATTACTCTGAGTACTTGGGTGAGTATCATGGATTTGATACTTGAAGACCATTACTCATGATAATCATTTTGAGCAATTGGTGAATATCTTGTGAGTTGATATTTGGGAACCATTGCTCTGAGTACTTGGTAAGTATTATGAACTTAATGCTTGAAGGCCATTACTCACTATATCAGTAAAATGATATATATATAAAATGATTATTTATACTCACATATTACCTTAAGGTAATATTTTTTATCATCCCTAGTTAAGAGGGAGTGTTAGTTATTGTAACAGTTTTGTGTAGCTATGGTGAGGATCATAAGTGTTGACATTAGATTATTTTATCCTCCCTAGCTAAGAGGGAATGTTGATGTTTTGTAGCTTTAGTCGGATAAACACTATGAGTCAAGATATGTATATATATATTTAATATATATGAGATGTATATATACTTAAATATATATATATATAATAAATATTATTATTATGTAAATATTAGAGAAATTAATATATATATATATTCATAATTGTCATTATATTAATTACATAACAATGAATAGACATGTCCCATGAAGGGACATGTCTCTTGTTGGCTCATTCTCAATATAAATGCAAGAGATTGTTGCATTTGGAAAACACATACAATGAGATAGTGCTATTACATTTGCAATGATCCTAAAACCTTAACAATTAGCAATTGAGACAATTCGTTGGGACCATGATCTATCCAAATACAGGTTGTCTTTTCTAAATTTCCATAATCAAAATGATAACTAAATGATAACTTTCAGAATTTAAAGCAAGGAAAGAAACAACTTGTCGTGCTTCATGTTTGAATGAAGATTCTTGTTGATCTTCCAAAACTTGAAGAGGCCGAAGCTGATGATGTATCATTCCTCTTCCATCCACATCATATTCTCGAGTGAATAAGGCAAGCTCCAGCTTGGATTCACGTCCATTGAATAGTTCTTCGACTTGTCTATCCTTGTGTTGCATAAATCATGCATCCTTGTGTAACTCTGCGAGCATGTCTTCAAAAAGTAAGGATTCTTTGATAGGTTGATCATCAAATATTTCTCCAAGGTTGATGTCCAATTGTAGCGCCGCCACCCCCCTCCCCCCCCTGAAATGTTCTACATTCTTTAACTCCATAGTGGCAACTTGTTCATCGTCTTGCATAATCTCTCCAAGGGTGTTTGAAATTTCATCATCCAAAAAGAAGTCACAAATTAGTACTTCTTTAGGAACATCTTGCAATTCTTCGTTTAAACATTTCCACTGTCGTGTGTATGAGCATTTATCAAGGACAACATTCTTTTGAAGTACATTGAAGTCAGCTTCCTCTTCTTGCAATTGACTTGATTACACCTTTCTTCCTCGTTTGATGAATCTTCAAAACTATTTGCATTACTTCCTCCTTGTGCCAAGCCTTCACACCCTCGATGATCCTCCTTTATGGAGATAACTTGTAGTTCCTAGTTCTCCAGTGTTTCTAAACATTGATCTTCACTTACTACTACTTCACTTGATTGAAGGTCTTATGTTGCTTGCTTGATCCCTATTTGAATGGACTCTTCCTTTAGTAGGATGCCTAAAAGGTTACCATCCACTTGAATACTTTGATCATTAGACTCAATCTGGTTGCCTTCTTGTAGCTTGTTTGCTTCACCTTTGGATTATTTTGATACCAAACTCATTTGTTCAAGGTATGCACTCCAAATTTTGTCTGTACTTGGTTGTTCAAAGTCAAACCATCCCATTTCACATTTAAATTGCTTAATGATATCTTGGCATGATGGGAAAGTGAATTCTGAATGTGACACATTGTGTACTCTACACCAACAAGAGAGCAACATACCTTTCGCACATGAATCTTTCTCAACACTTAACCCCTTCTTGATCATCTCTTTGAAATTATTGGAAAACATGTTATCTCTATCATCAAGCTCCATAGATGGGACCGTTTGAGAATATCCCATAAGATTATCTTTCCTTGTAATACCAGCTTTACCCTTGACAAAAATGTCAAACAATTCAGCACATCATGTTCAATTGTCCCATGAATCATGCACTTTCCTAGTGATGCCGATTTGGACAAACTTCATGGATGTAATTGCACATTTAAAGCCCACCGAAGTCAAGAAATATCAACTGGACAAACACCTTGACCATGAAATGATTGCCCATCCATTAAGAGACCTTTTTTTCCTTGTTTTGGATTTTACTAATTTTTCAATTTTTTTGGTTTTTTTGTAGAAGAGATCTATCATATCTTAGATATAACTTTTAAAAGCTCATACTTGTTGATTACTCTTGAGTGGATTTTGAACAAGACCCTAGTGCCAATTATGTTGATAAGCTTTTTATTACCACACCAACACAGAATAAAGTGCCAAAGACACTCTATCTTCTCTTGAACAAAGACACAACGTATGCTAAGATTGTAGAGAAGATCATAGAAGCAACTCCAAGGTTCCAACTACAAACATGCGACTTTAGTGTGGAGATGAGCGCTTTTGGCTTGATGAATACTATTTATGCAAGGGGATTTACGCTATTCACTTTAGATTCATCAATTTTATGTGAATGATATAGCAATTGAGCACTTGATCCTAAGCTAACAAAGCTTTGAAATAAATAGCGAAGGGATTAAGGGTTTAGGAGTCCTATTCTAATCCTAGAATGCAAGAGACTATGAATGTATTTGTGAACTCTATTAGGCTTAGTTTTGCCATCAACTTCCACCAAGTTAGTACAATCTTCTAAGGTGGGCAATAGATGTTCAAACCACTACTTTAACACCAACACCATCCATAGATGCATTTCAATGTGTAAGCAATAATTGAAGTTAAGCTTGTATTTTAATTTCAATTGACCACACAAAGCAACTAACAATCAACAAGCCACAAGTAGTATGGATTAAACGAGTTTCACAAATGTTCATCCACAATACCTTTCATTCAACTAAATTACTCAAAGCAAATTTTAAACTAAATACTTAAAGCAAATTCTAAACTAATTTGAGAGATCAAAGAACCACACAACACTTCACAATTTTCACTAAATCACCACACTTCAATGATTTATTCCAATTATGGCAGTATCTCAATGACAATTCTCAATAACCACACTCTTTTAAAAATGAGAGGAGTGGGGTTTATATAGGAGCACCAAATACAATGAATGGCTAGGATTAATTTGAAGCCGATGGCACAAATTAACTCATAGAAAACCCTAATTAGAGTTGCTACAAACATTAAATGCATATCATTAAATACAACGTAGCAAATTGGAATATTGTCCAATTAACCAATGAGAAAATCCAATGGTAGAACCAATAAGAAAATTCAAAAATGCCAAATCATCCAATATGATCATCTTCTAGAAGGTGCTTTCCACATGTACACTTGAAATAATTTGATTGGATAAGCAAGAGTGGAAGCCACCTCATTTTTTAGCAATCCTTTCTTCAATTCCATTTCCCATCCTCTCCTCTTTGGAAATCTTCTCCTTGAAATATTTTTTGAATTTTTCTTATCTTGATATCTTGACATTGATCCTCTTGAAGTGGCTAGACTTCCTTCAAACTTAGTATCCTTGAGCTAATCCTGCTTTATTGTTTGGGATTCCTAGTTATCTTTGTCCACATGGTGATCCTTCCACATCCTTGACTTGAATCTGCTTAGCCTTGATCTTCTTGACCTTCATATTGCTGAGCCCTTCTTGCTGATCCTTCTTCATCCATTTCTTCTTTGTCCGTAACCCCACACGCTTCCTTCACTTTCCTTGCATCAATTAATTCTTAGATGCAACTTGCCTTCTTTGTGGTCTTTGAATTCCTCTTGTCCTTGAACTTGAACTTGAAACTGTCCATGAATTCAATCTTGCCTTTAAACCCGAACTTGTCCCCTTGTCCCTGCTTCATGAAGGCTTGATCTTGACATAATTCCTTCAAGCTTGATCTTTGAATTTTCTTTCCTTTTGTTAGGAAAATCAGATCTGGGAATATATTTTCTGCTGTAATATGTAATGTCTGATTGTATATATATTATGACTGCAAATGATATTGAAATACTTATTATGCTGTGATCGCAGATTGTAGAAGCTATACCGTAGTAATTGATTGCTCTACAAATCTGCGATCATAGCATATAAGTATGCTTGTAACAGTCACCTTTATTAGACGCGCCTTTTTCATACTTGAATGGACACGACTGTTGGTCGCTGATGTATTAACATAAGTGACTGTTAACAACAGTCGCTTATGTTAATACATAAGCGACCGGTTTGTTAGCCAATACACAAACGACCACAGTTAATCAAATACCGTGTCATTACTATTATGAATGACATCGACTTGTTAGTCGATATTTATATTAATGTGAATATCGAACATAGTTCGATTTACTTCAATATGATATTAACATATATTGTTATGTTATTATCATTATTATATTTCATCAATATAAAATGATAATAAGATAATAATAATACAATCACAATTCTTAAGATATAATCATGGTATACTATAATCTATATATATATATATATATATATATAATACAAATGAAGCTATATCTTAACACCTTTGTCCAAGCTTCCTTATCATCTTGAAGTGTTATGCTCCTTTGAACTTGATTTTCTTGACCTAGCCCTCTTCACTCTTTGATCAGCCATTATCCTGTATGAAGCTCGAAGTTAGCATTTGTAAAGAAATATGCTTAAGAAAACTAACTTCAGACCTAGCTATCCCTGATTTTGCTATTAATTTAAAGCTTTATGACTTAGAAATCAAAGTATTAAAGATTGCAAATAAAGTTTAAAATCAAAAGACAAAAGTCTGAAAGTCTGAGGACAAGGTCTGAAAAACAAGACTGCAAACATGTCTGAAGAGAAGTCTCAGAAACTTAGAAAATCAGGCCCAAACCTTGCAAAATACAACCTAAGCGTTAGCCCTAAGGTCTGATAATGAAAACAATACTTCAAAGACTAACTGGTTCTTATAGCAAATTCTTAAGACAAGTCTGAAGACACCCGGATTTGAAGGTGAAAACTAGAACACCAAAGTCCACAAATCATTAAGTCTGAAAAAGATCTGAAGACAAAAGTCTGCAGACCTGGTCTGATTTGTCCTCCAACTCAGGAAATCAGATTATGAACTCCCAAATATATATATGGCCTAGGAAGGACATTTTGAAAATCTCAAAGTGAAAATCATACTTCCCAACACAAAACAAGGTCTGATTTCTGAAGACAAATCTGAATTATGCTTACCTGGACAACCTTTCTCTCAAATCGATTGATTTTCCTTGCCAAAAATGCCTATCTTCGTGCCCTAGGTCGGACTTGAGAGAGAACAAGCTGTGAAAATTTTCTGATTTTTCTCTGAAAATTGCAGACCTTGGGGTGGCTTCTCAGACCTAAGTCTGAAACTTACTAATTGACAGACTCCTCAATCCTTTATAACAAAACAATCTAGATCATGCTCTGCACTTTTTGATGCTGTTTGAACTTTCTTTTCCCTATCTCCAAGACCACCGCCCTAGGTAGAAGACATTTTCAAACATTTTTTCTGAAGCAATGTGATTCACGGTCACTTGGCCTGCTGATAATTGTTTCTGATTTCTTTGTTTAATTTTACATCATCATCTGATTGGGGATCTGATCTTGAATCCCCGGCACTATTTGGACTCCCTGAAGCACTTGATACTTCTGATTTTCTATGATCGCCAATTCCTGGGAGGGTATTTCCAGACTTTAGTTTGCTGCCCCTGTGAAAATCAGAATCAGACTTTAGCAGATTCAATTCGCAGACCTTGAATGTCTAATACTTCCTTCAGAATTGCTGGTGACAACTTGCCTTCAACCCTTCCTTGAATGGCCTTGCTCTTGATTGACCAGCTTGCTTTGCCACCTTTTGACTTTCAGACTTAAATCAACTTCTTGCATTATATTTCCTTATTACTGTTCGATGGCCTTTTAAAGGGTTTTGAGCTTTGGTTTACATCTCCACAGTAAATGTGGGATAAAAGATTTTTGCATCTTTAAAGTTTTTGCCTCTTAAAACATTGGAGCTCATGCAAATTGGCTTTTATTTAATACCCTTTGATTTGTATTTGATTTCATTTTCAAAAGTTTACCAAGTCTCCAAAGGGAAAATTGATGCTTACAAGGACAATCTCAGTCCGCTTTTAAATCTATCCTCAACCTTGCATAAGTCTTCTTGGTGGAAATTCAATATTCATGGGGACTAATCTTTGTTATCATTTCACTTGTCCCTCAGTGGAGATTCGATCTCTATAGGGACAAACCAATCCCTTTACAATTCCACTTCATTTGCTCATTTAACCACCAAAGGGGAAATTCAACCCCTACAAGGACAAGACTATACTTTCTCATTCATTGGCCAAGGGGAAAATCAACCCCTATAAGGACAATCTTGATCCCAACACTTCATCTCTTCGTTCGCTCATCTCAGTCCTCGAGGGGAAAATCAACCCCTATAAGGACAAGTGGAAATTCCTTGTCCATAAGGACAACTTGGGTCCCCTTACTCTTCAAGTGGAAAATTTGGCTTCAATGGGACTGAGTGGAGATTCTATGGTTATAGGGACAAGTCGAAATTCCTTGTCCATAGGGACTAATTGGTTCCTTCATTCTTCACATGGAAATTTTGGCTCCATAGGGACATAGTGGAAATTCTATAGTCATAGAGACTGGTGAAAATTCCATGTCCATAAGGACTTTCTCCTCTTCAACTCCAAAAAAATTTCTAAGTGTCAACCCAATGGAGAAATGACCTTTATAGGGACAAAGTGGAAATTCCTTGTCCATAGGGACTTTCCACTTCCACTCTATCCCAAAAATATTCCAAGTGTCAGACTAGTGGAAAAAACCCCTATAGGCACTATTGCATTTTGACTTTGTTCCTCATGTCTTGGAGTGGAAATTCGACCTCCATAGGGACAAATTGGATTTTCAACATGATTTTTACTTGCTATTGCCTCACTGGAGCGGAAATTCGACCCCTATAGGGACTATTGACCTTTGAACTTGGATTTTACTTGTTTTTGTCCTCTGAAAGTGGAAAATCGACCCTATAGGTCACTATGGGCCTTTGAACTTGGACTTTACTTGTTTTTGCCCTCCAAGATGTTAATGTTTAGTAGTAGATCGGATTCCAGCTTCACATTATTTTTATTAGGAGAATTAAAATAATGAATTAATTATTTAATTAGGAGAATTAAATAATATATTGAGAATCAAGTTATATTTTGTGAGATTAATTATTTAATTAAAAAATTAAATAATATAGAGATTAAATTATTTAATTGGAGAATCAAATAATTTATCTATTTTAATTAGGAGAATTAAAATATATCATTTAAACTAAAATGAGCCCAAATTATGGCGCCATGTTTTGGTAATTTCAAGATAATTATTGGCGCCAAAGTTTTAATAATTCAAGGTCGGCCTTGTAATTGTTTCTTCCTTGTATAAATGACGATTTTCGGATGTTGGAAAAACAGACTTGAAAGCTAGCAAAATATATCTGCCTCACATGTGAATTTCTCCAGCTACCAATCTGATCTGCTCCAGCAGCAAATATTGATCTGTTCCAACACCATGTTATAGATCGGTGACCTAATATATGCTAAGTCTGTCTGACATTCAAAGCGAACCTTCTTGAGGCGATCTGCTACAGCAGCAAGCAAACATTGTGATTTCCTTGCACCTGCAAAATCATTCTATGTATAAGGCAGCGAATTCATACAAGCAGCAACAGCAAATACAACCATAAAAGGATCTGCAATCTTAGTCTTTCATCTACAGCGAACACGATCAAGCAAGGATCTGCAATTTGAGCCTACGGTGAATTATATAGTCAAGAGAATACTTGCAGTTCAGATCTGTGATTCATCAAGACTCGGAATACATATTGTTTGACAGCGATCTACACACGTATCCAAGAGATCTGAACTCTTACTATCATATTTGATAGTTATCTGGACTTGTATACAATTTTGTGGTCAATCCTTGAAGACATTCTGTTCACATTCATTTCAACAAACACAAGGTTCGAGTCAAGCATATCCTGATTCAGAACAGTAAATTAAGGATCAGTCCTAGGCTTATATTCTTGGATTCAAATCAGATCTGGGCAACAGATCCATTTAACCTTGCATTGGTCATACATCTCCATTTCGGCAATACCGTTGCTTTGCTTCGTGGATCGGAGATCCTCAGCAAATCCACAGCGATATTATTGTAAGTCAATTAAAGAAGCAATAACTACTGGGATTTAAATGCTGGGTTTTTCCTCTTAGAGGTTTCCCAGGGTAAATTGTGTTGTGTGCCTTATTCTGATTTATTTAAATTTCACTATTTTAATTTAGCTTAGATCCAATTACTTAAAATTTAACACAAGAATGGAAAATCAACCCTTATAGGTACTTTTGGTCCAAACGTGGTGTAAAAATGACTCCCATAAGGACTTTGCATTTCTCTTGCATGATTTTATCATTTTAGTCCAAAACAAGTAAAATGTGACATTAAGACATCTTGAAGACCAATTGACTAGCCAAAATATCCCAGTACTAAGAAATTTTCACCCAGAACTTGACAATGGCATAACTTGACCCTACTGATCACAAAATTTTATGACTTGTCCACATTTTGCAACTCTGGAGATTTAAACATTTGACCACTTCTCAATATAAAGTCGAAGCTTTTGGAGCTCAAACTAGCGATCTACTGCTAAAACCCTAAGACTATCAAACAAAAAGAGGGGATCCCCATTTGCAATGGGGTGATGGCGTGAAAAGGTCACAATAGGTACCACGAGATTATGGCATCCATGCAAAGGTTGGCCACCACACCAAGATCAAAAGAATACTAGAAGCCTATAAGTAGTTTGTATTGCATGAGGACATGGAAAGTCTCAAGCTGGGGATAAAATGAACTGCAAACCTGTATACATCTTTTCTCCCAAAATCCCTTTTCATACCCAAGATTATTCACTTAAATTCCTCCTAATTTCCCATTTTGCCATTTATTAGCCATAAAAAATGAAGGTTATCTAATATGTTTTGAAAAAATTAAAATGTGTTTAATGCTATTGGATTAACAAAACGAGATTATGAAATCCTAATTTGAACAGTTGCAATTGTTTGTACAGAAATTCCTATAGCTGGTCATGAAGGGGAGCGGTGCGAAGGAGAATCTTTTAAAATCTTTTTGTTGTATTTTTGTTATTAAAAGACTTTAAGGCCAGCAGCCAGGATTTAGTGTTATGAAATAATTATAGATTAAGTGTAAGGTTGTTTATTTTAATTAGTTGAAAATTAGCAAGAGTTCTATCATAGTTATGGGCCACAAGCCAACATAACTCAACGTCGGTTATCAAACACTTATATTAAGTATGCTATTATCTGACAGAATATATAGAATATATACATTCCTTCTGTTTTTCCATCAAACTGCTTAAAATTGCTGCAAGCTTTCATATAGCCATAGTGATCTGAATCACCTTGCAAACCAGGAGGAAAGGCCCATTCCTCGGGAAGCTTGATGAAGTTTTCTTACTGTATTTTATACAATTTATTTTAAAATTGTTATCAGTGTGGCCTAAGGTTTGGTTTATTTAAGCATTACTATCAATGTGATTTGAATTTCAGTATTGTTATCAGCGTGATTGTTTTTGCTTCAGTTTGATATAGTTATGAATGACCTATGGTATTCTGTTATTGTGTGGAAATCTAAGGTGTTTCTGAATCTCCTTTTGTTAATAGTATGTTTCAATACATTGAAGGTTACTGGTAAAAAATGGAGCAGTCTCTAATCAATTCTTATTACTCTATTCCTGTCGCTTTATTCCTATAGTGGAATTTGGAGAATCAGTAGAAGGTTATATCATTTTGGTGTGTTTTGGTTTCCTTAGGCATACAGCTCCGACACCTTTCATAAGTTTTACACGCTCAGATTGACATGGGTATAAAACGGAAACTACAAATTAAAATAGTAGCCTTAACCTAAAAGGTCAACCCTCTCAGATTTGTCCCAACACATAAAACCTAAGAAATGCCAGAGCTTAAAGGAAAGATTGTAATGGGATTGTAAAGGTCAACCCTCTCAGATTTGTTCCAAGGTGCAAGGCATATTCTGGAGTTGTGATTGTTGTCAACAGATATAGAATCCCTCACATAAGGACTTCATGCCACTTCATTTTCTATACCACTTGTGGTTACAACAACTTGATCTCTTTGTAGTTTATTCCGTTTGTGGTCTACCATATACACTTATCCAAAATACTCAGTACTTCATCCTTGGTTACTTAAATCAAATAAATTTTACAACATTCCACTTCCCTAACATCTTCCCCATTGACAATGCAAACAACTCATTTTTCCTTTCCCCTCCTCAAACTCTTCCTTTTAGCTACTCTTCTAACATTTCCTTTCAACAATCCCATAAATCAATCTCTAGAGACAAAACTTCCAAAAGTACTCTCTAATAGCTTTGTAACCATAAAACTTCAATAACAAAAGTATCTTCTGCATTAATGGAGGATAATCCTACCAGAAGCTTCCCCCACATTCAGCTATATGCCCCCCCATTAAAACAACCAAATTCTTTAATACATCACTAAAATTATTAGAGTTAAAGGCAGTGCTTTGAATTTCTCAAAATTAAGTTGGTTTGAAGTCTTTATAATCTAAGTTGCCAATTCGAGTTCCAGTTTGGGAACAGCTACAGGGTTTGGGTATGCAAGTATGGTAAAAAAAATTCCTTGGGTACGAACTCGGGTTCATCCATATATATATATATCTTAGTTGCTGGATTCGCCCTGGCAAGGCCGGATCCGGGTCCGGGTCCGATCCAGGTCCGGATTCGCGTCGGATCTGGGACAAATCCGGGCAGGGTCCGAACCAAACCCTGTGGATCCGTCCGGATCCGCGAGCCGCGGATCCGGACGGATCCATAGGGTTTGGTCCGGACCCTACCCGGATCCGTCACGGACCCGGGAGGATCCGAGCGGATCCAAGAGGATCTTGCGCGGATCCGCGTGAATCCTCAAGGACCCGTGGCTTTTGCAACTTGAAAAGTCAAACAATGACTTCAAAAAGACATTTTTATATTATTTTTTTTACTTCTAACCCTAAAACGACCCCTTTTATGAGTCTCCAAACACATTTTATTTCTCATTGTGCTCTCTATTATTCTCTCTCATTTTGCTCTCTCATTCATGCAAGCTTGAAGTGAGGTGATTGAATTCGAAGGAGCTCGATTGTGGAGTGCCAAACACCTTCCAAGAAGCACTATTCAGTCTATTTGAGTGACTAAGGTATGCATTTGAACCATATTCTCAAGTTTTTTTGATAAGTTTTGATTCTTGAAGTATAAGTTTTTCATTTTGTATAAGTTTTGAAGTTTTCTTTTTTCATTTTTGTTATAGATTGCAACAATGAGTAGTCAAGGTTCAGTGGGTGGGGAGGGATCTCAAAGATTTAAAATTGATAAAGGGTCTCCTTTGTGGACACACACCACAAGAATTTTTCAATGTGTTGGAGGTGGGGGGTATGTATGGAAATGTAATTTTTGCAAAATACAATATAGAAGCTCCTACTCCCGAGTAAAATATCATCTTTTAGGCCCTGCGGGTCAAGGGATTAACATGTGTGAGGGGGAAGATAAGAAGGGATTGCCAGCTGCACAAATAGCAACTTTGGTAAAAGAACAAGAAGAAGCTGACAGAATATGTGCAAAAGGGAAACAAGTTTCTTATACCAGTAAACAGAAAACAATGCAGCCACCCACTCAAATGCAATCTAGATCACATCCATTCTTGTCTATGCCTTCTAGGGATGAAGATGTAGATCAACCACACAACACCCCCCGCAAGAGAGGCCCATTAGAGAGGGGATTTCAAATTGAATTAAGAGAAATTGCTGATGCCAAAGTTGGACGTTGCCTCTTTGCAAATGGTATTCCATTCAACTTTGTGAGATCACCTTATTTTAGTGACATGTGCGAAGGACTAAATGAAGCACCTTCTGGTTACCGTGGCCCTAAATATGAAAAGTTGCGCACCACCATATTACAAAATGAGAGAAAAAATGTAGAGCACCTACTACAACCAATAAGAGATTCTTGGATTCAATCAGGTGTGTCTATTGTTTCAGATGGATGGAAAGATTGTAAAAACCGTCCTTTAATTAATGTAATTGTTGTATCCTCCAAGGGGTCAATGTTTTTGAAGGCGGTTGACTGTGAAGGCGAACTTAAAAATGCAGAGTTCATTGCCCAGATTCTCATTGAATCCATAGAGTCCATGGGTCATCACAATGTTGTCCAAGTAATTACGGACAATGCAAAAGTTTGCAAGACTGCAGGTGCTTTGATAGAGGCTAGATATGATCACATCTTTTGGACACCGTGCACCGTCCATTCTCTCAATCTAGTGATGAAGGCAATTGGCACCGAAATAGACTGGGTGAAACAGGTGTATGAGGAGGGTGAGGAGATTCAAATGTTTGTGACAAATCACCATATGTCACAAGCAATTTTCAGAACTTACTCAAAATTGGAATTGTTGAAGGTAAATTTTAAAATTTAATTTATAACTTATTTAGTTTCATTTATCATTTTATAATTTTTATGTCATGTTTTAACTTTCTACTAACATGTTTTAGGTGGCTAAAACCTGGTTTGCCTCTCACACAATTGTGTTGAGACGGCTTGTCAAGGTGAAGGAGGCCTTATCACAAATGGTTATTAGTAACCAATGGAGCATCTGGAAGCAGTCCAGTACAATCAGGGCCCAAAAGGTGAAGGCATTGGTATTAGATGATGATTGGTGGACTCGTGTGGAGTATGTCTTGGAATTCACTGATCCCATCATGTCTATGCTTCGATTTGCCGACACTGATTTACCATGCTTGCGGGATATCTATGATAGCATGGACACAATGTTGAAGAAGATAAAAATGGTAAGTCATAAATTTAATACATTCCTTTATCTTTGTTTATTGAGAGTTATTTAAATTCAAAATTGACATAATGATAACTTACATGAACTTCATTTGATATCCCAGGTCATACATAGGAGAGAGAATGATCTTGAGGACACCTTATACAAAAAGGTGGAAGCAATGGTTCTTCATCGTTGGAACAAGATGACCACACCATTGCACCTCCTAGCATATGCTCTTTCTCCTAGGTACTATAGCGCACAAGTACTTGGTATTCCAGGTAGAGTGGCACCATATAGAGATGCTGAGGTTGCCAGTGGGTATAAGAAGGCATTTGATAAAATCTTCCGTGATCCAGATATTGGGGTAAGTGTTAGGAGAGAATTTGGATCATTTATCTCAGGAAGAGATCTCCACCCTATTGCTATCAATGACCAAAGCAAAATGGATGCTGTTACATGGTGGTATCTTCATGGGCAAGATTATCTATACCTCCAACCTCTTGCGATTAAGATTCTATCACAAGTAAGTTTTTAAGGTTTAACTTTTTTTTTCTTTTTGTTTTGTCACTTGCATTGTAGAATTTAATACTTAACGCTCTTCAATTTATCTTGTATTTTTTTAATTTTGTTGGTTTTCTCTCTAGGTTGCGAGCTCTTCTGCCGCTGAGCGGAATTGGAGTACTTACTCCTTTATCCACTCAGTCAAGTGTAACCGGTTGGCTGCAAAAAAAGCAGAAAATTTGGTGTATGTTCACAACAACTTGCGTCTCCTGTCACGGAAGGATCCAAAGTACAAGAAGGGGCCAACGAAGCTTTGGGATGTAGCACCCGAATCTGCTGACCTAGATATGACCATTCACGACCTTGCTAGAAGCACTTTGGCTGATGTGGATTATGATGGTGATGATGATGATGATGAGACAGCACCCTCTAGTGCTAGTGGAACTTTGGGTTCCATTAATGATGATTTTGATCAAACACTTGCAGCTACTGGGGACCCCATTGATCCAGATTTTTTTGATAATCCATTTGATTGATGAACCATTGAACATTGAATCATGTCTCAAACTTTAATGAACAATATTTTGAAATGTCATTTTGTAATTCAGTAATATAATTCAATGTGCTGATTTTCTTTAGAATTGTCAACATAGAATCATAGATCAATGATCAAGTATGCTATTTGAAGTTTTAATGATCAAGCATCATAGATTCATACTCATAGTATGAAATGATTTAGTTTTAGAATTAAGTATATTTCTCTTATATTTTTTGATATATAAATTTATAATGCATATATATATATATATATACTCACGAATCCAAAACAAGAAAAAAAAATTTCACGAATCCACGAACCGGATTTGCGAACCCGAATCCGTCCCCAAACCCGAATCGGCAACTAAGATATATATACACAATACATACATACATATTATAAATTTATATATACATGTTCAAACATCAAAGTTATAAACATAAAATGAAGAGTGATCTCATAAATGATAAATCCATAATTGCCAATAAAATAATAAATAAAATACCTCGTATATCATATTCATAATTTGCAAAAATGAAAATACTTAAATGTCATTACAAATAACATATAATATTCATGTTTTTTTCATCAGAAGCATCATACACAGTCTTGGGGACTTCATATTTTGCTTCTAAATATAAAAAGGCTTAATACATAGATTCGCTTAGTATATTCATACACAAATTTGATGAGAATTTAAAAGTGATGCATATTTTATTTCTTATGCATGCAAATATTTTGGTATGTTTGCTTGGGTAACCCCCTCATGTACTTCTTGGGCACCTAGGTTCTCTATGGGTTCTTCACAAAAGGACCCACAGAAAATCCAAGCACCTAGGAAGAACCAGCACCAAAACCATACCAATACCAAGACCTAGGCCTAAATAGCAGAACCCGGTAACTGATTTTATAATCAACTTTATGTAGTACTCAATCCTCAATTTTACCCCTTCCTACTATTGACGCAAATATTACGCTTTTTAATCATTTCATATATCTTATCTTGATTTATGGTGCTTATTCCTAAGCCTCACAATAAACAAATCTCACTATTCTGTGTAGTCTTAAGCTTCGTCCCACAACTAGCTAAGCCCAAAATAATTACAAATAGCCCCCCATTCAAATTTGACTATCCTACTTTCAAAAGCTATCATCACTTTCTTTCTCTGATGTTTGCCACTTAACAGAAAACAGATGTTTTCTAATTTATCTTTTCTTACAACTTTTTACTACCATAAGAACTAACTAGTAGTCGCATTATATGAAATTTTAGTACAAAAAGATAAAATTGAACTCGTTTCTTGTTGCTTGCATGAGTGCACTTCTTCCAACCTATTCATCAATAAGCTCATTGAAGATCTTTTCAATACTCAAAATCTTTCTGTCGAGTATATCAAGTTTTTGGGACATTATGAAAAGATTAACAATGCTTTATAGTGTATGATCAAACCCTATTAGCTTTACACTTCAAGAAAAATCATAACATTCTTTCAAATATGGCCAAGAAATGTAGTTTGTACTACCTTGGTGTAGAGACGTAATTAATATTTGTGCTATGGCCCAGCTCCTTTCTGACAAAATGCCTCCAATTCATCACGTTAATCCTGATTACAACAATAGAAATTATATAAGGATGCAAGGAAAACACAAATATATAAAAAATGCTACAAGAACATGTTCTACAAGATAATGTTTATTCATCACAGGCATAATTGCAGATGTTTAAACGGATTTATAAGCTCCCTCCACTTAAAAAACAATTCGATATCTATGTCAGCCTACTTTGGTTTAAGAAAGTTTTGGCTCAGTTTTCTATAGACGAAAAACATTTTTTAAATCTCATGTCACTCTAAAGAGGCATATACCTCTTGGTAGCAGCTGGACACTCATGAGTAAAGTCACTCACCCTTCCCATTGCTTTCTTTCTGCTAAGCAATGAACAGTGCCACCAACTTCACTTTGCATGTCTCAAGCACTTACACCTCACAAGATTCTCTTTTCATACCAGAGGCCCCTTATTAGTGAATGGTTAAACATACACATATAACCCTCCAAACTTTTTTTATTCTGAGACTGCATGTTAGTTTTTTCAATGTATATATCAGTAGGCGGTAAGTAAAGTTTTTGTATTTTCCTTGGTGAATTGTCTGTTGGCTGCCAAAACAAATTGCTGTACCAAAAGGAGCTGAAATTCTCTTGTTACCTGAGTTTGTCCTTCTCAGGCACACACTTTGTAACTTACCTCTTTTATTACAATCTTTGCTTACTAAAAATATTGAAAATACATTATATAAATAATTGTCATTTCATACACCCAAGGTTTTTTGTATTAGAACTCCACATCTTATGAAAGGAAAGACCCTTAAAGACTTCAGGAAATACACTTGGATTGAAGCTGGTACAATCATTCTTGAAGATTTGACAAAAATTAAATTTGATGCAACCTGACATGCTTACATACAGAAGCAGGTCAAAAAGCCTTCAAACATTCACAAGATAATGATGGAATTTAGATCAATTTGCAAAAAGTTTGTCCAAGCAACATAAAAGTAGATTATACTATACAATGGTCTAGAAACGCATTTCATCACAATCTTCTAACATTTTGACTCAATGACTTCCATCCAAAGTTAATTTTATAGATGATTGCAGCTTAATTTTAAGGCAACTTAATTGGCAATTGAAGATTTCACAAAAATTGAATTTGATACAACCTGACATGCTTACATACAGAAGCAGGTCATTACGCCTTCACAACATACACAAGATAAATAATGAAGGAATTTAGATCAATTTGAAAAATGTGTATCCAAGCAACATAAAAGTAGACTATACTATATAATGATCTGGAAATGTATTTCATCACACTCTTCTAACATTTAGACTCAACGACTTCAATCCAAAGTTAATTTTCTACATAATTACAGACAAACTTCAATTTAACAGTAAACAAGTTTGTAGGAGTTGCAAGGTGAGAGTTCCCAAAGCAAACAGGTTCTTCCTTCATGCCATCAAGAATTTGCTCCTTAAGAAAACTTTGCAAAGGAAAAACATCCCAGATTTAATAAATTATTTGCTTATGCTCTTAAAATCCTGGATTCATTGACCCAAAGAATCTGCATTATTTTGAATTCAATACATTCTATATTAACAAAAACTTGATATCTTTACAAATTGTACATTCAAGTTATATCTTATAGAAGTGTTAGCATCTCCATATTTGCTTTATGATAAGAGGCCAGATATTTTATACATGGCACTGTAGCTAAATTTTTGTTAATACTCACCCATCACAAGAGCATTAAGGAACACTCGAGTTTTGGTAAGTGATACCGAACAGAAATTAATACTAAAATTACTAGTAACAAAAAGTTGAGCCTTCCTTGGCATACGAGTATATTGAATAAGTGATTAGATAGTTTTGGATGATTGGGAAAGTATAGATTTCAATTTTCAGTTGATGAAAAACTGTACCTTATAATTAAATCTCTAGCCGTACTCCTCACAAGGACCAAGTTAAAGATGATATGATTCAATTGGTATTATAAATTAGCTTGCAAACAGAAATGACAATTTAAATGTCATTGAAAGAAAACTTTAAAAGCGAGCTACGGGCCTGGCTCGATTGGCGAGAGCTTCCTCTTATGAAGCACGAGATCACGAGGCCCAATCTCCCCCCAGCCCATGTGGTACCGGAGGA
Source organism: Chamaecyparis obtusa (assembly GCA_027943335.1). Taxonomy (NCBI): domain Eukaryota; kingdom Viridiplantae; phylum Streptophyta; class Pinopsida; order Cupressales; family Cupressaceae; genus Chamaecyparis; species Chamaecyparis obtusa. The sequence goes on from BSBK01000559.1 coordinate 1,577,074, forward strand.
CGTGTCGCGCTAGCATCACCGGTGACGTTAAAAAGTTTACCCGGTGCACTGCAGTTTATAGGCGGTGTTCTACCCGATTTCTGCAGACTAAAAAAAGTAAAAGAAAACTTTAAAAGCAACCATTTTAGCTCCTTCATGTGTTTGACACCATTTACAAGACAAAACTATTACCCATAGTTGGCAAACTCGTAGGGTACTCGGCGAGTTTTAAAAACTTGTTGAGTTTTTATTCTCTGCAAGTTTTTCTGAGATTAACTCGCAGTCCGCACGAAAAACTAGGCCACTGCTGTGCCTGACAGGATAAAGCAAAAAAGCAGCCGAGTTTGTTTCGTTTTTATGTTTTTATTGCTTCTATTTGGCTGAGGGGAGAAAATAGGCTTCCAAGCCCTTGGTAGCTGATTTCAATTGATTAGAAGCAGATTTGTGTGGATTTCAAGCAGTTTTTGAAGAAAAATCAGATTCCCATGTAGGTTTTCTGATTTTGTTTCTATGTTTTTTTAAAACATTCTATTTATTTTTTGTTGCATCTAGTTGAATAAAAAATCATTCCTAAGTAGTTAGAAATGATTTTGAATCATTTGAACAAGATTTAACACTACATTTGACAAGTTTTGTTGAATCTTTCAATCTTTCACTATTTTTTTTTAAGAATATCTAGTTTTTAAAAAAATATCAAACCCTAGTAGTTTTTTTAGTTTTTAACTTTGAATGATGTCTAAAAATATTAAAACTAATTTAGATAGTTTGTTTAATTGTTTAACTAAAATATTTATTTTGTCTTTTCACTTTCTATATGTAGGTCAACAGTTAACCACTAATTCAGCATGGCAAATTCAGAGAATGATTGGCCACTAGAACCATGCCCTTCTAGATTTATACGCACCCATCCTAAAGGTGCTAGAGATAAGATATGGAGGTATGCCTATGAAGGACTGGAGCCTGGGAAGATGATTTGCATAAAATGTGAGAAAGTAATTTCTAGAGGCATAAACTGCCTCAAATACCACCTTGCAAGCAGTGACAAGCATGATACTAGGAAACGTGATAAAACCACAGAAGAGATAAAAAGATTTGTTAATGTTATATTTGCAGTTGGGGAAGAGAAAAAATTGCAAAGGGAGAGGGCAAATTTAGCTATGAGGGCAAGCATAGTTGAATCTCAAGGTGCTCCAATTGACATTGAAGAAAAAGAAGTAGCACTTGAAAGCATAGTGGGCTCTTGTCCTGGCCCACGTATCCGCAAAACAAGCACCCCCTCTTTTACCGCTTCCGCTTCCTCTAGGAGAATGTCTACTACTGCATCACCATTAGGGACAGCCTATAGGCAATTTTTTTGTGCACAGGAACACACCTGGAGCACAACAATCATTAGAGGCCACTGGATGGAATAAGGAGGTACATGAGAAGGCAGACATTGTTGCTGCTGATTTTTGGTATTTCAACAACATCCCATTGAATGTGGCAGAGAGTCCTTATTGGCTCAATTTGATGACTGCAATTACAATTTCAGGAAAAGGGTACAAGGCCCCTTCTCGTGAAGATTTGTGTGGGAGGTTAGTAAATAGTCCACTTGATTTCATTTTAAAATTTTAATTGTTTTTCTCATTTATTAATTGTACTAATACTTAATTTCACTTTGTTCTTGTAGGTTGCTCACAAATGCAGTTGATAGAAAAAAAGAAGTTGTGGAGCAAAAATAATAGTCGAATAAATTTGGCTGCACCTTTATGATGGGTGGACAGAGAGACAAAACCGGACCATTATTAATTTTTTGGTTGCTTGCAAGGACAATGTGGTGTTCTTGAAATTGGTTGATGCCTCCAATAAGGTGAAAAATGCACAAACATTGGCATTAATGTTATAGAATGTTGTCATGGAGGTGGTAATAGAGAATGCAGTGCAAATCATCACAAATAATGCAACAGCATATGTGGCAGCATGTAGAATCTTCCAAGAAAGGCACCCCACTCTTTTCTAGACACCTTGTGCAACACATGTCCTTGACCTTCTTTCGGAATACATAGGAAAATTTGATTGGGTGACTCCAGTTGTGGAAGATGCAATGCGGATCACAAAATATATCTACAATCACCCTTGGGTTCTACATTTGATGAGAGAGCACACTCATGGGAGAGATTTGGTGAGATCCGGTGCCACAAGGTTTGCAACGATTTTCTTGGCGTTGCAAAGCATTATTGGTGCATTGACTTCTTTAAAACAAATGTTTGTGAGTCAAGCATGGCTAGGCTCACCCTATTCAAAGAAGGTTGAAGGGGAGGTTGTCGCGACCATAGTCTTCAACAACCATTTTGCACAAAAGGCTACAGAGATTGTGAAGGTAACTTCATAACTTGATTTTTTAATTATTTTTTATTCAAGTCTCTCATTATTAATTTGTAACTTACTAACTTCATTAATTAATCTTTTTAGAATTTGCATTTTTCAATTGTAGGTGTCCAAGTCCCTAGTTAGAGTTTTGCACAAGGTAGATGGGGATCAAACCCCAATGGGGTATCTTTTTATGAGGCAATGGATAGGGCCAAGGAGTCTAAAAAAATTACTTCAAGGGGGATAGACTCAAATTTGATCCCATTTGGAAAACTATTGATAGGTGGAACAATCAGCTCCACCAACCCATTCATGAGTAGGGTACTTCCTCAACCCCCATTTCAGGTTTGATGATTCTTATTCAAATCCTAATGGAGAGGTCATGGAGGGCCTCTATGTACGCATTCAGAGGATGATACCTGATGTTATGGAGAGAGACCTCGTTGTGATCGAACAACAAATGTATGTGGAAGCAAAGGGTAAATTATTCTCTTCAAAGTTGGCAAAGAGAGCAAGAGGCACTCAAACCCCAGGTAAAACATTTGCCTTTTGAATTTTGGATTTTGAGATCTAAACTCTGAAGTAATTGATAAATTATGTTTTCACTTTTCTCTTTGCTTTCTAACTTCTCAATATTTTATTTTGCAAAAGCTTGGTGGCAAGGTGGGGTGGAAACACCCCCAATCTCAAAAAATTTGCCCTCGGAATCTTATGTCAGCCTTCTAGCTCATCCCATTGTGAGCGCAATTGGAGCTTATTTGAGGCCATCCACACAAACAAGAGAAACAAGTTAGCCCAAAAATGCTTCAATGACTTTGTATTTGTGCAATATAATCTTCAGTTGCGCATAAGAAAGGCACAGGAAGCAGCAATTGATCCAATTGATTTATTCGATATAGATCCTTACAGTGATTGGACATCACAGGGGCAGCCTCCATTGTTTACAAAGGATGACATCACTGATTTGGAGAGGAAAGCAAAGGAGGGGGTGGATTTGGTTTCACATTGGATGACATTGAGGACATTGAGAAGGATAAGTCGGATGAGGAGTCTTGCCAGTGCCAGGAGGAGCTACATCTAGGATGGAGAGCGAACCTCACACATCATCAGATATACCAAGCAAGGAGGCACAGTCACGCCCAACTCAGGCTTCTAGGACTAGCCCCTCTAGTTCTACCTCTCCCTTATTTGTCAGTAGAGCTGGGAAGAGGAAGATGTAATTGTAATGATGCAATTACTTTTAGTTTTATAGAAACTATTTACTATTTTGCTCCTAGCCATCAGCATTCCTCATGAGAATGTGATTTTGTAAACACTTTTGTGTTATCATTAATTGACTCATTAGATGCATCTTCTCATTGAATTTTGCAAAAAACATGTATTTCTAATTAAATTTAAGTAGTTTTTTCAGTTCCCAAGTTTTTTGCTGAGTTTTTTCCAAAAATTAGCCGAGTTTTTCCCAATTTTTTTTGCACGCCTTGGCGAGTTTTTGTCGAGTCCAAGTATTCCAACTATGCTATTACCTTTTGAAAAGAAAATCTTTTAAGTTTATTTTTGGTGATAAATACTAGCCTATATAAGCAAGCATATCCCATCCAAATCTTAGACATTGTTCTTAATTATCATTGATTTCCACATATCGGAATGACATAAAATAAATTGCTTTAGGTGTAGTCAGATCAGTAATGCTGAATATCTGACAGGCCAAGCCATTGCTTCTTGGAATGAACATTTAATCCAGTCCATTCATTTCACTAAGTAATGGTTCCAAAATCCATGGCATTCAAAACTACATTCAATTTTGACACTCAGTCTCTCAAGGTCTCATTGGTTGTTTCCTTTTGGGAGAATATGCTTTTTGCTGATAGAAGGAACTGTCCTGACAAGCCGAATGTCTTTACAATCCAGATTCCTAATTTGTCAAGTAGAGAATGAGATAATCATGTGCGTTATACCTACAGATGAAGTCCAGGCTGCTCTCTTTGATATGGTAGGGGATAGAACCCCCGTTCTAGATAGTTTCCCAACTCTCTTCTTCCAATGATTCTCGAATCTCCTTAGGGATGAGCTTTGGGAAATCTATCTAGAATCATAGAACTCAAAATCTATTTTAAAGGCCCTCAGTTCCACCTTACTTAATCTTATTCCCAAGAAAAAGGAAGCAATCGAGCTTGAGGATTTAAGACCAATTGCTTTAAGCAACACTGTCTACAAAATCATATCCAGAGAGATAGCCAACAAAATAGAAAGTATTATTTTTGGCTATCATTTCTAAGGTATAGGTAGGTTTTTTAAAAGGGAAGAAAATCACAAATGGTAATGTCACTTTGTGTGAGTTGATCCACTCCTTATAGGCCAACAAGAGGAAAGGCATGCACCTCAAACTATATACCTCCAAGACCTATGATAGAGTTAAATGGAACTTCCTAAGTTGTGTATTGGAGAAGTTTAAGTTTTGTTCAGATTGGATAGCTTGGGTAAAGAGTTGTTACTCTTCTACTAGCTTCTCTCCAATGGTCAATGGCTCAACAAAAGGTTTCTTTCAAGCTTCCTAGGGTATAAGGCAAGGGGATTCCCTTTCCCCCTATCTTTTCATTATCGTGGTGGAATCTTTAGGCAAGTAAAGTGGAGCTCTTGGGCTAGAGAATTCCTAAAAGGATTATAGGTAGCTAGAGAATCCCTAAAAGGATTATAGGCTTCTTCCACGAGAAAAGTTTTTAATAATGAACAACATAATAATGATACTCTGCTCTTTGTAGCACCTTCTATTAAGGATTGTAGAGTTGTCAACGATCTTGGTGACTATGAATAGGAGTCAAGTCAGAAAGTTGACAAAGAGAAATATGAAGTCTTCTGTTTTAACATCAAGAATCGAAAACAGGACTTTCTTTTCAGATGCCTATCTTTCAGGAGAGCATCTCTCTTGGATGCCCTACCTTGGTTTTCCTTCGTTTTGGAGGAGGAATAAGAAGCCACTTTGGACACCTATCTTAGAGAAATTGAACCAAACATGGAAGGATGGAAAGGAAAATGGTTCTCCTTTGCCAACCAAGTAATGCTTCTAAAATTTACTCTCCAAGTTATTCTGTAATGTCCCGAAGGAGATTTCGGTCCGGAGGTGAATTCGGTCCCGCGGTGAATTTTGTCCGAAGGTAAATTATGTCCTGGCGGTGAATTGTGTCCCGGTGGTAAATTCTGTCCCGACGATAAGTTATGTCCCGACGGTAAACGGGTGGATAGGCTGTGCGGTACAACGAGTGGATGGACCATGCGGTACAACGGGTGGATTGGTTGTGCGGTACAATAGGTGGATAGTCATGCGGTACAACAGGTGGATGGGCGTGCGGTACAATGGGTGGATGGGTCGTACGGTACAACGGGTGGATGGGTCGTGCGATACAACGGGTGGATGGTCGTGCGGTACAACAAGTGGATGGTCGTGCGGTACAACGGGTGGATGGCCGTGCAGTACAACGGTGAGGGATGATGCCTTCCAGACACCCGATTGAAGTCCACTTCTCCTTCGTAGATAATTAGATATGAATTTGCAAACACGGAGTAATACACCAACTAATATGATTGTCAGAAAGATCTTATTGAATTTATTGACAGAACTTCGAATTTGCCAGATCCGATACAAGTAGAACAAGCAGAGTAGGGTGAGGGTTGAATCCCACCGAAACTGCAACAAACCAAATAGGGAGGGTCTTTCACCTCCAAAATGGCGAACAACAAAATCCCAACAGGAATTCGCAAATACAAATCAAATATAAATCTCAACATATCAAATCTAACCTACACGCCGAGCATAAATACCCATCGGGAAAAACTCCCGAGAGTGCACAAAAGAGCCGACGGCGACAACTAACTATGCCAACAAAAAGAAAAAATGGGCCCAAGATAAACTAAATCAATCGTGACCCCTAATACAATAGTTTTAATAGTCATTTAATGACGGGGATATTACAGTCCTCCCGTCCCAGAGATTGCTTGTCCTCAAGCAATTTCAGGCTGGGGTGTTCCAGAATCTCTTCTCCTTCCCAGGTGGCATCTTCAAGGGGAAGGTCCTTCCAGCGCACAAGAAATTCCTTGATAGTGCGTGTCCTCAATCTTCTCTCCCGGTTGTCGATGATTTCCGCAAGTTCCAATACTAACTTTCCTCTATCGTCGAGGGGTGGCAGGTCTGTGGAAACTGTCACTTGCTGGCCCACAGCTTTCTTCAAACAAGAAACATGGAAGACGTTGTGGTTTTGGCTTCCCTCAGGTAGGTCCAATTCATATGCAACTTTGCCCACTCTCCTTGTCACACGATAGGGTCCGTAGAAACGCGGTCTCAACTTCTCCTTTCCCAAAGCCTTCAGAGACGATTGTCTGTAAGGTTGAAGTTGGAGGTATACCAGATCCCCCACTTCAAAACTCCTCTCGATTCAGTGCCTGTTAGCGTACATTTTCTGCTGATTCTGAGCATGCCGAAGATTTTCCTTTAGGGATCTTAGAATATCTATTCCTTCCTGCAACCAGTCTTTGGCCTTCGGCGTGTGACTGTCACTGAGAGCCAAATCCACAAATGGAGGTTCATACCCGTACAAAGCTTTGAAAGGTTCCATTCCAATGGACATGTGGAAAGTGGTATTGTAGCAGTACTCTCCCAGGTGTAGCCATTTTACCTAAGCCCTCTGTTGTGCTGAAACATAATTTCTGAGGTAACCATCCAGCCATTTGTTTACAATCTCCATTTGTCCGTCGGTTTGCGGGTGGTAACTGGTGCTTGGTGACAACTCTGTCCCTGCTAGCCGAAACAATTCTTTCCAAAAATTACTGAGGAAGCAGCTGTCTCTGTCGCTCACTATGTTTCGAGGGAGTCCATGCAGATGAAACACCTCTCGGAAGAATAAGTCTGCTACCTGTGAAGTGGAAAACTCTATGGGTATAGCAAAGAAATGTGCATATTTGGTTAGTCTGTCGACTATCACAAAGATGCAGTCCTTCCCTTGTGCCTTAGGGAGCCTGGAGATGAAATCCATTGATATACTATCCCACTTCTTCTCAGGAATCGGTAATGGCTGCAGCAAACCCGCCGGTAGAGTGTGTTCGAATTTATTTTGTTGGCAGATGGAACATTCCCAGACGTACTGCAATATATCACCTTTTAGGCCCATCCGAGAAAATCTTTCCCTAATCTGTCAGTAGGTCTTCAAGTAACCTTGATGCTCGGCTAGAGGTGAATCGTGCATTTCTTTCAAAACCTTTTTCTTCAACTTGGATTCAGGCACTAGGTAAATTCTGTCCTTGTAGAAAATAATATCATCTACCACCTTATACCTGTCATCCTGTATTTCTGTCTAAGAGTTGGCATGCAAACGTGTACTTGGAGTGTTCGACCAACAAATGTTCTTTCCAATCCGTTGATATTTGAGATAAGAAACAAATGGCCGGTTTTCTTGACAAGGCATCAGCCACTACATTATTTTTTCCTTTCACATATTCAATGTCAAAGTCAAAAGCCTGGACTTTACTTACCCATTTCTGTTGTCGCTCATTCAATTCTCGTTGTTCCAGAAAATGCCTGAGACTGTTGTGATCTGTACAGACAATGAACTTGGCTCCGACGAGGTACTGTCGAAACTTGGTCAAGGCATGCATGATGGCTAACATTTCTTTGTCGTATATAGAATACAACCTCTCGGCTCCTGAGAGCTTCCGACTTTCGAAAGCAATGGGGTGGCGGTCTTGCATTAAGATGGCCCCGATGCCCTCTTCGGAGGCGTCACACTCCAAGATGAAAGGTCAACTAAAGTCTGGCAGTGCAAGGACTGGACAAGAACTCATAGTCTCCTTGAATTTCTCAAAGGTCTGATGTGCACGTTCATTCCACTGAAAAGATCCCTTCTTTGTCAGGTCGGTGAGAGGTGCGCTGAGCTGAGAGAACCCCTTCATGAACCGTCTATAGTAACTACACAACCCAAAGAATCCACGTAGTGCTGAAAGAGTCTTCAAAGGTGGCCAATCCAGGATAGCCTGAATCTTTTCTTGATGCACTTGAACTCCCCGGCTACTCACAATGTGCCCCAAATATAATATCTCTGTCATCCCGAATTCACATTTGGATTGTTTGGCGAACAACAGTTGTGACTTCATAATCTCGAGTACTTCCAAATGCCTCAAGTGCTCCTCCCATGTCTTGCTGTAGATCAATATATCATCGAAGAATACCAGTAGGAATTTACGCAGCTGTTTGTTAAAAATGTGGTTCATGCATGATTGGAATGTAGCAGGAGCGTTGGTCAATCCGAACGGCATGACCAGAAATTCGTAATGCCCATAATGGCAACGGAATGTTGTCTTCTCCACATCCTGCTCCCTCATGCGGATTTGGTGATACCCCGAACGAAGGTCTATTTTGGAGAAATAAACAGCACCGTGTAACTCATCCAACAATTCATCAATCCTAGGAATCGGATACCTGTTCTTGATGGTTTTTTTGTTCAGTGCGCGGTAGTCTACACACATTCGCATTGTTCCATCCTTCTTTTTAACGAGAACTACCAATGATGCGAAGGGACTGGCGCTTGGTCTAATCCAACCTTTGTCAAGGAGTTCCTGAATTGTTTTTTCAATTTCATCTTTTAGCCTCCTAGGGTGGCGGTATGGCACAGTGATTACCAGTTTGGCACCAACTTCCATCTCAATGGTGTGTTCGAATCCTCGGTGTGGTGGTATGCCTAGTGGTATGTCGGCGAAGACCTAGTGATATCTATCCAAAACCCTTTGAAGTTCTTCCTCCTGGTGGTCCGTTCTTTGTCTCTGTATGGGTTCTATCGAGGCAAAACAGTGTGCGGCCCAAACCACATTGTCGTGTCTGAAGATAGCTTCCATTCGTTGGGCTGAAATTTCCTTCGGCCCTCCATTCGACATCCCTCTCAGCACAACCTTTTTGCCGTTTACCTCGAAGGAGAACTCCATCCGCTTGAAACTCTGTGTGTATTCATCCAATGTTTCCATCCACTGAATGTCGTGAATGACTTCCATGTCGTCCAAATCCACCACGAAGAAATCATCCATCACCGTGTGGTTGCCCATGGTGATGCTCAGTTGCGGAACCAGATGAGTGCAATTTAACAAATTTCCTCCCGCTACTTTGACATCAAATCCCTAGTGTGCCTCCGTACATAGGCTCCGCCGGCTCACTAGTGAGGAGTTAATGAAGTTGAGTGTGGCTCAACTATTAAGCATGACCACGACCCATTGTCCTTGGAGGGTGCCCCGGACCTGAAACACAGTACATCTCGGAGTTCCCGCTAGAGTAGCAATGGCGCCTCCTCTTTTGAAGAGTGTGGCAAGTCTTTCTGCGCGATTGATGTTTACCTCCCCTGAAATTTGTTGTTCGGCTGCTTCGGACTCAAGTGTTTGTTCTTCCTCTCCGTCAGACGAAACCTCAATGTAATGGATTTTTCCTTTGCCATGGCATCGATGTCCCGACACCCATGGCTCCTTACAATTGAAACAGAATTTCTTCCTTCTGAGTTCCTGCCTAGTTTCCTCATCCAACGGAGGCCTCCTGGGTGGAGGTCTGTTGTCGCTTTCCCATGAAGCGAGAGGTGGTTTGGACTACAAGTAATATTTGGTGGACGACAACGAAGATGTCGCCATGTCGCGTGCCTTCTTAATCGCTTCCATGAGTGTGATGGGGTTGAATCCTTTCACCCACCCTTTCAAGGGTTCCGCCAGTCCATCCATGAACAGTACCACCAATCGTCTTTCTGAAATATCAGTCACCAAGACAGACAATCTCTGAAATTTTGTTATGTAATCATCCACTGTGCCATAGTGTTTTAACTGAGCCAATTCTTTGAAATTCAATTCTGGATCTTTTCCATCGAAACGGTCTATCAACCTCTCGGTGAATTCAGCGTAGGAATTTATTTGGTCGTGGCCGAGAGTAACCATGCCATGATGCCACCATTCGTGGGCTATCCCTTCGAGATGTAGTGCTGCAAATTTGATGGCCTCATCTTCTAGCATAGGGTTGAGCTGGAAATATGTGTCTGCTTTTTGCACCCATGCTCGAGTTGTGATAGTTCCAGACCCATCAAAGGAGGATAGATTAACTTTGCCCATCTTCCGTCTCAAATCATCATTATAATAGCCATGATTGTTTCCACCAGAGTACCTCATTCTCAGCTCAGCATAATCTTTGTAGGATATATCTCCTTCCATATTTGCGTTCCTCCAATCTTCCCGAAGCTGATCTTGTATTTCCTAGAAGGTTGGTTGCTCTCCTCGCCATTCTTCCGTTCGTGGAGGGAAAGTTGGCATTGACGGTCGAGAGCGTATGGGTTGGGGATTTGCCCGTCCCGAGACAGAATTGTCGCTTTGTTCCGTGGATATCTTGCTTTCGGCCAATTTTCACAGTTTCTTCCATAAGGCGTTGAGTGTCATTTATCTATGCCTGGTTCTTCGTGAGTTCTCTCAGAAGTGTCATGACTTCGGTCGTAGGGTCTTGGGGATCGCCCATTCTACCGACTGAGTGAGATCTACTCCTTTTCCTTGAATAAACTCTCATTCAATACCCACAAGCTAGTAGAATCACCAGCTCTGATACCATTGTAATGTCCCGAAGGAGATTTCGGTCCGGAGGTGAATTCGGTCCCGCAGTGAATTCTGTCCGGAGGGAAATTATGTCCCGGCGGTAAATTCTATCCCGACAGTAAGTTATGTCCTGGCGGTATAACAGGTGGATAGGCGTGCAGTACAACAGGTGGATGGACCGTGAGGTACAACGGGTGGATTGGCCATGCGGTACAACGGGTGGATAGCTGTGCGGTACAACGGGTGGATGGTCGTGCGATACAACGGGTGGATGGGCCATGCAGTACAACAGGTGGATGGGCCGTGCAGTACAATGGGTGGATGGCCGTGTGGTACGAGTGGATGGTCGTGCGGTACAACGGGTGGATGGGCCATGCGGTACAATGGGTGGATGGGCCGTGCGGTACAATGGGTGGATGGCCATGCAGTACAATGGGTGGATGGCCGTGCGGTACAACGATGAGGGATGATGCCTTCCAAACGCCCGATTGAAGTCCACTTCTCCTTCGCAGATAATTAGATATGAATTTGCAAACACAGAGTAATACACCAACTAATATGATTGCCAGAAAGATCTTATTGAATTTATTGACGGAACTTCGAATTTGCTAGATCCGATACAAGCAGAACAAGCAGAGTAGGGTGAGGGTTGAATCCCACCGAAACTGCAACAAACCAAATAGGGAGGGTCTTTCACCTCCGAAATGGCGAACAGCAGAATCCCAACAAGAATTCGCAAATATAAATCTCAACATATCAAATCTAACCTACACGTAGAGCATAAATACCCGTTGGGGAAAACTCGCGAGAGTGCACAAAAGAGCCGACGGCGATAACTAACTATGCCAACAAAAAGAAAGAATGGGCCCGAGATAAACTAAATCAATCGCGACCCCTAATACAATAGTTTTAATAGTCATTTAATGACGGGGATATTACATATTTCCATCTACAAGTACTTCCTTGTGTTGGATCCCAAAGGTATCAATTCTAAAATTACTAATTATATGCTAAGTTACCGGGTTCACTAGTCCCAACACTCGTACCAGTTCGCAACAAGGTATGAGAATTGCCATCTTTGAAAGCCCATCAAACATTGCGTAGACAACATCATTACTATGCTTAGAAGAAGGTAACCCTGAAAGGCAATCCATTAACAATCCATTACCAACACTTGCCACAAAGGACTATACTATTCATGTTTCTTGTTTGCTAGTTTAGCAATGATATACATGGTACAATATTTGATGTATTTTGCACAATTAAACCAAAGATATGGCCAAAATAACCTACAACCTTTCTAGCATGACACTGCCATATCAACTTCCACCACTCAGCCTTGTGCTGTAACACAAGTACCCCAACTAATAAAAAATCTCATCCTCCAAATACCAATCAGCAATAGTCCTACTATTGATCAAAGCACAATAAATTTCTTCAAAGTTTAAATCTGATTTGTACAAATTCTAACCAAGTGTTGGTTTAATGTCCCCATGTATCAAGTACTAAGAATAGCACTAGGACTGGAGATCCGCTCCAAAAAATTCTTACTGCATTCATAATCTCTTTACTGTGTTTGATAATCAAGTGGAACTATCATGGATATGAAGATCATTTCTGATACTGCTCTTGTGGCTACTACAGGAACTACAACAGTTTGTGATTTGTGTGAATGATGGTCTTTTTTCACAGTATGTACTGTTCATGATTTACACACTTGAACAATAGCATAAAGATCTTGATCCTAGATTAAAAACTTGGCTAGTTGCATACTGACTTGAGAGAACTTGTGAGCTGAAACAAGTCAGCAAGAAATTTGCTGACAAGTTTCAAGCAAGTACTCACCAACTAATTCAACCTGAAACTTTCAAGTTTCAGCAAGTTTGTATAAAAACCTGCCTGAAAGTAAAAATATATAAACTAGCAAAAACCCTTATTCTGTACATTTTTCTCCTTAATAATTTTGTGCATTTGACACTTTGACAAGATTACATTGATTTTTCAATGAATCGAAATGTTTATGTTTGAGCATTGCAAAGTTGCAAGTCAGGAGCAAGCAAGCACAGCAGGTGGTGTTATGGAGGCTTGCAAGAGGAAAGCAAGGCAGGAAGCGAAGGCAGATTGCAGGCTTGCACTGAAGGGTTCATGCAAAGGCAAGGCAGACAGCAAGGCACAGACGGAAATCACTAAGGCAGTTTCTGGGTGCCAAGGGTTTGACCCTCTTGTGCCGAACTCTCATGGGAGCAATGCCCTCCCTAATCAAGGATGTGGTGATCATGTTGAAAAGCTTACCATGATCCTATTAACACTTCATCGAAACTCTCAACATTAGTTCCACTAATTTTGACTTGAAGTCTAATGACTTGTGCAATAAGCTCTTGCAGCAAGGTAGGTGGAGACAACACTTTGGTAGCAGCAGTGACATGGCCAATGTAGAACAGACGTTTACTGCCAAGACAAAGGCATAGGCAAGTCCACTCAGCAGAAAGGACAAAGAAAAGATTCTTCAAAGAATCTAAAACCTATCACATGTCATTATTGTGGTAAACTTGGTCATGTCCAGAAGTTCTGTAGAAAGCAATGGGCTGATCAGAAGTCCAACCAACGAGGGTCTCTGAAGCAGGCTCGTGTCATAGAGTGTTTTAAAGAGGAGTCAGCCTTCCATGCATTCATAGCCAAATGACCTATAGATTATGTCAAGTCTTTTGTAGAGTTGTTAGTGGAATGACCATTAAGGGAGGGTATTAAAGTAATTATGTAATGTTTCTATAATGGTCATTCAGTTAGGATCTTTCCTTTTCCTAGTTAATTCTTCTTTAAATTGTTTTTTTTTTTTGTCTTTTATTTCTGTTTTAGAAACTCTGCATGTAATCTCTATTTAAGGGGCTTTTGTTTCCTTTGTAATTACAATCAATTATCATTTCACTGTGGAGCTGTTAGATCATGGTTTCTTTCTGTTCTCTTTTCTTAGTTCTGAGGACTGCAGGTTTATTTTGGACAATGGGCCTTAGTTTTTTGGCAGATCTGGTTTATTCATGTCCCCTTGGACCCCCTTTTTTGACCCAACAAACACACAAATTTCTTTCATTTCAATCTGGCTGCATCTTTACAATCTGTTGTTGGTTATGCAGAATGAGGGGCTCATTAAGTCCTTGATCAATCAAGTAGGTCTCTTTCATCAAATTGGAGGATACCTCATCTGTGGCTGCAAGGCAGTCTATCAAAGTTTGTGCCATGGTAGGACATCTCTAGGCCACTACCTCACATGGTTCGAATCAACTACTCTCTGGGTTCTTGGGTGCACTAGCGTTGTTTCAGGTGCAATCAGCTAGGGCGCAAGATTGTCGACTGTCATGCTAGGACTGTCAATGGTCTTGGTGCACTCAATCTCAAGAGATGGGTCCACAAAAAGGGCAATCCACGCGCAAATTTTTCTTGGAGGAATCAAGGAGTGTTCATGGAGTAGTGCTCTTAGGCTCCTAATAACGGGGTTTGCTGGAAATGGCCCTAAGAGTCCAGCCTCCCCCTTGATGTGGCCACTGATGCTCCTGATCAGCAGAAGAAATTTGGAACAGACAAACAGGAAAAATATTGGCATTAAATGAGGAGGAGCTTTGGCTAGCTCTTGCTGAAGACCATGAGCATCTTTTGGATCGGGCTGACATCTTAGCTTGCTGAGAAATTCACACCATATCCCACACTGCAAGCAAGATTTCAAAGCCAAATTTTGGCAAGAATGGCAAGCATGGGGTGAGGAAAACAGAAGCAAAAAAGTTGAGGATGGAATCATTGGATGCAATAGACGATGATACTCAACAGACAATGGAAGTGCTCCTTACCAGTAGAAAGCGAAAACATAAGAAAGGCTGATCTATGGAGTTCTTGCTTTGTTGTTTGTTGGTGTTTTCTTAAGTGATCAACCTAGTCTTCAGATGGTGCTTTTCTACTTTTTCCCTCTGTCTTTGTATTTCTTTCTGTCTTTTCTACTCCCTGTCTTTGGGTCTGAAGGATTCTTCTTTTTTGGTTTCTATGTTATGTGGGAGTGGACCCACATCTCAAAACTTGCCAAAAAAAAAGATTACATTGATTTTCAGATGACTTGA
The DNA here is from genome assembly GCA_027943335.1 of Chamaecyparis obtusa. Classification (NCBI taxonomy): domain Eukaryota; kingdom Viridiplantae; phylum Streptophyta; class Pinopsida; order Cupressales; family Cupressaceae; genus Chamaecyparis; species Chamaecyparis obtusa. The sequence continues at coordinate 1,592,094 of BSBK01000559.1, forward strand.
CTAATTATGAATTATTGTGAACTAATTCAACAAAATTGTGACCACATTCAAAGACTTTGTTTCTCCTCCTTATGATTTTCGGTCTTTCTTCCTTTCAAGAATATTACGTTCTAATATATCTAGGGTATTATCATTTCTTGTTTAAGAGCTAGGATTTACAATGTTTAGAGTTTGCTGGTTTTTTTGCTTTGCTAGGTTTTCTATTTTCAAATAGAGATATGGCATCAGCAAGTAACCTGAGCAGTGGCAAAGCTAGGGGACCTACATGAATGTATTACACACCAGGTACAAAGGCAGGAATGGTAGGAATGACAGTGTCTAATAATTGTGAGTTGTGGATGAAAGGAGGTATCAATTGCCTCAAATATCACGTTGCATATATCCTTGGCCAAGATATGCATCTCTATAAGTCAGTGGAGCCTGAGATTACATGACAGATCAAGGGTCCTTGCTTTGTATGAAGAGAAGAAAATATGAAGAGATCAGTTGTGGCTGTGTTGTAGGAATTGCCAGTCTGGACTTGGTGTAGAGTCCTAGCAAGTTTGGACATGCTCACTGAATCTGCTAAACTCACCAAATCCCAATGGGTAGACTTAGCAGGCAACAAATGCAATACAAAATGAAAATAAGGGGAAAACAATTTTAAAATATAAAGTATAAAACACTAAATAAACACCTTCAACACATCAATATGCCATTCATATCATTTGCAAGCACAAACAAGAAGAAAAAGAAAAGAACATTGAAGCAAAAAATAGCTAGAAGTCGGGGATCACCTTGTGGTGTAGTGGTAAGTTGGTTGCATTGTTGATGGTGCAGCCAAGGTTCAAATCTGCGCTTGGCTCAACACAAGTGTTAATGCTTGGTTGGGCCCACCTTGGTGGGCATGCAGGTGGTTGTTACGCGGGGACGAGATTGGTGATCGTGCTGACTACTTGGACCAGATTGTGCTGGGTTGGAGTGCTTGCGCACCTGTGCCAGACCCATGTGGGTTGTGTGTGTACCTGTCACATGCCCTACAGGCGTGGGGTCCCTGCTGGGCTTCCGTACTCACAGGGTTTGGTTCTGATGTCAGAGAGGGAGGATGTTAGGAGAGGGAGGCATAAGGATGGATGGTCTGCGCTAAGTGGAGGGATAAGGTGTGTGCGCAGTACATGGAGAGATAAAACACTAAAAAACACCTTCAACACATCAATATGTCATTCATATCATTTGCAAGCACAAACAATGAGAAAAAGAAAAGAACATTGAAGCAAAAAATAGCTAGAAGCCGGGGATCACCTTGTGGTGTAGTGGTAAGTTGGTTGCATTGTTGATGGAGCAACCAAGGTTCAAATCCCTGCTTGGCTCAACACAAGTGTTAATGCTTGGTTCAGCCCACCTTGGTGGACATACAAGCAGTTGTTATGCGGGGACAAGATTGGTGATCGTGCTGACTACTTGGATCAGATTCTCACTGGGTTGGAGTGCTCCCGCACCTGTGCCAGACCCACGTAGGCTGTGTGTGTACTTGTCACATGCCCTACAGGCATGGGGTCCCTGCTGGGCTTCCGTACTCACAGGGTTTGGTTCTGATGTCAGAGAGGGAGGATGTTAGGAGAGGGAGGCATAAGGATGGATGGTCTGCACTAAGTGGAGGGATAAGGTGTGTGCGCAGTACATGGAGAGATAAGGAGAACAGTAGCTGCCGAGACAAATCAGAGAGGTGTTAATGCCTCAGACATGTGACTGTTACTACGGGGATGGGGCCCCCATTGTGGCCTCACTGGTTCAAAGCTCCAATCAAAAGCGATTATGTTACCGAGAAAAAAAAATAGCTAGAATCCTAGGCATCAAACAATGATTGAATTGAACATTGGCAGGTTTATCGCAGTCCACTGTTTATGTAAAGGAGCTCATCATTGATGTGGAGCAGCACACCATCCATTTCATCGAATTTGAAGAGGCATTTTGATTCTTTTCTTATTATTTTACTTTTTTCATTTGGCATGTCTTCTGCATTTGTTATATATTTCCAATTTGAACTCATGGAAAAGTGACCCTCTTCTTTTTTCTTGTTTAGTAATCGATTTTTTCATTTATTTTTTCCTCTTTTTATCTACAAACCCTAAATGTTAATTTTAATTTTCCTTTATTTGACTTGCAGCCTACTGGTGATTCATATTAGTGGACGTGGCATTAATCATCTCAAATTTCATCTCACACACATACTTGGCCAAAATAAAAAATTTCCACAAGTAAAAGCAAGTTACAGTCATGCACAAGATACAAACTCAATTAGTGTTATTTGAGGAAAATAAGAACTCAAAAAGGAGGCAAGAGAAGAAATGGCAGCAAAAATTTTGACAATTGGCTGAATTCTGACACTTGTGCTAAAATATAAATCAACAAAAATTTAATATTACTAATTTGAGTTTTCATCACCAGCGTATATATACAACAAAATGAGGAAGCCAAAACACCACAACTAAAAAATGAAAAAACTGTTCAAATGTGTCATGCACCCCCCATGATGCTTCTCAAAACATATCTTAAAAGGAAAACGAATACATAATAGATAAATGAGATATTTAATATATCAAAAAATTGTCTTATTAAATAAGACTTCACAATTTTCTGCATTACCAAACCCAAGGAATTAATCATTCCCCATGACTGTTATGACCAGTATAATATGCAATGTCCGATAGACTCAGAAATGAGGCAGTGATCTGTTCATGATTGAAGGGAGAAGTCTTTAAGGCACCAATCTCATCTACCACCAAGATTTACTAATACTAAGGAACGATTTCATTAAGGCAATAGTTTAATGTTGTTAAGAGGTGAATCCATTAGGGCAACAACTGGTTTTTAAAAACAGCAAGTAGTTAAGGAGTAAAAACAACAATGTGAAAGGGCACCACTCTTCAAAGGGGCCATGACCACAGGAAGGGACATAACCTTTCCTTCCTAAATTGAAGGCTACATAAAGAAACACTCTGTTGGAAGGAAAGCAGAAAAGAGGCAATCGGATGAACAGCAGAAGCCAATATCTATGCAGCAGAGCAATTGATTTATAACCTCTTAAGTTATTGTGGTACGATGAAATAGTTATACATATGTATTTATGTTGATTATATAGATGTGAAATATATATAAATATACCCACACACACACCAGATTATAGCAAACAATGAATGTTTGAATCTAACACAAATATCCATGCATTCATTAACATGAATTTATCTCTGCAATAATCGATCATGTTAAGGGAAGGAAGGGAATGCAAGGAGGGGGCACGGCAGAGGATCCCTCACTTGGTACACCACCTCAAGAAGATACTTAAGGACTGCATGAGGGCAAGGAAGACCAAGTTTCCACTCTTGGGAATAGGGTTCAGGATCATTTTAGGAGTACCCTATTGCAGTCTCCCCTATGAACCCCATATAGATCAATTGTTGAAATAAGCTAGAGGGGATCCTCAATCATAAGAGAAGAGGATAGTGTGATAGAGGAGAACGGCTTTCAAGCCTCACTAGGTACACAACCTTATGAGAATGATTAAGGACCACATGAGGCCAAGGGAGACAGAGTTTCCACCCTTGGGCCTAGGGTAGGGGGTATTTGGGGCACCTTATCATGTCATCCATCCCAACCCTCGTTTTGGTTGAACCCCCACATAATTGTTTAGATTTGTTATGTGTTATAAATATAGATTTTTCTCAACCCTGCAGATGGATGTATCTCATGAATTATATCTGCATTATTATCTTACTTGGTTGCAGGTTTCCAAAACAAGCTTATATCATCTTATCCTTGGGTGAGGATTATATCTCTAACTATATTATGCTCCTCATTTCATTTTGGATTTGTGAATTTAGGTCAAAATATAAGGTGATCAAAGAAACGGACATTGCAAGTGGTATTAGAGCATCATTCATCCCCGTCTAAGGGACACCACAAAATGTTGTTGAGATATTGATCCTTGATTTTGACACACATACACACACGCGCGTATATGAGGGAAGCTAATCATTAACATTGTGTTTCCTTGAGGGGTGGGTGAAAACTTGTGTTAAGAGAGTTAGACAAGGTTTTGTAAGCTATTGATCCTTGATTTTGACACACACACATATGTTGGCAATTTGGCTGAGTTAGATATCTAGATGTTGTCATTTTGGCAACATATAATCTACATGAAGACCGCATATGACAGAGAGCAAGTATAACAAAGCGCAAAGCAAAATTGTCTAAGTGTAAAGCAGTATTTTCCCAGTGTACCCAGAGTCAATTTTGATTGGCGATGTTGATTGGAGTAAGTTCAGTGCTTGCGCACTTGAACATAGATACTATGATGACTATTGAAGACTCACCTGAGAGCGCAAGTCTGTACGGCATGTACAAAAGAAGTTATGGCAGTTTTACTAGAGACAGTGTTAAGCCGACAGGACAGAATAAGAAAATAGAATTGGTAAAGAGTTAAGGGATTATTTTGTTTATCAAAATAACGTCTTAATAATATAAAGGGACCACATCCTAGATGTTAACCCTTGGGTAAATATGTATTTTGTAATAAGCTTATGTGAAGCCGACTGTAAGAGTTATTAGTCCTAATAACTTGTATAAATGTAAGGCATATGAAATGCGAAGAAGAGTAATAATAGTAATGATATAGATGATATAGCGAACATATAAGCAAAAGATATTGATGCGAAGTTGTGAAAGACAAGCAAGCAACATAAGGTTATGTACCTTGCCCTATTTTGTATTCAGTAATCATTGTATATTACTTGTTTGGACAGTGGGCTCATCTTGTAATCATATTTTGTACTACCAACTCTTAGCAAGGTTGAGGCTTCTAACAAGGCCTAAAGTCCCTTAATCAGGACTGAAACACTATATGCATGTAACAGGCTCCTAACAGGGTCAACATCCTTAACAGGATACTTTTGATTAGTGGATCTTTGTGGGTACCATCCCCACCAGGGTTTTCCCTTGGCCAGGGTTTCCTCGAGAACAAATAATGTGTTATGAGTTCATTTGCTTTACTGTTATACATGTTCTTTAGTTTACTTTGTTATGCATGTATCAAGCTAATCTATTATATCCATAATTGGGCAAAAGTAAAAGTTTGTAGAATACTGATTCACCCCCCCCCCCCCCTCAGTATTCCCTATTTCTAACAATTGGTATCAAAGCTTAGTTACTCGGAAAAGAATCATTCAGAAAAAGCCTAGCAGCTTGAGTAAGATCTCTATGGATATGGATCAGCTACAGAAGAATCTTGAAGAAGCTCTTGAACAGATTGATATACTTACTAAAGAAAGAGATACTCTGAAAGGAAAATATGATGATGCAAAGAACCTCATTGAGAAACTGAAAAATAAGCTGGAAGAACTAAAATCAGAAAAAGAATCTACAATTCAAATTGAAGATTGTGATGATAACCTTGAAAAAGAAAATGAGATCCTTAAACATGAATTAAAAATAGCAAATCTGAAGTTAAGTTTGAAAGATGGAAATAGCAAGAATGACACAAATCTGAAATCTGAGAATGAAAACCTGAAATCTGAGAATGAAGATCTGAAATCTAAACTTTGTAAAGTGACATCTAAACTTGAGAAAACCAAATTGCAGTATGCTGTACTTGAGAAGTACAATACTATTGTGAAAGGTGAACTGACTCAGTCTAAGCAACAACTTGAGAGACTATATTCCACTAGTGAGAAGATTGATGAACAAATGTCTTATCAAAAGCCATTCTATGATAAAACTGGTCTTGGATTTAACTCATCTAAAGTAAGTGAAGAAAGCAAGGAACCAGATCTGAAAGTTTATGAAAATACAGATGAAAAGAAATTTGATGAAGCTAACAAATCTGAGGATATGCCTAAAGAAGAAGAACCACCTAAACAAGAAGAATCACCTAAAGGTATGCAGAGAGAATTTAAAGGTAGATGTTTTGTATGTAATACTTTTGGTCATATGAAGAAAGATTGTACAGGTAAGCAATTCAAACCTCTTAATGGTTATTGTTATAATTGTCATGGTTTTGGACATAGAGCTATTGAATGTAGGAAGCCTAAATTTAATGAGAATAATAATAATAGTAGAATGTTTAGAGATACTAACCATGCAGATAAGAGACCTACTGAAGAAATGCAGTGGTATGTTATAGATGCAACAAGGTTGGACACATTGCCAGGAATTGCAGATCACAAATCAACCAGACTGGACCGAGATATGGAAACAATGGAGTAGTTTGTCAGATATGCAACAAATTTGGTCATACAGCAAGGTTTTGCAGAATGAACAACATGAGAAACCCTAACCCTAGAAGTCATGCAAGGAGAAATGAGAATGCAAGCAACAGTCAAGGAGGTTGTTGTAGTAATTCAGAATAAGTGAAGTTTACCAAAGCCACAGATCAAGGAGACACATTTAGCACTGAAGGTAATCAAAAAGGTGAAGTATCTAATGGTAAGAGTGAATCTCTACCTAACCCATCTCAAAGTACTTAATTCATGAAAAATACAGTAGAATAGGAACTTAGGATAGTGTAGAAGTTAGTATAGGATGAATTGAGTCTTGCGCAGTTCATGCAAGGTAATATATGATGTAGTGATGCTATGGTTAAGAGCGCATAAGATAATATGATGTTATGCGAGATCACAAGAAGTTTTAGGTTTTGCAGGTAAGCAGGAACAGCTTTTTGGAAAGAAGCAGCAAAAGAATTGAATGCGATGTTAGAATCTTGTAAGATTGAAAGGTTAAAAGGTTATGATTGGTATCATTTGATCATTAAAGCGAATACAAGTGTGAAGGAGATCAAAGGAGCAGTGATTGGAAGCAGTTTGCAAGGATTTGGTGACAGAATTTCGTGTCGGATCTACGCAAGCCCTAAATCGCGGAATTGAGGTATTTTACTAAGCAGATCTATAAATCAGTTAGAGAATTTATAGAAGTCATGGATGTTTCATTGATTCACAATGTAAGAGATAAGAACAGACCTAAGATCAAAAGGGAACCAGTAGAACCTTTGGAAGAAGACCCTAAATTGGCTTTATCGTCCGTACCAGATGGAGTTCTACATTTAGAGAATGTTAGAAGCTATTTGGGATGTAAACTTGAAACCCTCAGTGATAGTGATTTTACTAAAGAGTATGAGAAGCTTTACAATCAGGATATGTCATTGAAAGTAGGATTTGAACATTTGAAGGATAATGAAATCATAAAGTATTCTTTACAGTATGAATTTGATGATGAAGAATGTACTAAGATAATTCTGAGCAGAATACATAATGGAAAGTTTTGGTTAGATGACAAAGTGATAGACATAACAGCCGACCTAATTCATGAAGTAACTAGTTTGTCTAAATCTGGAGTCATACCGTTTAATGAAAAGAATGTGAAGAAAACTGTATTAGACAACACTAAATCATCTTACAATGGCAAAGGTATAGTGATTAGCAAGATACAACAGGATGATGTTAGGTATTTGTGCAAGATCCTTACAGCTAAATTTTGTGCTAATTCAAGAGAAAATGACATGGCAGCTGGAATTATTCATGCAGCCTATTTGATGTGTGTTGACAAAGTACAAGTAGACATGTGTGAAATCTTGAGAATACAATTATTTGAGAACTTGGAGAAGATAAAGAAGACTAAGAACTCCTAGTTTAGATTCTCATCATTGATCACTTATATGTTTTTCCATTTGTTAAGAAGATTCCCTTACACTATTGGTGATGATTGGAATGATGGTAAGACCACAATGGAAAGGATAAACAAAGTGTATATGAGACACCTTATTGACAAGGTCAATGAAAGAGCAGTGTTGGTAATAAAAACATTTCAGAACTTGATGAAGAACAGATCAAGGATTCCACAATCAATTGTTGAAAAGTATAAGAATGAGATATGTTTTATGGTTGACACTGACTTTACATTCATTGAAGCAGTTGAACCTAGAGTAGAGTTCATAGACCCTCTTGGCTATGAAATTTTTGAAATTGAAGCAGAAGAATATGTGAGCAGATTGCTTAAGAGCAAGTTGGATATTCACAGCAACAGATTTGGGACTTATGAGGACAACTTCAACTCCGCAAAGTCTATTCAGGAAGAAAAACAGTCAAAGAAGAGAGTAGAAAGCACAATTAAGAAGATTCTAAAAGACAAAGGAATGATAGAACAAGAGTTTATGATTGCTAAGCAGACAGCAGCAGCTATTAGAGATATTGGACAAAAGGAAGTTTTGTCTGTTCCACCCTTATCAGCAGTTGAAACTAGAAATTTGCAGCATAAGGTGAAAGCAGAGCACGAAGAACAAGAAGTTAGGAAATCTACAAGATCATCTTCAACTCCACCAGGGAAAAGAGTGAAAGAAATAGCTACTGGACCAAGTAAGAGACAGAAGACAATAGTACCACCAGTACCGAGGAAGATAGCTGAAATCAAAGATGATGAAGATACACAAGTGAAAAAGAAGACATGGAAACCAAAGATTGAGAAGGTAAATGAACAAATTATTCATGATGGAGATTTTTCTAAGATGAACAAGTACTATGATCTCTATAACTATTCAGAAAGATTGAATTTGGAGAATGCAGTTGTGAGACATATGATCCTAGCAGATAAGAAGTTTGACACAATTCAAGCTAAGATACCTAATGATTTATTTGAGAAGCTAGTTAACTGGAAAAAGAGAGCAACAGAAGAAGACAATAAAATCAGAGAAAATCTTGTGAGAAAACTATGTGATGTCAGAGATGAAGATCATTTTAAAGAAATTATGAAAGAACTTAATACTCATCTAAGAACAAAGAGAAGAACCATTCAGATAATGGGAGGAAACTATGAAGAGATAAACAAAGAAACAGAGCAAGCAATAGTAAAGGTAATGACATCTAGTGTTGGAAAACACTCTAGTGCAGCAGAGCTAGTAGAACAAGCTATGGAAGCTGAGCATCAGAGGAGTCCCTCTCCACCATCAATTAACATTGAAGATGAATCAATGCATGTGGAAGGAACTAAGATCACATACGACAGTGATGATAATCCTTTTAAAAATCTTGAAAACATTGTTCACAATTCGGCTCTAGAAGAACAGGACAGATTTAGTGAAGAAGGAAAGAAAGAAACAAGGAAAGAGGAAGAAAAGCAAACAAAGAATCAAGCAAGTACAAAAATTCAAGGACAAAGAGAAGTCCCTAACAAAGAGGAAATCAGTCTTACAACTGAGATTGCAAAGAAATCACAGATTGGATCAATATTTGAAAGCTTTGGGAAAGAAGTTGATGATGATGATCAAATGGAGTTGATCACATCCCTGAACAAAATAATTGGAAAGAACAAGAAGGTGAAAAGCCTTGAAGGATCATTGCTGGAAATTACAAAGAAGTTACAAAGTGTTGTGACTAACCAGATAGCAGAGGCAGACCCAGTGGAAAGAGCTAAGAAAGTTATGAATGCATTTGATAATGAGTTCACTAACTTATCAGATATAGCTAAAGTGAAGGTTCGGGCAGCCTATGAGGCCAAAATATTTCATGATATAAGTCAAAATATCAGAAATGATATTAACAATCTGGATGTTTGCATAAAAGACCTTAGAAGGAATTTGGACAGAAGTAAAACTTTGTACATTCAGTGTACAAAATCTGAAAACCATGTATCTGAAGTAGTTGAGAAGATTAAGGCTAAAGAAGCAAAAATTCAGTCAAAGATAAATCTTTTAGCCAGCCCTAATGTGAAGATATTGGATATTGAAAAAAGAATCAGCAAAATAGATGATGAAATAAGGATTCTCAATGATGAAAAGCACAGGAAATTGAGAAGATTCGCTCTTCTAAGAGAGCACATTTCAATAAAGATAAGCATTGTTGAAGGACAGTTGGAAGAATGTCTTTCATCAGACATCTTTTGAGAAGTTTAGTTTTGCAAACCTTCAAGCATGTGAGATCACATCTTATGGATTATGTGCACTACTTAGTGTTGCAGATTCCATTAAGAAGGCATGGGAGAAGGAGATAGAGAGCATTAAAGTGAACTTTGTAGATTGTGTTGCAAGTCTACCGGCTCTGCAATCTTGAATCAAGGTATACAACATTTTTTTTAACACAGTTTTTGGCACCTTTTTTGTCATTCTTGTCAAAGGGGGGGAGATATATAGCAGAAAATTGATGTATATATGATAAGGAAGTATATTCTTAGGGGGAATATAGAATATAGATAAGATATATGGAGTTATAAGGACAGCGAAGATATTTTTTTGTTATGGCCACAATTTTGAGTTTTTTGAAGTTTTGAGACTTAGCCAATTTTCTCATATGTTGCCACCAATGACAAAGAGGAAGATTGTTGGCAATTTGGCTGAGTTAGATATCTAGATGTTGTCATTTTGGCAACATATAATCTACATGAAGACCACATATGGCAGAGAGCAAGTATAACAGAGCGCAAAGCAAAATTGTCTAAGTGTAAAGCAGTATTTTCCCAGTGTACCCGGAGACAGTTTTGATTGGCAATGTCGATTGGAGTAAGTTCAGTGCTTGCACACTTGAACATAGATACTATGATGACTATTGAAGACTCACATGAGAGTGCAAGTCTGTACGGCATGTACGGAAGAAGTTATGGCAGTTTTACTAGAGACAGTGTTAAGCCGACAGGACAAAATAAGAAGACAGAATTGGTAAAGAGTTAAGGGATTATTTTGTTTATCAAAATAATGTCTTAATAATATAAAGCGACCACATCCTAGATGTTAACCCTTGGGTAAATATGTATTTTGTAATAAGCTTATGTGAAGCCGACTGTACGAGTTATTAGTCCTAATAACTTGTATAAATGTAAGGCATATGAAATGCGAAGAAGAGTAATGATAGTAATGATAGTAATGATATAGCGAACATATAAGCAAAAGATATTGATGCGAAGTTGCGAAAGACAAGCAAGCAGCATAAGGTTATATACCTTGCCCTATTTTGTATTCAGTAATCATTGTATATTACTTGTTTGGGTAGTGGGCTCATCTTGTAATCATATTTTGCACTACCAACTCTTAGCAAGGTTGAGGCTTCTAACAAGGCCTAAAGTCCCTTAATCAGGACTGAGACACTATATGCATGTAACAGGGTCAACATCCTTAACAGGATACTTTTGATTAGTGGATCTTTGTGGGTACCATCCCCACCGGGGTTTTCCCTTGGCCAGAGTTTCCTCGAGAACAAATAATGTGTTATGAGTTCATTTGCTTTACTGTTATGCATGATCTTTAGTTTACTTTGTTATGCATGTATCAAGCTAATCTGTTAGATCCATAATTGGGCAAAAGTAAAAGTTTGTAGAATACTGATTCACCCCCCCCCCCTCTCAGTATTCCCTATTTCTAACAACATATATATGATGGAAGCTAATTATTAACATTGTGTTTCCTTGAGGGGTAGGTGAGGACTTGTGTTAAGAGAGTTAGACAAGGATTGTTAAAAAACAAAGTTGTTGGCTCTGGTATGAATTGGGTAATGAATATGGGATTTTGGTATGGATTGGGTATGAGTATGGGGTTTGAGTACACTAGTATGGCGAAAAAATTATTGGGCGCAGTACAGCTGGTATGGTTGTATAATGCGTGCCTATAAATACATACATACATATTTATATATATATATATATATATATGAAATATATAGAGTTGCAAATACGTTTGATATATCATATAATTATAATGGCATTTGAATCTTTGGTAGTATGATACGTCATCATTGATCAATGATAATGATAGAGATTATATTACTTGTCGATCGATAGTTCAAAAAAATTTAATATTATGTCATATATCATATATGTCCAAGACTCCAAAGATAAGATTCAAATGAAAATCATTACAATTACAAAATTTGAAAATAATACAATCAAAAATTTGTATCTTAGCTCTCAATCTTCATTGGAAGCATCTGGATCTAAGTCATTGTTTTGTTCAACATAATTTGAAGTACAAGCTAATTGAGCGTCGCTCCCACTAGATACATCATATACAGGAGTCTCGTTATCCTCTACATTGATTCTAGCAATCTCTACAGCAGATGCATTCAAGGTAGCACACTCAAGGGTTATATCCTAATTCTTTGTTGCCCCTTCCTTATGTGATATGAAACACAAGTCAAAATGAATATAGACTAGGTCTTCTGGCTTTTTGCAGCCAATGAGTTGTGGTTCACTAAGTGGATATAGGAGTATGTACTCCAATTCTGTTCAATCAAAGAAGATATTGCAACCTGTTGAAACTGGTAAGAAATAAAACTTAAAAAATAAAAAAATGCAAAAGAAAGGTAGATAGTATGAATGTCAAAAATTTAAAAATGCTTGCTTGTGAAAAAGATTTGAATGTGACAATCTGGAGGAACAAATAATCTTGCCCATGGAGCATAGTCCTCCTCAAAGAACTTTGCAAAGATTGATCAACCCCCCCCCCTTTCAGTACTCTCTTGATACCCCTAACCACCTCCTCTCGTCCAGACATGAGTTGAAATGTATCAGAACAGACATTTATAGACAGTTCATCCACACTACTTGGGTTAACCCCCATGGAGGCCTTCACCCTGAGATGGCGTTTTATGTTGACCACTTCCTAGAGCTGCGTGATGGACTCATTACCCACCCATCTTACTTATCTCACCACTGGTCACATTCCCTCCAGATTCCCCTCGGTTCCTTTGGAGTGGGCTCCCATTTGCTTTGTATTGAGACAGATCATCAACTAGAGAGAGAGAACAGGATTTGTTGGTTATGCAGTATCGAGGAGGCCAAGACGAAGGAGCACTTCATCTTCTAGTGTCCAATATACAAAGAGATCAGAGAGAGATTCTACTGCTTATAACCTATAGACCATCAGAGAGGGATAAAAACGTGGTTTTTGATGATGATCACAAGCTGGAAATGTCATTTTTATGCCCTAAATGGGCTTCAAACTCCAAGTTGCAAGTTTGTATGATTGAATGCTTGCATTTGCTCCTTTGGATCCTGAATTTTAACAAAATGTGCCCTAGACGGGCTGTTTGAAGCTAAACACGGGTGTTAAAACATGCAAGAGAACATATAAATGGGCATAAAATTGCGACCCAGCATCTTATATAAGAAACGCAAGTCTTTGAGGAGTAAAGACGTGTTTTTAAAAGGCATTTACACATGCAAATGCTTGAGAAATCGCCGCCAATGGGTCTTTAGTATAAAACGCATCATATGGATGATTAATGGCGTGCTTTTATAACCTATTTACATGCCATGCATTTTAGGAAAGAGAAAGCATGTGACACCTTACATCTGGAAGATGTAATGGCCTCAAAAAATAATGCCCTAAGTCATAACGCGTTTTTATATAACATTTGCATATGTATTTTGATCTTTAAAACATATGCAAACCTCCTCAAAATTGCCACCTATCACTATGGACGGTTTTTTTGAAGCCAAATACATATTTTTAATTGTGTTTACAAACCACATATGCAATGCTTTCAAAAAACGCCACCATGAACTCATGGATTGAAAACATTAAAGGTGTAGTTTTAGAATCAACTTGCATGTTCCCAAGTTAAGCATATGTTTATGCAATATCAATCAAAAACCCCACCAATGTATTCAATTTTACATGTAACTTATAGCTTTAATGAGAGATATGTAATGGAACTTAAAAAGTCCACCTTTACATTAGAAAATCATTAAAAACTATAATCAAATCTCATCCAAATCATGTGAAATTTTAAAATAGGGTTCTAAATCCATTTTACATGTAAATGGCACCTTTTTTTTCCATGTAATTGACAAGAAAAAGCCCACTTAATGAGAAAATGAACAAGGATATGCAGTCAGGCCGAAAAACCTGACCTTTAGGACACTTAATTCCTAAATAACTTTTGATAGACAACTCCAATTGAGGCCTATGATAGCTCGAAACAAGCAGAATTGAAAATGCCACAATCCTAGGGTGAAAACAAAACCAAAATCAAACAAAACAACTAAAAAACGCCTTAGAGAGTTTATCCTACAAAATTTTACATAGGGTTGCCCCAATTTTGTGAATACAAAATTGAGGACAACAATTTCAGCATCTCAATTCCTCAGAACAAGAAAAAGCATGGGTGCTTATGGAGTTATCATGATATTAATTTCTTTTACAGGAAACGATAAAATTCTCTAATGTTAACTGTAAATGACATTGATTGTCTTGCTTAAACTCTTGGATAAACTTTAGGAAATTTTATCCCGATTGATCTAAAGTTCTCTAAATAACTATTTTATTTTAGTACAATCTATTGTATCAGGCAGTGGAAAACAAACAAACATTTGGCACGTAGTCTAGTAGATTAGATACGAAATCAATTAAAATTTAAAAGCCATTTTGTGTATGGTTCTATTAAAGAATGTATTAATGATAAACAGAATCAATTTTCAATTAAATTAAAAGCTTCTGAATCTTCTCAGTCTGTTTTAAGAAGCATACCACTGAAATATCAAATAAATCTTGGTTTTCCAGGTTCATTAGATAGAATATTTCATCCTAGCATCCCATTACAGCTGTTCATGTGTCAAGCTCCCGGTGGTCATAGAAACTCGGCACTACATGTGTTGATAGATCCATGGGACAGTAACCTTTGCAAGAGGCCATTCTATCATGTTAAACCCTTTCCTCTTGCTCTTAACATAGAGAGTCCGCTACCTAGAATACACCTAAAAATAATTGGTCATGAATGTTAGGATGCATACTGTGCAGAGTATGTTGCTTCTTCCCAGAATTGTTCAGGCAGGCACAGTTCACCTAGGACTTTCTACTCAGGGCATGAATAGATCCCATATTGAACTTTGTATGTGGATTTGCCTAGCCCCCCTTTTACTACCATATGATGCAGCGAAGAACCTGGTTTTTCCATCAGCTGCATTCTCTTGGTTCTCTTTTTAAGATGAGATTGTTTCATACATGTGTACGTTAGTTCGCATATAATAATTTATATAGTGTTTAACTGATTTTTTGCCTCCATTAGAATCCTTTTAGCACTCCTGATTGGCTGTTCCAACTTACTTTACTTTTGATGTCCATTTAACTACCTTCATCTTTTGCCGCAGATTATATAATCAGGTCCTTTCTTTCTTTCTAATTTATTAAAATTTATCAACCAATGAGAAACCACGCTAAAGTAGACAAGTTCAAGTTAGTGGTTTGAGATGGTCCTCACCACACAAAAGACACATGCTTAAACCCCAATGCACTCAGAGCCCTTGTGTGAGAGCATATTGAATTCAGAAATTTGACCCAAAGAATATTTCAATAAAAAGAAAATAGGCTTGTGCTATCCTTCGATGGAATTACTAATAAATTGTTCGCAACATTCAAGATAGATAACATAAACTACCAAAGGTAGCATATACAGATATTATGCTAGACATCATGCGAGTGGATTTATAAGGCTTGGTATACTCCCAAGCCTGATGGGGAGATTGAGCATGAATCCCACAGAAAATAAATTATCAATATATAAGTAAAGTGAAAAAGTGCTTCTGTTTGGGATCTCATAAGCCAAATTGGCAGCTAGGCTTTGACCTTTAAAAATCATCTTTTACCAATACAGTCCTTGGCATTGTATTAATGTTACTTAAAGAAATGGGCAAGCATTAGATATTGCAACATTCTTCTGGGATAAACCGCATGGTATAGCTAGGTTCGAATCCTCTCGGTTTCTCTAGAGACCCATCATGAGAAAAGATTAAAACCAATGCCTATAAATTATTTCCACCCATATATAGTAAATTCATGTAAAGCTTCTTTCACATAGAAGCTTCTTTCCATGCTCCTATCAGGAAAAAAATGTCAATACGTAGAGCCGACGACATTTTTACTACTTCGTTCTTAAGATCTGGTAATGGCTGGAAGCCTTAATTCGACCAGCCACAGATTTTGAAATTATATTGTATTTAAAATTACTGTATGGAAACAATAAGACTAATGGGTACACATAAATCAAACGAATCCAGTTCTGATTAAAATGGTGTGTAGGTGTATGTGTAAACAATACAGGTTTCAAAATTTCCGGATTAAAGGTCTAAAACTTAAAGAAACGTAGTCAAGAGGCGATTTTCAAAGCAATTGTTCAAATGACAGATAATTTTGATGGGCCAAAAAAAAAACGGAATATAATATTAATTTTACCTGGTAAAGATTTAAAACTAGGCTTCGCGTCCATTCGACGACAAAAATCCCAGATTCGCAAAAGGCGTATAATGCACGAGGGTACTTCTGCGCTTTAAAACGTTCCTTGGTGAAAAATACACTCTTGTGGCAAACTTCAAATCGACAGGTGCAAATACTTAGAAGTAGGATTTGCGATAAAATCTAACCACGTTTGTTTCAGGACGATTTAATTTTAATTTTTTGGCCCCGTCTATTAGAATTTTTAATTTATTGTTTTGCTTTGATGAAGTTTAGTGATGGTTGGGTGTGGGTAAAGCAAAAGACCTAGTTCAGCTTCAAGGAGAGTATCTCAAGTGGGTTATGAAAACTCTTGCACATTATAGAAATCTTTAACAATATCAGTCAAGAGGAGTTTCCTAAAGATTGGACAATCAGTCTTGCAATACCACTTTTTAAGAGTGGTGATGTCAACAATCCCTCCAACTACAAGACTATAATGATCAATTTTTTCTTTGCAAAATTTTTTGGCAACATGATAGAAACTAAGATCAACAAATGGGGGGAAGAAAACCATAAATGTGCAAAAGAGCAAGATGGTTTTAGGCTAAAACATTTGACGGTTGATCACTATGTCACTCTGAGACACATTATTGAAAAAGGGTGGGAGAAAAAGGAGGAGGTTTTTTGTTGCTTTGCTGATTTAAAAAAGGCTTTTGATATTGTCCCTAGAGACAATCTTTGGCTTGGGATGGAAGAATTAGGGATTCTTATGCACCTCAGAGTTGTTGTTCATAGGTTGTATGAGGAGGTGAAAGTCAAAATCAGAACCTTAGCTGGCATTTTTGAATGTTTTAGGAGCGATATCGGAGTCAAACAAGGTTGCCCTTTATCTCCTACTTTGTTTGGTTTATATATTGATAAACTTGAAGAGTGGTTAAACATGCAAAATGGTGAGGGTATTCAGTTAGGTGAATTTGTAATAAAGTTGCTCCTTTATGCGGAAGATCTCATTTTGATTGCCAAATCTGCTTGTGGTTTGCAAGAACATTTATCTTCTCTTGAGGGCTTTTGAAGAATGGTGGGGATGCAGGTCAATATCAACAAGACTAAAGTTATGGTTTTCTCTAATAATAAAAAATAGCATCAACATGAGTTTTACTTTGGTGGAAGTGTTCTTGAAGAAGTTGCGGAGTATAAATACCATAGCATTGATTTCAACAAAAATCTAAGCTAGACTGGTTGCAAAAATAAAAGGACATTAGGTGGATGGAAGGTATTTTATGCTCTTCAAAACAGGTGTCATGAAGCGGAGCTTTGGGATTGGAAAACTTTTCAAACTTTATTTGGTCTTCTTGTGCTGACGGTTGTTCTTTATGGGTGTGAATTATGGGTCAGCAACACTTCAATAGCACAATGGAAGCAAATCGAGGGAATCCAAAAGCGTTCGATCACAAGCAAATTTTAAATCAAAAGCACTATCCCATATGATATCATGCTAAGTGAAATGGGGGTTGCCCCTATCAAGGCACTTGCTATGATTCGCCTCATAAGCTATCTATAAAGAATTGAAAAAATGGAAGGAGATAGATGGCCTAAAGTTGTCTTTAATGATACATTGTAAACGAAAAAGGACATGGATACAGCAAAACATCAAGTGGATGAGTAAATGGACTATCCAATTCAATATGTGCCCCACAAATAACAAAGAAATAAAGGTCTTTGTTATGGAAAAATTTTACAAGAGAAATTGGGGGAATGGGATCAGTAGGAAGAAAGTATATTATATCAATGAGTTCAACCCTATGTGTGATCAACTCCAAAAAGCGTACATAGGAGCCAACATTTATTGGAGAGCTGAAATTCTTATTGCTAAGCTAAGAACCAACTCTCATCAACTTCAATGTGAGATCGGGTGTTGGAAGAGGCCAAAGGAGGCTTGGGAAGAGAGAATTTGCATGTTTTGCAAATCTGGAAAAGTGGAAACCAAACATCACTTTATTTTAGAATGTGAGGCTTACAAGGATAGTAAGGATAAATTTGCAGATAGTATATTTGATAGGTCTTGGCATAACCTATTTAGTAAGGAGCACATTGAGAAGTTAGGTGGACTCATCATCAACTTGCAGAAGAAATGCACGGAGTTACTGAAGTCTGCTAAGGTTGCCTTGTTGTCCCATAGGCTATTTTTAGCCTCGTGGACGTTAAAATTTTATCTATCTATCTATCATTTAATTGTTTATTGTGGAAATATTTTTTTTCCTATAGAGATTAGCTACACTCAATCTTCTTCAGCTAAATTGGCCCTATAAAATTAATTTATTTTGTTTGTATGTTCTCTCAAAAAGCTTTTTCTTGGAAAAGTTGTGGAGATTATTTGTTTTGAAATGGAGCAATGTGAGTGGCTAGAATATCCTTTAGTTTGTTGACAAGTAGTGCAGATTATTGTTGGTTACATGTATAAAGGTATTTTATTTTATTTTAATGTTTTGTATGATATAGTTATTAGTTAAATGATAATAATGAACAAGGTTAGTTTGAAATAAATGAGGGGATTTATAATCGAAATATAATAGTGTAAAAGTGAATAACTAAATATAAAGATTCAATGTTTATGGATTTATATAATTTTTATTCGATTTGGAATGATAAGATAATGGGAAAATATTAGTGTATGGAAAATTATTTTATGTTTTCATATGATTGTTTAGATTGTTCTTATGTTAATTTGTACTTATGGGAAATAAGACATATATGCATTAGCAATACATAACCAATAGGCATTAACTAAAAATTTCATATATGCACTTGAAATACAATGGCTACAACATTTGCATCATATATAATAAATAGGCATTAGCAATTTAGAACATATAGGAATCTAAAAAATAACATTTCCATCATATTGAATAGATATGTGATTATAGAACAACATTTATATGATATAGAAGAGATCAACATTTGCATCACATTATGTAGAACATTTGCATAATATTGATTAGATAGACATTTACACAACATTACCAACAACATTTATATCATGTAGACAAAGTAGGTGTTTGAAGAACAATGGGTACAACATTTATTTCATGCACAACATATAGCCATTTTCATTGTGACTACATGCTCCGAGTTGAAGACCTTGTTACTTAGGATAACAATAGTAATAACGCGAGAGAAAAAATTGTGGGAGAGAAAATATAATGATTGATTAAATAATGTCAATAATCCAAATCTAAAGGTAAATTTATGTATCATTTGTTAATTAAAGAACAATTATTATATTAATTTCATGAAATAGGATCATAAACATTTGTAATCATTGTACATCTGATATAAATTATCGGATGGATATTTTTATGTTATGAATTTTACAAATTTAGATCTTCAAATAACATAATTTGTTCAGGGAAAGAATCAAGTGATTCAACAAGTATGAATTACTATCAGAGAATAATGGTTACAATTTTTCCTATGATTTTAATAGTTAAGCATTTGATAATTTAACTCAAACTCAATTAAATATCATATACACGCGTATGTATGTGTATGTGTACCATTGTAAATTACATCCCTATGCAATTTCTTGCTCACATAGGCCTTATTTTATCATGTACGGCCTCCTAAACTAAATCATGTTATTCCAGCTTAATTTTGACTAAAATTATGGCTTCTCTACAGTATTTGAAATCCCAAGACCAAATTTGGGTCTACATTGGGGGGAGTAAATCACCTTGAGTGACCCACTTTTTGCAATCTACCCCCAAATTCAAATGTGATCGTTAGCTTGCAAAAGCGAGAAATTTTAGCCCGCATCAACTTGCTCTAAAATTAACACCCCAAAATGCTAGGGAGAGGTACAAAAGCAGGTTTTCTCACCTCATTTATACACACCCAATATTCAATCAAGCATTCAAGCATCAAGTATCCAAGGCATTTTCTCCCATGATATTTTTCAAATCTAACATTGTGGCAAGCTTCAACATCCTTTATTCAAGCATGTGTTTGTGATTTTCCTGTTAGGTCCTATGGAGTCATTTTATTGCATCAACGTTGGTGATCACATTCAAAGAGAATTGCATGAAAAAGGTATAAGATATTTTAATTCTCGAATCTAGCCTCCGCTACATATCAACATACTTTCAATTATATTTCAATCCATTTCAATTTCATGGTTAATTCCAAAATGGGTGTTTGACCTAGGCAAACCTATTTCAACCCTAAATTATCTCTCTTTTATGTGTGGAGGAACAGGTGCCAAATGAATAGAGAGAGGTGAAAATTGAGCATCGAAAGATCTGTAGAAATGTCTATTATTAGATCTAAAATAGTTAGGAGTGGGTCACCTTGTTTGACTAAGTCTCACGAGTGGGTTGCCCCATGCAACTAAGTCCCAAAAGCGGGTTGCTCACATGATTGAATACCCATGATTCTGCCTAAAATTTGGATCATTGGTCAATCGTGGCCTATACTTCTTTGATCTTCTACCAATTTGATCTTCTACCAATACCTATATATCAATTTTCTATTATATTGTACAGGCTAAAATCCAGCATTTTACCATATTTCACCCTTGATCTTTCATTCATCTTCCATAGTTACATAGTAAGCTTCTAACCCACCATGAGGAACTTTTGAATCCATTTTGTTCCCAACACCTTCAACCAATTAGATCACTCTCCTCTGAAAGTAATTAAAGAAAAAATAAACCTAAGCTTCCTACTTTACTCATACAAGCTAGCGAGCCCCATTTCCCCATAATGTGTGTGTATGTGCACGTGTACTTATGTATGTGTGTATGCATCTACATTTGTTTGTGTGTGTGTGTGCACGTGTACTTGTGCATGTGTGTATGCATCTACATTTGTGTATGTGTGTGCACGCTCACATAAGACTTGTGTATTTGTTTGTGTATGTGTACATGCATATATCACCACAACATGAATAACCAATTTAAAGAACATTGTGGTCTTGTCCTCAACCACTCTAACAACCAACACTTGCTAATTTTAAACATTACACATAAGAATGATATGAAAACTAGAATTGGACCAACCTACGTATATTCTTTGAACTATTTAAGAATGCCAAAAAATTATTAATTGTTCTAAACTTCTATTCAAGATAAACAAGTTATGCATGAAAAAATACCTAAATGTGAGGGATGTAGCCTATAAATCAATCTTTGATATAAGGTTGGTTTCTTAACTATTAGAATTAATCCATTTCTTGGTATGGAAAGAAAAATAGATGCGTAAGGAAACTAACACAAAAAATGGCTCATAAGAAATAACTTGTCTTATATTTGTATTGATTAGGTTGTTTACGAATAAAGTTGACAATTAAGATGAATTTAATTGGAATATAATTTTAGGATTGTAGATTTGATTTGTATTTTATTTCTTTGTTATTTTTAGGTAAAATTCATATAGTAGAAATAATTCTATGGTTCTTGAATTTGAATTCATATTCAAATTTAGGTTCAATTTGATTGTGCTTTTAGTCATTAATTGTCAACTTGAGCATCAATTGTGTAATTTCTATAGCAGGATCTTCTCTAAAAGGACAAACTCCACTTCCATATATTTGTTACAAAATAAGAGATGGACAACAATATACGAAGCTCCACATCTACTATAAATCAAATATAATGGCTTTAACCAAATGGAAATTAAATTAGGTATAACAACAAAAGAGAACACCATATAAAATTAAACACATAACACCATGATTACATTGAGAAACCCTTTAGGAGATAAACTCCACCAAGAAGAGAGGGAAAAATTGTATTACTATTCAAGGAGATTTTACTACATACATATTTTATCAATCTTGGATGAAATCTAGCAACATTTGTGTATCTATAAAATAACTCTTAATATGTCCAACTCAACCCCTCGAAATATGGAGTCACAGGGGATCAAAATATGACCATAAAGCATTACTATGGGTCATAAAATGACTATTAAATATTATGGTAAAAATCCATCTGTCTTCTATGTGCTAAATATAGTCTCTTATACGGCATTATACCTTCTTCAAAGTTTTCATAAGAATTCCCCCCAATATAGGAGATACTCTTAGATGTGTCGTAGACTATCAATACCTTATGTAAGGATTCTCTTACGTGTGCCATAATAATTGGTTCTCAAGCCCAAAATGATTTATCCTATTTTTAGCCCTTAAAATTATTGTAAAATTTGTCATAAAAACCTTAAAAATAGGTTTTCCATGTTATAACACTTTATGAACATCTTGTGACAACTAATAGCTTATTTTTAAATGCACCGACAAGTGACAAAAAGTACCAACTCATGATAATTGTACCCCTTATGATGGAGCATAATTATTAAATAGCATGAATGCCAAATAACCATGAGAAAATCTAAAATAATAATAAATAAATACTCTAGAATTGCTAAGGTTGAAACACCATAGTTTCTAACAATATTTGCATTGAAGATCCATATCCCTAATTGTAAGCATTGTATCATCAACTATTATTAGCATCATAATGATAAATTGCGCACACTACATAGTTGTATGGTATGGCTTCAATCATTGTTCAAATAAATTTTTTATACAAAGGTTTTCAATAAAGAGAAGACTCTCACATTGCAAGCTCATATAGGTGCTTGTTGATGTCATATATTGAACACTAATCTAAACATCAAGGTAAATAGATTACTATCATCAAAGTACGTTAGTTTTCTCTTGCAAATTCATAAATTAGGTATGAATTTGTACAAACAAAGAGTAGTTTTGTGGCATGGATTGACCAAAAGAAAATAATAAACATTCAAGAGTTTTTCAAAATATATCCAAATCTAATCATATAACACTAATTTAGTTCATCTAAGCATAGTCTTCAACAAATTGTTGTAATGGTGAATCAAAACTAACCCCTTACTCCCTCTTTTGGCATTTTTAAAATTGTGTTTATTGTTGGTAATATTTTATCTCACTATTATATGAGTAATTGGTTTACACAAGAATCTTAATATAGAAAAAAAAGATCATTTCTGTACTTGTTTTGTGAAATGCTCTAATCATACACCCCCTTCATTTTTCCTCTTGGGTTTTTTTATTCTATATTTAGTTTTAAGATTAGAGCACTTCTTATTTTATGAGTTTTATAGAATAATGTAAGAGTTTGACAAAATAAGAAAACTCTAATGTATGAGTTTAGTAGAATAATAAAAGTTGTCAAATGATTCAAAACAACAAAACTATAAACATTTAGAATAAAATAAACAAATAAACATGATGAATTGAAAATTATTATTGACAAACATATTATTGAAAAGCTATTTGCATAACCAATTTATAAAACTCAAGACTTAAATTTATAAATATAATTGATACATCACAATGATGTTCCAAGTGAAGATTAAAATTATTGTAAAAAAAAGGTAAAAAAGTAATCACAAATTTGAATACAAAGATTAAGCATTGAAGTATATGAATTTAGAATTAAGGAATGACAAATAACCATAACTCTTAAACACCAAATTTATGTGGAGAAGCTTGTGAGGGAAAAATTCCACCACAAAAAGAGAGGCAAGTATATTACGTATCCAATAAGAAAATACAACAACAATACATTTTTTTGAATAACTTTTTAAAATGTGACAACACCTCCTTACCTACAAAGTTAAACAAAACTTGATGGAAAACACTAACTTAATGAACCATTTATAGAAACTCAAGGGAGGGAATACCATTACGGTATCACTAAACAAAAAGTTAAAAAAATGCATCAAAAAATCTCACCCCACCTAATAAAATAACCTCTTAAAAGTGTTTCTTAAAGTTGTCATATGACATTTAGACAACATGGGTGCCTATCAACCAAGATAGCAGTCTTTTATCACAAATGATGTGATAAGGACTCATGATGACTACCATAATCATTCTACATACAAATAAAAGTCCCTACAAGTTCCCATGCACCTTAAAATATGTGATTCTGAAGGGGACACATAACTATTTTTTTTCCCTTTTCATAGAAGATAAATTATAACAATAACTTCATCTTTACAGGAGTTCTTTCACTATTATTGGTTAAATGGTTTCATCTCTTGTGGGTAAATTGCAAATAACATAAGGGGGTTAAATAATCAAAGTATTCACAAAGTTGATAGCACTTGAATCCTCACATCCTCTCACTCAACATCATACATTGTGCATTACACCATATAGATACATAGAACTAAGCATACTGATCAAGGCCCATGGACAATCTACACCAAGAGAACTTATTTGACATTACTTGCTTCTTGAGATAATCTACAACATTATCCAAAGTGTCAATGTTTCCAATCAATATCTATTTATTCTCAACCATCTCTCACTCGAAGTGGTATTGAACATTAACACACTTTGTAAGAAAGTGGTACATAGTATTTTTGGTCAAATATATCGCACTCTGATTGTTACATTTGACTTCCCTAACATGCAATTAAAACCAATACAATTACCACGTCTCTATAGCTAAACTACCTCCTTATACACATGTAGTAACCATATACTCTACTTTGGTGGTGTACAAAAGCAAGTGTAGGTTGTCTTTTACTCATCCAACTCATTGAACCTCTAAACAATGTAAACCTGTATCCACTAGTGGACCTTCAACTATCTAAGTCACTTTCCCAATATATATTAACAAAATAATGTATTAGCAAATGATTTATCGACAACATTAGTGCCAAGATAAACAAAATAGCAATTAGAAGTGTCCTACAAATACCTAAATACCCTTTTAACAAAAGCAGAGAATACTCGATGAAAGTGGGTAATACACTATTGGAAAATGAGACAAGGTGTAAGGAATGGGCTGAGAGAGTATGCTGGAATAAACACTGCTTACCGATAGCTGGTGCTTTAACTTGACTAGTTGGGCATGGTAGAATTCTAATGGGGGATAAATTGAATAAGATTGGGTTTGATGAGCCCTTTAAATATCTTTTGTTTAATAAAAATGATGAGACTTTAGATCATCTTCTCCTCAATTGTGAATTTTCACAATCTTGTTGGAAAAATTTTTTGAGCGGGCTGAGATGGTATGGTCCATTACCACAAATAATTCGAGAATGGATATAATCATGGTTCATTCCAAAGGAAAATTCTCAACAATTTGGCATGTGGCTCTTTCCACAACATAGTGGGAGCTCTGGAAGAAGTGAAATAGAAGAGTGTTTAAAGAAAAGGAAGAGGAAATTACCATATTCTTAATGTGATTAGAAAGGAAAATCTCAGAATTGGTTAGTAATGTTGTGACATAGATTAATGTAAGTAAGATATCTTTCAATTAGAATGATCTTAGGATGTAGTCTAATTGGCCTATGATTAAATTCGGGCCTATTTATGGGTCTACAAGGGTTCAACCTCTTTTGGTCAAGAATCAGATGGTTTCTTAGAAACCTCCAAATAAAGAGTTGATTAAAGTCAGTGCTGGCGAAGCCTCCAAGGGTAACCCAGGTCCATCATGGGCAACATGTGTGGCAAGAGACAAGGTAAGAAATATATAGATGATTGGAGCGAAGAGGCTCTTGATAGGTACAAATAATGATGCGAAGATTTTGGCTGCAATCTTTGCTATCAAAATGACAAAGAATTTGGGGGTTAGAAAATTGCATTTGGAGAGGGATTCACTTATTAACATCAACAAAATTATAAAAGGTGAATTTGGTACATGGCATTTGAATAAATATATTTGTAGGATTAAGTAATGTTAGAGACTTTCGAAGAATTCAAAGTGACTCATGTATTGTGGGAGGCCAATGGTGTAGTAGACAAGTTATCAAATGTGGGGGTAACATTATCAACCTAGACTAAGGATGAATTCGTAGAATACTTTAGGGGATTACAAGGGGATTTTTTTTGTAAAATTGGAGGGCATTGTATAAATAGAGAAAGTTTTTTTCTTCGTCAAGGAAGTGTGTTCAAAATTTAGAAAAGGTGGATTTGGGGCCTTCTTTATTGGATACTATGAAGGGAAGTTTCAACCATTTGTCGATAGGCTTCTAATCATGCCATCTCAAGATCGTCAAATTGTTGATGATGCTACCATCATCAACTAACCAAACCTACGTCATAGCTCAAGGTTAAGGTGCGATCACAAGAGCCTGCCAAATATTTCTAGAAAGTGACCATAAAATTTGTTGTATGCTCAGGGAAATGTAGCTGAAAGTGACTTTGGTGAAGAGAGAAAATGATAGAATAGATGAGATGGAGGCGAATTTCTCTCCTAGCTCACCAAATCAACTGTTGACTTTCAAAGGTGAAGTCATTGTTCGAAGGATGTGAGGAGTTTTTAAATTTTGTAATGAAAACTTTTGGGGATGTATAATGTAATTGTTGGGTGATGAGTTTCTAAAAACTAACCTATGGCTCACGACGAACTTGGATATCTCCTCCATGTTTTTCGCATAGGCACTTCAATTAAGCAGTAGGGAATAAGTGCTAAAGGCTATGCATCTTTGTGTTAAGTAAATGTGGTCAAGAGGGATTATCCAAATTTTGGGACGGGTTGAGCCAAGGGTAGGTATGGCAACAAGGGATGACTCATGGCAAGTCGTGGAAGGTGCGATCAAAGGTTTTCACTCATTCCCTCTTTGGAGCTCTTCAAAACCAAAGTAACTAGCACTTGCACTTGAAGGAGGTGCAAGGGTTACACCGATAGGAAATTATACATAAGTGAATATGCTAGTGAGTATAATTTTATGTGTATAGAAGATACATTAATTTAATTTACAATATAGTAAATTTTTAATACAATTTTGATATAAAGTCTTAAGTTTAGAATAATGACTTGTCTTTATGCTATCATTTCTTTGTATGAATTTTGGTTCATGCTTTTAGTGGTATATTTTGTTTGATTATCAGCTTGACAATTTTACACTAAAATTATAATAGAGGTGTAATAGTAATGTCACTTTTAATTTATATTCTAATGTATTACAAGTTTGAACTTAAGTTTGAGAAAATAGAAGAAACCAAGAATTTTACAAAAGATATTAAAAAATGTTTATGACATTTATTTGAGATATTAATGAACTTCACAACATTCAAGAGGAATTGTTGTATCTAGCGAGTATATGTTAAGGTGTTGAAGAAGTTAGAGAGAAATGTGTATTCCATATACGAAAAAGGGCATCATATAACTTCCTGTAGTAATTATCTAAATCTGAAATTAACACTAACATACATTTCCCATTTAATTTATTGCCTATCTTAATGGGAAAGTCTTAATGCATTAAAATATTGACAAGTGACATACTCCTCTACTAAGCTTGGCTCCAAATGATCCAAAATATCAAAGATTTTAAATTCAAATTTCAATTAACTTATTATCTAACACACATTTAATAACATATTGCTATACATTATAAGATATTTATGTATTATGGCATGTTTATTTGAACAGTTGCTCCAAAAATGTCATTTTAGTAAGACCTATTATAAACAATACAATCATTTTTAAAAAGTTTACTACCTTTGAGAAGCTAGAAAAAGAAGTGATAAAATAAATTTGAAATCTCAATCAAATTATTTAAAGAAGTTGAAAGAGAAGGATATGTGTTTGCTTTTAAATTTTGAATTGCATGTATTCCACATTTCACATGTCAGCATGTTCCACATTGCTTTTCTTTGCTAGTTCATACTCTCCCCTCAGCCTTGGAAGCCGAGAATAGTTAACAGGTATTTACTAATGGAGTGTTATGATGAGGCTAAAAAGGCCAAGGAAATTGCAGAGAAAAAAATTGACGCCCAGGATTTGAAAGGTGCCAAGAAAATGGCATTCAAAGCCCAGAATATATATCCTCTTCCTGAAGGTCTCATTCAATTCATAGCAGTTCTGAATGTCTACCTGACTGTTTCTGCCGGCCAAAAAACTAAGCATTTGATTGATATAATTTTTTGGATGTGGGTTCTGATGCCCAAGTCTCAGTAGTCAGGAAATACTATAGGAAATTGGCTATGTTGTTGCACCCTGATAAGAACAATGGTGTAGGGGCAGAGAGGTCATTTGAGTTAGTTGCAAAAGCTTGGGGAATTCTCTCTGATGAAACTAAAAAGGATGAGTATGACAAACTGAGAAGTGAGTTGCGAAGGCCTTTCAGGGGTAATGCCCATGGCAATTGACCATCTAATAACGAGGCTCAGAAAGAAAGCTATGACATCCCATTTATATAGTGGTCTTAGTGGCCTTTTGAAGTATAACATGTTTACTCATTAGATTCTATAACTATTCCAGTGTGAAGACGTTAATGTCTCTTTCTAGAAGTGAAGCTAATTGGAGTGGATGATATTCAAGCCCTTGTGAATGCCTGATAAGCAATATATTTTCAACTTTTGAGGAAATTTATGAATTTCATTTGATGGTCTATAGGTTATAATGACATTTTCATGGCATTGAGGTCAAAACAATGCAGTACTGTGATCTCCCATTTCCTGCTTTGAAATTTTTTATTGTCTCTCCCTGTAAAAATTTAAAATCGGTATCCATGGAATTCTCGGTAACATATTTTCTCGGATATGTATGATGCTCTGTTGTTGGAAGAAAATGTATGTTGCAGGTAAAGTTATATAGCTCGGAATGTGATACAATTTTGCTCATATAAACTTTTACCTATGCATACCTGGTGATGGGAGGTGTTTGTTTCGAGCTGTTACACATGGTTCCTGCTTGAGAAAAGGAGGAGCTGCTCCAGACAAGAGCAATTAGACAAAGCTAGCAGATGACCTGGAAGCTAGAGTAAGTCATTAGGTTCTATCTGTAAGCTAGAGAATATTTAGGGGCCAAGTAGCCATGGGTACCTTCTCTAGTGGTGAGATGTGATTGTCCATGTGGGGTCATCCGGGCAAGCTCAAAATATGAAACACAACAAACCCGTGGACAATGAATAAAAGAATTGAATATCAATCTTTGTGGCACCTGGTATAGAGCAGGGGTGATCCAGTCCCTGACATCAAAGCTCAACATTTACATACACCAAAGCAAAACAATCCCTTTTATCGGAAGAAAGTGGTAAATCATATCTTGTCAGTGCAGGTAATAGGTGAGAAGCAGAGCCGCCAGCATGAGAGTGTAGGCAATTTCTTGGTCGATGGTTCTCCCTGCATTCAATCATTCAATCACATTATTTAGAAGCTACACAAATGAAGTATTGTTCATTAACTTTTAGTTGGAATTAATTTTTCCATAGTATTGAATCAATGTATGTTTTTGAATCCTCGGGATAGATAATTGAAAGATATCCCACACGCGCTTCTACCGGTGACCCAGACACAATGGGACCCAATATACCCGAGCCTTATTAAGCCCTATGAATGAAAACACGCCAATCTGTTTGAGGATAAAAGACCAGTCCTTGCCACTCTTATCCTTTGTGGAAAGGTAGTCATAGAGTCGCTGCCTCACACCCTTGATTCTTCCGGCCATGAGTTCCATTTCTGCTTTCCATTCATCAAACATAGCAGAATCGCCCACGACATTTGCCACAATCCGAGCTCCATGAACAGGAGGATTTGAGTACATTGGTCTCGCAAGTCTTTTGAGTTGGCTCTTAACCCTGTCAGAAGTATATTGACAGAAAAATTCAGTAGCCAACTTGGAGAATGCTACAACCCTTTGAGAGAACACAAAAATTCATTATTGATGCTTGTACCTAATTGCACTATCGGATGATGAGAAAACAACATTGATAGCTCCTATTCGTTCTGCATACAGCCCTAGGTTCTTGCTATAGGACTGAGCAACAAAAACTTCCATTCCACGATTTACAAATGGCCGCACAGATGCTGCATCCTCATCAAGGCTTCCACATGCAAATCCCTGTACATAAAAGGTAAAAATCATATTATATGATATTAAATTATTAATAATTATAAATGAAGTCTTCACTCTCCAACTCAGTGATTAGTCAATTCATTGTAAACAAGCATAAATTGAGAGAAAAATGGCTACATGAAGAAATATCAGGCAGATGTCCAAGTGATGAAAATACATGCCATTGACTTTTTAAAACAGTGGCCAAATAACTCATTTCTTGGACTAAAGGTGGAGAAAGCTTAAAATTATCACGGAAAGCACCAAAAAACATATATATTAAAAGTAAGAGCAGTGTGGCATTCTTGTTATATAGAGACAAGAGTAATCAATTCAGTGATATAACCAGGCTTCCATGTCAACCCAAATTCACCAGATGAGGATAGGGGAAAATTTTTGATCTACATATCACCACAAACCTGGTATGCGACATCAAAGAAAGCAGTTTGTTTTTTTTCCTTAATGACATCAGCAATTTTCTCCCACTGCTCAAGAGTTGGATCAATTCCAGTTGGATTGTGTGCACAACAATGGAGCAAAATAAATGAGCCATTTGGTGCAGCCTACAAAATGTCAAGTTATTAGTTTCCATTTCTATGAATAAAACATCACATTTGTAAAAGTGGAGGTTAAGAACTCTGAATGTTACCTTGATGTCAGCAATCATCCCCTAAAAATCTAGTCCCACTGTTTTGGGATCATAGTATCGGTACTCTAACCAAGGAACGCCAGCATCATTGAAAATGTTCTTGTGATTTCTTTTGACAACCAGAACATAATTTGACATTAAAAAAGACTTGACGAGTAAGTTTTTAAACTTGCAAGATATACTTCATTTTTAAGCATGCACATACAAGATTAAGCATTTCATTAATAGCATTGAAACTCACCCCAAGTTGGAGATGAGATTAAGACTTTCTCTCCAGGAAAATATCTTTGGATAAATGCAGTAGCAAGCCGAAGAGAGCCCGTTCCTGAATGCTGGGATTGCATAGTTGCAACCTGAGAAACATTCAACAACACTATGCCATCAATTTGTTCCTATTTTAGGTTATGTATGCAGAAATAAATGAGAGAAACACTTTTAACACACTTTAACGATTCCTTCTCTTGAGTATCCAAAGAGATAATAAAGCTTGGTTAGAAAACTGTAAAAATCTTACCCTTCCTCGCTTAATTGCAATGTTGTCAGCCCCCAGAAGCAACTCTGCAGTAGCCTTATTGAATGCAGCCAACCCCTCAATTGGAAGATACTGCGGACAGAACACGAATTTAGTAATTGCTGAAAATTACAAATAATCTGAATATATAAAAAGAAAAATGAAAAACACGCATACCTCTTTATTATCTCCTTTTTGAATCATCAAATTCTGTGCCTGCAAAATTGAAATAGATTAAATGAAATTCCACATAATAAGGGTGCCACATAATTAACTTGTAAGACCTCAAAGTTAAAATCGTGAATCTTACATGTAGTAACATCTACTCAAATCACTTAAACCATGCACAAAATTCCTCCATCATTTATGCTTTGATGGATATCCATACCCTATTCCAGAAATTGAAAAATCATTATGCTATAAGCAAAAAAAACCACAGTTGTACCATCCCGTCGCTTATTGATCGCCATAAAGAGGTGCGAGATAAGTCTGGTTTGCTGCAAACCATGGCACAAGCTGCTAGTTTGCATAACAAACCAGTTAATACATGTATGTTGCGACACCTTTGGTAAACGGAGAGTCTATTGAGATTTCTTGCCGGCCTTATATAAAAGGGTAAATGGGTAATGATAAATCAGTGAGGAAGGGATAATGGGTGGACAGAGTAATGAGTATTCAGTTGTCCATTTAATGAGCAATTCAATGCTCATAATGCAGGACCTTAACCCGAAAAATCTCAGCAAACAGAAATCTGAAAATTTTTACTTTGCCGGCATCAGATTTTTTATTCCGTATCACACAATTCAGTCATGGGCGATGCCCACAATAGAAAAGCCTATCGGCTTAAAAATAGATTGAAGCTACAAAAGGTGTTTGGGAAAGTTTGTTGTTGTATATGCAAGAGGCTTAGGAAGAAATGACGCATATGGAAATTGAGAGGCGTAGGAAGATGAAATCGACTATGAGGAAATTGATTACAAAGCTTAAGATAGAAGATGGTGGGGAGACTACTGTCATGCTAGTTAGGGAGAGGAAAAAGAGTAAATGTGACACTCGTGGAAGGTTTTTTATTCCAAATGAGTCAAAGGAAGATATGTTGAAGAAATGGGTAGGATGAGATGCCCTTATTCTATATTTTTTGGTTTTGAAATGTTGTCATCTTTGGTCTAGTCTACCCAATTTTGTTAGTTACAAAAAATTTATTTAGTTTTTGCAATATGTGAATGCTAGAAAGGTCGAGCAAAGAAGGGGAAAAGGGTAAATAATATATTTTGTTATAGTTGCAGATGTATATACCATGTTTTGTCAAATCTCATGAGGCACTGGGTAAGAAGAATATGCTAATGAATATGGATAAGGGGGGTAATAGTTTTATTTTTCTAAATATAAGTGGTACATATATGTAGAACTCTATTTTAAAATTAATAAAACATATCAAAAAAAAGTCCTATATTCTTTACATGGATTAGACATTAACTTTTTCAAAAATCCCATTGATTTGGCTATATCTAGTATGTATAAATCATTACATACATCAAACTATCAATATCAATAGAATAAGGATTTGGGACACATGTCTAAACTCAACTTAAGCACCAACAAGAAATGGATTTATTGGTGTATAGTCGTGCATTTTAATTTTCTACAAAATGGTATCAACATAATTACTTTGACTAAACCAAAGTTTTTTTGTGAATCAAATCCCTACTGATCTTCATCTGAAGAATATATCTATTAGCCCCAAGTTCTCCATATCAAACATGCTAGAAATTTGAGTTTTGAGCTCTCTAATTGTTGCCTTTTTATTTCCAATAAACTTGTATAGTATCAAAAGGGGAGAGTAATGCAACATAAAATGTATTATGTGAATTACTTCTCAATTTCATGAATTGTACATTAGGAAAGAAGAATTCCCCCAATAGACTCAAGAGATGACTCAAGCTCTAAATGGGGACAAGCGTTTTCCTTCACTAAATAATGTAATTGAAATGAAATGGGAATGATTATGTAATGTAATTGATCTATTAGGGAAGTCACTAAAAAGTTGATCAAAACATACTGATATAAACTAGTACTAAGCAGAAACACACATAAACATAAATTAGAAGATGAAAGTGACCTACTCTAGAAATTCCAGTAAAAAATGGCAGGGATAGGGTGAAACTCAATCTGTACCTGGGGGAAAGGGCAAAATTTGATATGTTCCTGACACTTTTGGGTAAAATTTTCATAAAATATGTAACTGTTCCTGTACTGCTCAGATCTAAGATCATAGCTTCGTAACCTATTCCTGTGTGTGAAAAAATGGGTAAAAGGTTGGGAAAGCATTTTGCCTTGCTCAAATCTCTTTTTAGGAATCAAGCTTGAAATATGATAGAAATTGCATAAAGGAAAGAATGTTAAAAAGGAAAATTAATGATTTACCTTGCATAAACCCTCATGAATGGATGTAGAAATCACTCAAATCCATGACGATGCTTGAATTTACTTGTAATCCAAAGAGTTGAATTTGTAATTTTATGTAGGATCAAGGATTCCCTCATGAATGCATATATCTATGATATCCATCCCAAGATCAAGAATGTAGATATGCTTGATAACCACATACAAATAAGGAGAGAGAGAGAGAGAGAGAGAGAGAGAGAGAGAGAGAGAGAGAGAGAGAGAGAGAGAGAGAGAGAGTCTTATTGCTTGACTAAAAATTCCTCTTCTTATCCATCATGGGAGAGAAACTTGCATCAATTAGAGGATATTACACTTGATTTTATGGATTTTGAATAAATAGAGATTTGGAGATCTTTAATTGGATGCTTGCCTTCAAATCTTGAATGCAAATCCTCAATTACTCTTTGATTACTTTCACATTGTTTATGGATAGCTTTCACTTGTTTTCTTGTTACCAAATGATGGGAGAGGAGTTACTTGTATACTTTTGATGAAGGGTGCTCCCCTTAATACCACAACCACATAAGAGAAATAGAGAAACAACAACAATAATATGCAAGAACAAAAAATTGGCTTCTTATTATCTCCACAAATGTGGAATTACAAACTTTCAGAATTACAATATGCAAAGCCGCATGGGCATTCCCTTACAATATTCTGTAGGACAAAGCCTCGAATCAATACCCAGATCTACTACCTAGAACTATTCTGAACTGCCTAAGACAATAATACAGCCTTCCTTATATAGACAATTTTTCACCGCCTGGGAAGGTTCCAGAATTTTAGCCAATAAGGCCGACCAAACTTAAAATTATTTTTATTTTACATTTCATTACATCATAGTCGGCTCACGATAACCTTTGAAACCCGAACAGAAATTTTGAAGAAAATTATTTTTCGCCATTTCAGGTGACCCAACTTCCGAAGACCATAAGTCATCACCAGTTGACCCGATCGGCTATTATAACCTCATTTCAGAAATGCCACGAAGCGCTCTATAGGCTTGACCCGCGCAAGTGCCCATCACCCAAATTTTTGACCTCATCCGGGGCCTCTAAAGCCTTCAAAACTGAGTTCAAAGTTTCTGTACCCTGCTGCCAATACCGAAAATCTTCAATATCTTCCAATATACACTTGATCTGGCAATGAAACTTTACTGGCAGACTTATATGACCAAAATGAACCTCCAAGAAAGAAATCAGATCATTCTGAGCACATACGAAAATTACCAAAAATAGTAACTTTCCATAAATAGCAGCTCTGCACAAAATAGCCCTTATTGAAAATTAAAAAAAATAGAAATGTTTTTGGGTGATGCAAGATTGTTCTTACACCCAGGATGCTCCTGCATCAACTTTACTCCCTCTTTTTGGGATTTAAATTTGATCAAGGACAACCACAATTGAAAACCTTGGAAGAAGACCCCAATATCAGGATTTGGCCAAAATTTGGGCCCAAAACCTTAGATTTAGATCGTCATTGGCAATGTGTCCCATGTAAAATAGACTCAAATTCCATGGGGAGATTTAGGATAGTGAATAAGTGTGGAGGAAGAAAGGATAGGTCACTAGGATCAAGTATAATGAATATTCAAACCTTGAAATAACCAAAATGGGGCCTAATAGGTCCTAAATAATCCAATTATGGATGTTACCTTTTTAGGACTATACATTTAGCCCCAACTTTAGCGAGAGTATGAGATAATCTCATGCTCATGGTAAAGTAGATCAATGCACAAGAATAATATTAGCAAGTTCAAGGAGACAAAGAAACATCAAGCCCCCAAGTGACTTAAGTCTTCATCAAATCCAAAATCAAGATAAGAGAGGCATTGCTTAGAAGAGAGAAGAAAGAAAAAGGACAGAGAAAAAACATGATCACTAGCCTAGTAAGGGATTGCCTTACCATGGATTATGCAAAGGAAAGCATTGTAAAAGATGGCCTTGGAGGTCTAGCAAGCTACGTTTTGTTATTCAATCCATAAAAAATGATTAGTCCTTAAGGAAATCATTGTCTCCATTAAGGGATTTGACAAGAGAATGATCAATCCTACGGAAAGCATTGTCTCTATAGGGATCAATAAAAATTATTAGGCCTAAGGAAAGCATTTTCTCCTTAGGGATCAAATAAAAAGGATTAGTCCTTAAGGAAATCCTTGTCTCTGTTAAGGGATCCAATAAAAAGGATAAACACAAGGAAAAAATTGTCTCCTTAGTCATCCATAAGAGATATTGCATTGAATCATTGTGTATGTGTGTGCAAATGTGAAACATGAAGTGGAATGTATGCCCCTATATTAAATAAATTGTAAACAACTTAACATGAGCAATGGCTTTGAGGGAGCATGCATGCACTCATAATAAATATTTCCACTATGAGATGCCCCCAAGAAAGGACAAATCAAGGGAAATGAATTATGACAAAAGACAACATGAAATGGATCTACTAACTCTGGGGTTAGTATGCTCATATTCTAATACGTGAGATATTAGGTCAAAATAAATTGTCATCATCCCCCAAAGGTAGTAGAACTAAAAACACAATGGAAGAATGTCACATAAGAGTTATAAAGAAGAGTCTTTTTAGGCTGACATCTGTTGAACTACAACTGATTTGGAATCTGATTGAAGAATCTGTGATTACAAGATCACTAAGGAGTTGCTGATTAGATATGTAATATGATTAAATCAGTATTATGTTGTCATTGATGTCAACTAGTTTGACAACACTTATCTTGTAAGTTACTATACCGATACATCTGAAGAAAGGTGAAAGAGATGAAGAACAGAGAAATCTACATGAGGAAAGATGTACATGACAGATGAGGATAAGGAACACATTGAGTAACTTATTGATGAGTCTATGACTTGATGATATTGACTTTATTATGTTGCATTCATCTATGATGAAGTATAGAGCTGAAAGACACAAAGCAGTGTTGTTGGTAAATGAAGCATTTCTAGTATACACCGACAGAGTGTAGTGTATACCGATCGCAGTATTAACTGAGTAGTGTTCACCGATGCATTTCTTTGATAACCGTGCGGGACAGAATGAATTAAATGATTAGTTTAGCTGATAAGATTAATGAGCTGGCAAGAGTATAACATTGAGGTAACGGATAATGTTTGTTACATAGATCAACGACTGAAAAAATTCAGGAAAGATCTAAAGGATGAAAATCAAACGTGTTATTGACACAAGTGCCGAGAAAGTTTGAAGCGGCAAAATCTATGAATGTGGTTAATGTGTGTGTGAATTTTGTACCTAGTTGTAGACACAACACTTCAATAAAACATTAGAGGCTAGCAAAAATTGAAATTGTGCAATGAAATGAAAACTAAACTAACCAGGCGATTTACTGTCTTCTAGTAGATGCGAGTATGTATTCTCAGATTAGACCGAGATTAGTGACCTTGATGACACCTAAACAAAGGATTTGAATGCAGAATCTAGATATGAGATGAATGCAAATTAAGCTATATTTTTGGTTTTTCTGTGCAATAAGATGAAAAACGATATGAAATCTAATCTATATGAAAAACTGATATGCAATATAATTAATCTAACAATGATATGCTAAATATG
Organism: Chamaecyparis obtusa; assembly: GCA_027943335.1. Lineage (NCBI taxonomy): Eukaryota > Viridiplantae > Streptophyta > Pinopsida > Cupressales > Cupressaceae > Chamaecyparis > Chamaecyparis obtusa. Next base: position 1,629,277 of record BSBK01000559.1, read on the forward strand.
AATGATCTCACAAAGTTGTTGATTCACAAAAGAAGCTTCAATTCTTTAGATACCAATTCGCCAGCATAAGTTTGCAAAATTATGAGATGATTTATGAAGAGCTGAGCCTTGATTTTATAGAAATCTAGGGCTTTGGGGATGCATGGAAAAAGCCATAAATCACTTAGTTGATTTTTGAGTCAACAAGGAATTAAAGATAGTTAACTCTCAAATAATCATGCAAAAATAGCTTTTTGATTTAAATCAGAAGTTGAAATCAGCTTTTAACTCAAAAGGGAGTTGAGTTTATTTTTAAAACAACTTGAATTGATTTTCTGATTTATAGTTTAACTATTTTTTTTTGGATGTGCATAATTAATCATGAATTAAATAAATAAATAAAGTGATTTATCCTCAACTTTAACTGATTTTAAAAATAAAACAATTGATTTATGGGTTAATCAATTATTAAATCAAACTTTTATTCAAAAATAATATCATTAAATATGACAACTTGCTTTAATTAATTAAATAAGAATTTAATCAATTAGTCATAGGAATTTTAATTTATTGTCAAATTTAAATAATATAATTAGGAATAAATATAATTAAATTCAATTAAATAATTAAGTGGCAGTATTAAATCTAATTAATTAAATATTCAGAATATTCAATTAATCAAACTTTAGGATAAATAGGATTTATCGCCAAATAATCATTAAATTAAAGATAATCAGGATAATTTTGAGAATATTACTAGGAATATTCCCTGATGTAGAATTTAGGATAATCAATTAGGATTCGATGATGTTTCGATGTGCCTTAGGTTAGGACTTTGATGTTGATTTCATTCAATATGTCGATATAGGACGTTAATGAACTTATAACCCATTTTTGGGGTATTACATTTTGCCCCTCTTTGAATTGTTGTGCGAAGCGTAGTGGTTCAAAGACAATCTGTGTATGATGTTGAAACTGATGTTTGAAATTGATATTGATATGAAATAGAAACTGATTAAAATTGATATGAGGATAATAGGTCCTAAATGACCAAAGATAATGTTAACTATAACAGCAATGAACCGATGATTGCGAAAAAGTATCAAAATGCTTGATTCTGAACCTTATGATTGCGAAGAAGTGAGTGACCAATTCCAGACCTGATTGTTGATAAGAATCACATTGGTATCTCATTTGAACCCTTCAGTTATGAAGAACCAAGGAAATAACACAATTGAACCAATAGTTGCAAAAAATGATACAATTTACAAGCTTAAGAGAATACCAGATTGATATGGATCTCGATGAATCTGATATGCCCTGAGAGATGATTGATTTTCCCTAAGAGACGAGGTCTTTTTCATGAATCAACAATTAGACGTGGTTGTTGTCTTGATTACTAAGGAAAGATATGATTTCAAATTTAGATTACAGACTTTGAATGATATACAATACCATGCCCCCTTCGGGATAAAAATTGAAATCTGACAAGAAAAGTCAGCGTTGAATAGTTTAAAAGCATGTTAATTGATTTGAGAAGTGGTTATACACATTCAAGAATGCATTCTGCATCGTTTGGAGGTCCAGAAGACCAAGTTTGACTAGGTTTGACCATGAGTTGACCATGGTTGACCAAGTTGAAATTTTGATAGTTTGATGTAAGATAATCAGTTAAGTTGAATACTGGATTTATGTGATGATGGAAGGTTGATTATGCAAGCAGTTAATAATATAAATGATCTCAGATTTTGATTTTGATCCCAAAAAAGGATTCTACTTGCTATTTCATTGGATGGACCTTTGAGGTAGGTTTCAACTCTTGCTAGATTTGAATAGGTGATTGAAGAATCATTTAAGTGTTGAAGTTTGTTTAGCCAACCATTGTGAGATCATGCAAACATGCAAAATGCAAAGAAACATGTAGAATGAAATGCAACCTAAGACCTAGGACCTAGTCACTGATCATGTGTCGGTCAATTTCATTATTGAATTTTTAGGTAATTGGATAAATCAATACAATGCCCACTAGTTATGAAACCATAGACATATGAATATCGATTTGTATATGCAAGAATCAATACAACACCCACTGATTATGAAACCATGGACATATGAATATTGATTTTGTTTTCGGAATGTCGGATTAGATATAAGCACCAAGGCACAAACGCTAGGATGACCTGAATATCATGTCCATTTTGATATAGCAATTTGTATAAGCATCAAAACATAAACGTCATGATGACCAGAAGATGCCTTGCATGTTCAAACACATCAAACAATCAAGAGGTCATTCTAAATCCAATGTGAATTACCCATAGTGACCCTTTATCGTTCACATCCTTAGGTAAGATCGCATTTCACAATAGGAGAAAGAACTCACTCAAAAAGATAATAGTTAGATCAAACTTCCTTGAATTTTCTAGGTGTCAATGGTCGAGGTACGCATGGCCATCCAATTTGAGATAGAGGCTCTTATAGTCAGACACCATTTCAATCCAAAATTTCCAAAGTTGTTATATTTTCACATACATGCAGAAGATAAAGAAAAGATTATGTCCCCAGTCATCACTCTCTAAATCCTATAAAGGACATCATCGAAGAGCTCGTGGGAACAAAATATGCAAAAATTTCAATGTGAATCAGTAAGCATACAAGGAGATAAAAGCATGTAAAGCACATATTGTTTTCAGTTTGTGTTTGATTGCGTTGTTACAGATGCAAAATCCTTTCTGGAGACAAGACTGATTGACTAACTCGGATGAAGCTTCAAAAGACTCTGACTAGATATGATACATCTAAGATACATTGGAGGCCATAGGATATGACTTTGATTGCCCCCAAGTTTGAACATTGATAGGATACAAACGCTAGAGCTGATTGGTGTACCAACCGACTTATTGAAAATAGGAATGTAGAAACAAACCGAGAGATATATACAAACTAAAGCAAGACTGAAAGTTGGGAAAGACCAAGATTGCACTGATAGATGGAGCGTTTTGAAACAAGTGGCACCCATTTGCCGGGTTTTCACCAAGATGTTCATTTTTTCAGGACATTTTCTAATTTTAAAAAAAAAATTCAGGACATTTTACCATGGACTAAATGCCTTAGGCAAAGAATTTCTTCAGATGGAGAACGTTGATGGGTTCTCAAAGTTGTTCTCCTTTAGTCATTGAGAGTTGATAGGCTCCAGAGCCAAAAGTAGCAGTGATTACAAAGGGACCCAGCCAGTTGGGTTCAAACTTCCCCTTGTGTTCTCGATGTGATTGATTTTTAGGATTCTCTCTCAAGACTAGATCACCAATCTGAAATTCTTTGTGTCTGACTTCTTGTTGTAACCTCTAGACATTCTCTTTTGATATACTCTGAGATGATCATATGTTGCTTACCTGCGCTCATCTAGTAGTTCAAGTTCTTGCAACCTAGACACTCTGTAGTCATCATTAGTTACTAGACCATGCATTTTGATTCTTAGTGATGGGATTTCAACCTCAATAGGTAGTACCACTTCAGAACCATAAACTAAAGTGAAAGGTGTAGCCCTAGTAGGTGTTCTGATACTTTTTCTGTAGGCCCAAAGAGCTGGATTGATCATGAGATGCCAATCTCTTCCTATTTTATTAACTGTACGGTGCAAGATTTTCAATAGATTCTTGTTAGAAGCCTCTGCTTGTCCATTCCCTTGAGGATAATAGATAGATGACCAATGTTGTGTAATCTTGAATTTAGCACATAAATCATCTATATATTTGTTCTTGAATTGTCCACCGTTATCTATAATTATGGAATGAGGTATCCCATATCTGCATATGATATAGTTCAATATGAACATAGATATTTGCTTTCCAGTTGCTTGTGTCAAAGGGACTGCTTCTACGCATTTTGTAAAATAATATGTAGCTGTGATTATATGGGTATGTCCATTAAAAGAATGAGGATGTATAGCTCCTATAAGATCAAATGCCCATTGGTGAAAAGGCCATTGTGTAGTAAAGGGAATTAGATCTCTCCCTAGAGCATGAATTAAGTTTCCATGCACTTGGCACTTTTGACAGTTCTTAGCAAACTTGATAGACTCTTTCTCCATTTCAGGCCAATAGTACCTAGCCGTAATAAGTTTTTGAGCTAGTGTTAAACTATTCGAGTGTGACCCATAAATACCATCATGGACTTCCTCTAATGCATGTTGAGACTCTTCTCGTTCTAAACATCTAAGTAGCGTACCATCTAGACCTTGTTTGTACAGATCGTGACCAATGATGACATATCGGGAGGCATTACAGATAAGGTATCTCTTTTCATGGTGGTTGAAGGTATCAGGAATGATTTGGTCTTGGAGATAGGAAAATAGGTTTTTGTATCTGGATGAATCATGACCAACAATAGTGCAGATCATGCGGGTTTTGGGGGAATCATATGCAGGATAAGATAGTGCTTCCACCAGGAACTCGTAGCATAGCTAATGTTCAAGATGCTTTAATAGAGTAGATGGGATTGCCATTGCATCGACAGCCTTATTCTCTGTTCTAGGAATTTTCTCAAATGTGATAGATATGAAATACTTCTTTAAATCATCTACCATTCTTTTGTAAGGAATGAGTTTTTCATCTTTAGTTTGGTACACATCATTGACTTGATGAATAACAAGTTGTGAGTCTCCATGAATGTGTAATTCTGTTACTCGCCACTCAATTGCTAGTTTCATGCCATTAACAAGGGCTTCATATTCTGCAATATTGTTTGTGCAAGTTAACTTTAATCTGAATGCTTTTGGGATTGAGTAACCTTGAGGAGTTATAAATAATATGCCTGCTCTTGACCCATTCTCTGTATAGGAGCCATCAAAGAATAACTGCCATTCTCTAGAAGAAAGAGTCGTGATAGAGGAATCTAGAAATTCCATTTGCATTGGTGTATCATCAATCATAGGTGTATCTACTAATTGATCAGCAATAACCTGTCCTTTGATAGCTTTTTTTTCCACATATTCAATGTCAAATTCACTTAAGAGCATGACCCATTTAGCTAATCTACCTGTGAGGGCAGCTTTGCTTAGAAGGTACTTTAGTGGATTAATCTTAGCTACCAAATGGGTGGTATGAGCTAACATATAATGTCTCAGTTTTTGTGATGCAAAGATCACAGCTAGACAAGCTTTCTCAATCATTGAATAGTTCTTCTCATATGCAACCAATGTTTTAGTAATATAGTATATAGCTCTTTCCTTTTTTTTCTCATCATGTTGTGCAAGCAATGCCCCCAGTGATGTATCTGTAGCAGAGACATATAAGATCAAAGGCTTCCCTGGAATGGGAGGCATCAAGATAGGAGCATTTGATAGATACTTCTTGATATGGTTAAAGTTGTTCTCACATTCTTCATTCCACGCAAATGTCACACCTTTATGTAATGTTTTTGTAAAAGGCTGTGATATGTCTGCTAACTGTGATATGAATCTTCTGATAGATTGAACTCTTCCTTGCAATGCCCTCATTTGACTAATATTCTTTGGAGGTTGCATTTCCATGATAGCCTTTACTTTAGCTAGATCAAATTCAATGCCCTTCTTTGAGACTATGTATCCTAAGAGTTTTCCAGAAGTGACACCAAAAGCACACTTCTTAGGATTTAGTCTGAGACTAAATTTTTCCATTTTGTCTAGTATCTTGCTCAAGTCATTTAGATGTTCAGCTCTAATCATAGATTTTGCTAAAGTATCATCAACATAATCCTCCATAGTCCTATGCATCATGTCATGAAAAATAGAAGTCATAGCTCTCTGATATGTAACACCAGCATTCTTAAGCCCAAATGGCATGACATTCCAACAGAAGGTGCCCCATGCACATGTGAAAGCAGTTTTCTCTTGATCTTTTGGAGCAATTTTTATTTGATTATATCCAGAAAAACCATCCATTAAAGAATACATCTTGAAGCCCGCAGTCATGTCCACTATCATATCAATGTTAGGTAGTGGAAAGTCATCCTTAGGGCATGCTCTATTTACATCTCTAAAGTCTATGCATACTCTTATTGATTTGTCTGGTTTAGAAATAGGTACAATATTAGAGATCCATTCTGCATAATCAATAACTCAAATGAATCTAGCTTTTAGGAGCTTCTCTAATTCGGATTTTACCAAGAGTGCAACATGAAGATGCATCTTTCTTAACTTTTGCTTAACAGGTTTGACACTTGGAGCTATAGATAAATGATGCATTATAAGATTAGGATCCAACCCTTGCATATCTGAATATTTCCATGCAAAGTTGATCTTCTTCTCTGTTAGGAATGTTGTAAATTTTTGCTTCTCTTCTTCAGATAAAGATTGTGCTACATGGATCAACTATGGTTCCTCTGATGTTCCCAAATTGATAGATTGAGTGGGCTCAATTAGAACTGGAGATCTATCCTCTAAATGACTCAGAAGGACATCAAATATCTCATCCTTAAGCACCTCAGAGAGGTTTTCACCTTCGAATACATCTTTTATTTTTACTTTTGTAGGTTCTGAGACTGCCACAAAGTGGTTTTCACCATTAGAACTCCTTTTCTTTTTATTCTTATTCTTATTTTTTTACTAAGATACTTGATGTCCGACTCTGTCATGCTAATGCTCGGTTCAATGATGGAAATCCTCATAGGCTCAACTGCATTAAGGTAGCAAGCAAGGTCATATTCATTCAGAAAGGTATAAATACCATGGCTCGGATTTGTGGAGGTTTGATCAAGAAGTTCAGGATGTTGGATAGTCAAAATGGGGAAAGATTGGGAGATAGTGTTTACGGATATGGATCTATCATCATTGGTCCTAACCCAACGCTCGAGTTCAAAGGTGATATTACAACTTAAGACATTCAATTCGTGAATAGGCTCAATGTCATCGTGGGAGTCCACTTCAGCCATCAGTGGATCAGACTCGATAGGTTCATCATTTAATTCTAGACTTATGTTGGGTTTAGGTGCATATTGGTGAATAACATCAACATGTTTCTCTGTAATAAGTTCATCTTATTCTGGAATGGCTCCCCATTCATAGTCATTAGATTCTTCATCTATGCCTCTAGTAAATCTAAGAACATGAGTAAAGTCAAGATGAATACCCCAAGAAGGGTTACCCTCAGATTCTGATTTGAATTCATACTCATGAGAATCTGTCTCAGAATAACTACCACCTTCCTCTTTGTCTATTTGATTATCTTCGAGATTAGCTGGTTCTTATGTTGCAGCTATCTCTTGATTGATAGTAGGTTCTTGTGTTTCTACTACATTAATTCTTTTGATTGGATCATCTTCAGCTTCAAGGAGATTTGTGATTTCCTTAGGCAAACGCTCATAAGGGATAAGTTCAAAGCTGTCTGAATCACTATCTAATGGTTCAGTTTCTTCCTTCTTAAGAAGAGGCTCTCCTGGTGCGATCTACTCTATGACATGAGAACAATTGCCTTTGAGGTGGAAGGGTTTCTTTTTAAAGCCTAAGCCAACAGTATCTTTGTTTGTCCTACCAGTATGTGAAATAGGTGTTATAAGACCTTTTCCTTAGACTCTTAGAGGTCCTTTACCTGAATATCCCATCTTAGCTATTAATTTATCTCCTGGACCATATGCCTTAGAAGGGATTTTGGATACTGTAGAGTCACTAGTTGGAACAACTTGAGATTCAGGTTCATCTTTGTATAGCCATGTAAGCACAACTTCATCTTCTTTAAATTCTTGCTTAGAGACTTGTTCTGCTACAAAATTCTTTTTATATGCCTCAAGAGGTTCTTTAGAGTCTAGTTTGGACTGTTTTAAAGATTTTCCATAAGACTTAGGTGAGATAGGTAAAGATGTCAAAGATAAGACTGGCTCTATAGTATATTCTCCCATACCATTTTCTTTGATATTGACCTCTTTTGCAAGATCTTCCATTTTAGATGTGGATGCTTCTTTTGTTGGTTCAATGGAAGATTCTCTGTTATTAGGCACAATTTTATTTGCACTCTCCTTCAATGTATTGCAAGTGGTGGATATGTCAGCTAGAATAGTGACCTCTACTCCTTCATAAGGAAATTTCAAGCATTAGTGAAATGTAGAAGGAATAGCCTTCATCTCATGTATCCATGGTCTCCCTAGAAGAATGTTGTAAGTGAAAGGTAGATCAAGAACTTGACATATAGTATCTTTGATAACTGGACCTGCTTTGATAGGTAAGACAATGGTGCCTTTAGAAGATCTTTCTTATTCATCATAGGCTTTTATAGTTATTCTCTTTCTAGGATCAATAGCCAATTCTGAAAATTCCAATTGTGTGACCAAACTGTAAGAACAAATATTTAGGCCACTGCCCCCATCTATCAACACACATTTGACTCTACGGTTCTGGATCAAGACTTCTATGTGCAAGGGCTGGTTATGCAGGTGACTCAAGGAGTTGTCATCTTCCTTTGAAAAGAAGATATATTGCGGAGATGTAAGATGTCCAACCATAGTCTGGAACCTGTCTAAATCAAGGTCATCAGGAACATTGGATCCGAGCAAAGCTTTGTTTAGAATGGATCTATGAGCTAGAGATATTTGGAGCAACTCAAACATGGAGATTTTTGCATTAGTGTGTTGGAGTTGTTGAACAATGCTATAAGATGTTGGCCTCGTATCTTTAGGATTGGAAGATTTAGAAACAACCTTCTATTTGGAACCGGAAGAAAGATTGAAGGGCATCTTAGGGACATTTGATGAATCTGGGATTTGTCCGTTTAGATGTGCCTGAGCCTGTGATTGAGTCACTATGTTAGCTAAAGTATGATCTCTATCTCTTCACACAATTGTGATGACATTGCAATGCTTAGAGAGACAAGGTTCAACCATATTGATAACAACATTATTTCCAGGGTAAGCATAATTGACCTTTGCCCCCATATTAGGTTGAGAAGATGAAACTTCTTGACCATGTTTCAGAAATGATTCTATGAACGCTGTATGATCATTATCGCTCTTATGATTGTCAATCATGATGTCTCCCTTATCAATCAGATCTTGAATAGTATGTTTCAAGCGTAAGCAGTTATTAGTTTTGTGACCTTTACCCTAATGGAAATCACAAAATTCATTCTCTCTCCACCATTTTGGCTTAGGATCAGGATCAAATTGTCAGATCTCAGGTAAAGAAATGATGTTATTAGCCAGTAGAGTTCTCATAGCTGATTCCAAAGATTCCCCAAGAGGAGTGAACTTTCATTTATTATCAGCGGACCAAGATTTGTATTCTGGCTTCTTTTGAGATGGTTCAGACACCTTTTTCTCTGAGGCTTTGATTGCTTGGGTACCAATAGTTAGATTGAAAGCTGGTGCCTTTGATGGGGCACGGATAGTATCAACAACACCATCTACGATAATGCCTTTATTCTTGTTCCAGTTTTTATTCTTATCTTTAGAACTGGATCCTGATTCGTACTTGTCCTTTTGAAGTGTGATGTCTCCTTTTTTCACAAGTACTTTTTCAATTTTGATCACATTGTCTACCATCTTATCAAAAGATGTATGATCTTGCATTTGTAAAGGGTAGTTGATCTCTGGGATAAGATTATTGATGAAGATTTCTAGCTTCTCAATTTCTGGAATAGGCCTAGCATATAGAGAGAATTTCTTCCTCCATCTCTTGAGAAATGTCAGGAATGGTTCTCCTGGATATTGTTTGAGATTGCAGATATCGATCATGGTGACTGGATGTTGAATGTTGTAGGAGTATTGCTGATAGAATAATTTGATCAACTCCTCAAAAGTTTTGATAGTAGAAGGCAATCTAGAGAACCAATGAATGGCTTCTCCCCCCAGATATTGAGGAAAGAGACACATCAGATAGGTTGGTTCATGCATGAACTCCATAGATTGTGTATAGAATTCTCTGACATGATCTTGAGGATTCGAGTGTCTATCATACTTATCATATTTAGGCATCTCCACTCTTTTCGAGAATGGTGGCATGCACACGTCTTTGTCAAATGGAAAAGGACATAGGGCCTCCATGGAGAACTCCTTGGCTCCCTTTTCTTTCTCAAGTTTATTAAGTTTGACTTGCATGGCATGCATCTATTTCATCATAGCTATGAGTGGAGTTTCTTCCTTATGCGTAATGATATCTTCAACATTAAAGTTGGGAGGAAGTTTAGCTCCTTGATGAGCTAATTGTAAAAAGTATGCCTCTCTGTCTTCTTTCAAGAAATGTTTCATCATTCGTTTGAAGTTATCATCATTTTGATATTGAGCAATTTCTTCAGGTGTGGGTTCCTGATCTACACCATGTTGAGATTGAGCTCTTTGAGAGCCAAAGTTTGTCCCTGCTTGAGACATGGTAGGAGTTCTCCCTGGGATAGATTGAGGAGTTTGTTGATTACCTCTGTGAGTTGATGAAGGACGAATGTAACTAGTTTTCAATCAAAAATTGCCAAAACCATCATCTTTGTAAAGACCAAAATTGTAGAGTTGCTCAAGAGTTGGACCCTTGACAACAATTATAGGTAAGGTATGGGATGCTTCTCCAGATTTCTTGTAAGAGGAAGCTCTAGTTTTCACCATTAACCTTGGGTGAAGCAAAAGAACAAGATGAAGACAACTGAAGAACAAATTGATTCAAGAAGATCAAATGATGCAACCTTGTCAAGGTTTGATTGATTGAAGCTTAGATTAGATGTAAATGAAGGAGATTGTGCCCTGGATGTATGGGTAGATTCCCAAAAGATAGCGGACACGAGTTCACAACACAGCCATTTTGAAGATGGATTGAAGATTGATAGTTATGACAAGGTTTTGACACAAGATAAAAAGGACTCAAATCGATTAAATAGAAGGCTAAATCAAATTCAAAAGGCCACTTTAGGAAAATGATTGGATTCTCAGTATTTTTTGCTTTATTCCTGACACAGTGATTTTCTTGACAGACTCTGGAAATAGGCTGGAAAAGCTAGGTCTCTGACAGTTCTGACAACTTTCTGACAATTTTTCAAAATTTCTCAAATGACTTTCTACAGGCTCATATGACAGTGGGTATAGCATGAAATGATAATTGACAAACTCATACAACAATTGCAAAACTCACACGACAGTTGATAGCAGGGTTTTTGACTTTTTGGAATTGACTGGTAGTAAAACTCGTATGACAATGTACCATATACCATACGACAATCTGGGGATTCTGAAATGACAATAGCCAAAAGTTGTATGACTTTCTGACTTTACAAAATGACTGTTGACTCCAGAAATGTGTTTGACATCAGATTTTGTAATTTTTTAGATTTTTAGTTTCAAATTGTTCATAAAATTGTTTGTCCAAATTTGAAGATTCTATCGGATTGATTTGTTCTTAGTAACCAGATAGATAAACAAGCACGCAAAATAGCAAGCAAGTGATTTCAAGCACGTCTGAAAATAATGAAAAGGGGACAAAGCAACCCTGTGCATGAACAATCAAGTGACTGAATTGTGCTAATCCCTAGGAGTGCTAACAGTGTATGTTCCAAAAAGTTTTGTAATAACGCACATATTCCTAGAAAAATGAAAATTTGGCCTCACTAGGGTTTTTAGTAATGGTCTGACTCTGCAACTTTTATGATCTCAAGAGGGCGAACTCCAATCCAGGTGCACCGGGGTTTTGACACAGTCTGAGAACTTAATCTTCAAGATTTGCTAGGGAGATCTGACAGCCCAACAAGAGATCACACCTATGGAGATTTCTTCCACAAGGACATTTATATAGCGATTGTCACTACCACGGTGAAAATGGCTATTACCGCTTGAGGTTTCGTCAACGTGGTTGACCCAATTAAGGGAATGTCCACTATGGTTAACCCTCTCTAAAGGTGACTCACAAAATATACCACATGGAGACTGATTCCAGATTCAAGGATCTGAGTTTCTGGTACTACCCAAAAAGGGAGTAGAGCATAGTCCTCTAGCCTTTTCACTTTTAACCCAAACAAAGCAGACAGATTAATCCAACATGCTAAAACCAAGATTACCTCACAAAGATCTATGGTGTCAACCACTCATGATCTATCAACCTCTCTGGGGAGAGAATGTATCAATCAGAAGCTGAAGACGCACAAATCTAGTAGAACGTGAGACTCTCTCAGTAACCTCACTACCTACAAGGGTTCCTTCATTGAGAAGAGTTTTGCTGGAAACCCACTCTCTCAAGAACGATGAATAGTGTTCATAGGGCCTATTTACTATGTGTAACAAAGATGTTGAAAAGCAAATCTATGTTCATTTTTATAGCCCAAAATGAAATCTGTGCTATGAAAGCAATAAAGGTCACACAAGTTTGACACGCAAGAGTTCTTTTTAATCCAAATCAAAATGTTATCAGCTGAAAAGATTACCTGAATTCCTCGCAACGCGCTTAGTAGATTCTTACCTATTTTTAGCAATTCTCACATTTTTTCCCAATCAAAATCAGCAGAAATCAATCAGAAACAATAAAGTTCAATTGTTAATGTTAGCTGTTAGTCCAAATCAGAAAAATAAATCTAGAAAACTGCCTGAAAAAGTGAAACAACAATTGAAACCTGGCACTAAAACTCGTACGATAGTGGGTCACCTCCCAGACGACAGTCTAGAAGCTCGTATGATAATGGATATCAGACCATACAACAATAGGGTTTCCAAATGACACTGTATTTTTTACAGTACGATCCTCAATTAAATAAACTATCGTACGACAGTGGGTATCTCCTGATATGAGTTTTTGACAAAACTCGTACGGACAAAAATTAAAAATCGCAGCTTTGGAACAGAAAATGATAAGAAGATGATAGAAATTAATAAAAATTGAATGGAAACCCATTTCAGGGCCCCACGGTGGGTGCCAAAAATGTGTGTGTGAATTTTGTACCTAGCCGTAGACACAACACTTCAGTAAAACATTAGAGGTTAGCAAAAATTGAAATTGTGCAATGAAATGAAAACTAAACTAACTAGGCGATTTACTGCCTTCTAGTAGATACGAGTATGTATTCTCAGATTAGACCGAGATCATTGACCTTGACGACACCTAAACATAGGATTTGAATGCAGAATCTAGATATGAGATGAATGCAAATTAAGCTATATTTTTGGTTTTTCTGTGCAATAAGATGAAAAATGATATGAAATCTAATCTATATGAAAAAATGATATGCAATACAATTAATCTAACAATTATATGCTAAATATGAATGATCTCACAAAGTTGTTGATTCGCAAAAGAAGCTTCAATTCTTCAGATACCAATTCGCCAGCATAAGTTTGCAAAATTATGAGATGATTTATGAAGAGCTGAGCCTTGATTTTATAGAAATCCAGGGCTTTGGGGATGCATGGAAAAAGCCATAAATCACTCGGCTGATTTTTGAGTCAACAAGGAATTAAAGATAGTTAACTCACAAATAATCATGTAAAAATAACTTTTTGATTTAAATCAGAAGTTGAGATCAGCTTTTAACTCAAAAGAGAGTTGAGTTTATTTTTAAAACAACTTGAATTGATTTTCTGATTTATAGTTTAACTATTTTTTTTGGATGTGCATAATTAATCATGAATTAAATAAATAAATAAAGTGATTTATCCTCAACTTTAACTGATTTTAAAAATAAAACAATTGATTTATGGGTTAATCAATTATTAAATCAAACTTTTATTCAAAAACAATATCATTAAATATGACAACTTGCTTTAATTAATTAAATAAGAATTTAATCAATTAGTCATAGGAATTTTGATTTATTGTCAAATTTAAATAATATAATTAGGAATAAATATAATTAAATTCAATTAAATAATTAAGTGACAGTATTAAATCTAATTAATTAAATATTTAGAATATTCAATTAATCAAACTTTAGGATAAATAGGATTTATCGCCAAATAATCATTAAATTAAAGATAATTAGGATAATTTTAGGAATATTACTAGGAATATTCCCTGATGCAGAATTTAGGATAATCAATTAGGATTCAATGATGTTTTGATGTGCCTTAGGTTAGGACTTTGATGTTAATTTCATTCGATATGTCGATATAGGAGGTTAATGAGCTTATAGCCCATTTTTGGGGTATTACAGTTAAGCGGCAAAATCTGATGGTGGAAAAGAAAATGATTTACTCGTCTATATAAGAGAACATAATTTCTTAATAGAAGGATGTCGGAAGAAGTAGAAACTGCAGGAATATTGCGTGAACAAGGTTTTCATGCATTTTGATCATACTGGTTAGTAAAAACTGAGCTGCAGAACAATTACCGAGCTATAGAGAGCAATTACCGACTGACAGTAAGTTGATACGATATTGAATCTGAAGTGAAATATTGATCAGAAGGATTTGTATGGACTAAATATTGATCTATAATCTGCAATTGAAGTTGTATTAACGCAAATCATTTACTATTACATATTTAACCATTGTATATAATCAAAATCTCTTAACCAAGTGGACTCTGAAAGTCTTATGATGTATCATTCATAGAATGAACATTATTATCCTGTCAACCCCATAGTGAATGCTAGTTGGACGATAACTTCTAGTCTAAAATCCTCTAACAAGGCCACACCTGACAGTGTGTTTGTAAACCTTTAACAGTGTTGGGTCTTAACCGACCTCACTTCAGAAGAGTGAACAATTTTGGGTTGCTAGTCCCAGGTGGTTTTTCCCTTTACAAGGTTTCCACATTAAATCTCTTGTGTTATGTGTTGATTGTGATATCTATTTGTTATCATTCTTTACATGTTATATGTTAGATTTGATCGATAACTGTTATAGTATTTGACTAGTAATCGGTAAAAGCACAGACAGTGAAAGTTTTATTGTTTACCGAGGAGCAGAAATTGAAGAAGTTGTTTTGAATTATACATTTTGTTTTGGGACACTGGATAACTGATTCACCCCCCCCCCCCCCCCCCCCTCAGTTATTCTAACATCATGAAGACCAAAAAGAATAGGTAGATACGAGTTTGCATCAACCCCAATCAGACAACACAAAAGCACATTTACAAAGAGTGGCAAATGCATGATATAACATGTAACAACATATAGAAGAGGTTAGATACAAATAGAGTAATGTTTACAAAATTTTGATTCCTTTATCACCTTGCCCCAATGGAGAAACAAAGGTTGTTTAAATAAATCTAAACAAAACATATAACATGTAGCACATCATGGGGGAATCACATTACAACAACAAAACACATAAAATTCATTATACAAGAGGATCTAGTCAAGCATATTGCCTTATCCCCATCTCAGTTTGTAGTGTTTAGGGTAGGTGGACTACTAGATTAATGAGAGGGGGTGAATAAGTAATAAGTGATTATTTAAACCTTAAAACTTTAATTCTGATTCAACTCGGTAATAACTCAGTCAGAAAAACTTCAATATTAACCGACAACAATATAGTAACTTATCAATCAGCAATAACATCCACAATAAGCATTCAACACATATAACACCAGTATTTAATGTGGAAACCCAGTTTGGGAAAAACCACTATGGGAATTGTCACCCACCAAAGAAATACTCTTCTGAAGTATGCTCGGTTAAAAGTCAATATTGTTAAAGATTACAATGCACATTGTTAAATGTGACCCTATCTGTTAGTATCTTCACCTTGTTACCAGTGGCCTAGTTAAAGGTCTTTAAACACTCTTCTAGAGTGTCACCTCTCTCAAGGTTTTATAATAAGACTGTTAAATCCACTTGATTAAGATATCTTTATATTATAAATGTTAATAAGCAACAGTATAAAACTTGATCTGTAAATCTACAACCACCTCTTTCTTAGTTAGATCACTTATGTGCTCTTTGTCTTACTTCATTCCATCACTTTCCACTAGCCTCAACACTTCATCAATCTTTGCTTGCAAACTTAGATTTCAACCTTTTTCTTCTTCACTGCATCAATTGGTTACACATCCACCCTTCAACTTGCCAACTTATTTTCCATTAAATTTCATCCTTTATATAAACTTTATTTTGCCACTTAATATCCTTTATTACATTTTCCTCTATTTATTATCAATCGTCAGACTACCCTCTTGAACTAATTCAATGAATTTGGAACTCGATAAAATGTTTTATCATCACCTCGAAACTTGAACTCTTCTTGGAACTTGTTCCTTCACTTTTTTCCACTTAGATCTTTACCATAAATCATCACCTTAAATTTTCCTGATCATAGATCTCTTCATCTAATTCTTCCTCATCCTTAGAATCTTCCAAATCACTGTGGCTCATCATTAAATGTCATTTTGGTCCTTGTATTTAACATTTGTTCCTTGTTTGGTGGCTAACTTCTTTTCTTTCAACCAAAATTTTGTTTTCTCCCCTCGGTAACTGTGTGTGTGAAAATTGTACCTGATCTGTAAACACAACACTCAGTAAAACATTAGAGGTTAGTTATAATCAAAATCGTGCAAAATTGAAAGCTATCTAACCAAGCGATTTACTGCCTTCTAATAGGTGCGAGATTAATGTTCTCAGATTGTAATCGAGATCAGTGACCTAGACGACACCTAAATGAAGGATTTGAATGCAAAAGATGGATATGAAATTGAATGCAATTAATCTATATTTTTGATATTTTCTATGCAATAAGAATGATAAAAACTGATATGATATGAATGCTATTGAAAACTGATATGCTATGCTAATCTAACAATGATATGAAATATGAATGCAAAAATAAGATTGATCTCACAAAAATGTCGATTCGCAAGAGCTTTGATTCTTCAATTCCAATTCTCCAGCGTGATTGTGCAAAATATGAGATGATTTGTGAAGAGCTGAGCTTTTAATTTATAGAAATCCAGGGCTTTGGAGGTGCATGGGAAAAAGCTATAAATCACTCAAATAACTCAACTTGATTTTTGAGTTATTTTTAAATAAAAGATAATTAACTCACAAAAACATGCAAAAGTTAAGTTTTAACTCAAAATAGAGTTTAGCTTTAATTGATAATTGATAGTTGTTTGCTTTTATGATTGTGCATGTTTTATTTATGAATTAATTTAATAATAAAGTGATTTATTTCCAACTTAACTGCTTTTAAAAATAAAACAATTGATTTATGGGTTAATCAATTATTTAATCAAAATTTTATTAAAAACTATATTATTAAATAATGACAACTTGCTTTAATTAATTAAATAAGAATTTAATCAATTATTCACATGATATTAGATTTATTGTCAAAATTAAATAATACAATTAATAATAGATATAATTAAATTTAATTACATAATTAAGTGGCAAATATTAAATCTAATTAATTAAATATGAAAATATTCAATTAATCAAATTTTTAGGATAAATGTGATTTATCGCCAAATAATCATTAAATTAAAGATAATTAAGATAATTAGGAATATTACTAGGAATATTCCCTGATGCAAAATTTAAGATAATCAATTAGATTTGATGATGTTTAGATGTGCCTTAGATTAGGACTTTGATGTCGATTTCATATGATTTGATGATATAGGAGGTTAATGAACTTATAGCCCATTTTTGGGGTATTACATTTTGCCCCTCTTTGAATTACTGTGTGAAGCGCAGTGGTTCAAAGATAGTCTGTGTTTGATAAAGATATGAAACTGATTCAAAAGATAAACCGATCTCAAGATAGAAACCGATTGAAATATATTGAGATAGGAGTTGATTGATATTGAATTGATATGGAGATAATAGGTCTTGAATGACCAAAGATAATGTTCACTGTAGAAGCAAATGAACCTATGATTGTGAAAAAGTGTCAAAACACCTGATTCTGAACCTTAGGATTGATAAGAAGTGAGTGACCCGTTCTAGACTCGATTGTCTTAGCAGAACTAGCAAGTATCACATCCAAACCCTTCAGTTGTCGAAGAACCAAGGAAAGAACACTATGATCTGATGGTTGCAAAAACTGATACAGATTACAAGATTGAGAGAATACCAGATTGATATGGATCGATGAATCTGATATGCCCCAAGTGATGATAGATTTGCCCCGAGTGATGAGGACTTTTGATGAATTAGCGACTAGACGTGATTGTTGTCTTGATCACTGATGAAAGATATGATTTCCATAAAGATATGATTTCAAATTTGATTACAGACTTTGAATGATATGCAATACCATGCCCCCTTCGGGATTAAAATTAAAATCTGACAAGAAAAGTCAACGTTGAGAGTTCAGAAGCATGTTAATTGATCTGAGAAGTGGTTATACATGTCCGAGAACGCATTCTGCATCATTTGGAGGTCCCAAAAGACCAAGTTTGACTAGGTTTGACCATGAGTTGACCATGGTTGACCAAGTTGAAATTTTGATAGTTTGATGTAAGATAATCAGTTAAGTTGAATACTAGATTTCTGTGATGATTGAAGGTCGAATATGCAAGTAGTTAATAATATGAATGATCTCAGATTTGAATTTTGATCCCGAAAAAGGATTCTACTTGCTATTTCATTGGAGGAACCTTCGTGTGAGATTCAGCTCTTGTTAGACTTGAAGATGCGATTTGAAGAATCATTTAAGCATTGTGAGATCATGTAAACATGCAAAATGCAATGAGACATGCAAAATGAAATGCAACCTAAGACCTAGGACCTAGTCACTGATCATGTGTCGATTTGTTATCATCATTGAACTTTTAGGTAACCGGATAAATCAATACAATGCCCACTAGCCATGAAACCATAGACATATGAATATCGATTTGTATGCGCAAGAATCAATACAACACCCACTGGTCAAACAACCATGGATATATGAATATTGATTTTGTTTTCGAAATGTCGGATTAAATATAAGCATCAAGGCACAAACGCCAGGATGACCTGAATATCATGTCCATTTTGATATAGCAATTTGTACAAGCATCAAAACATAAACGTTGTGATGACCTAAGTACGCCTTGCATTACAAACACATCAAACAGTCAAGAGATCATTCTAAATCCAATGTGAATTACCCGTAGTGACCCTTTATCGTTCACATCCTTAGGCAAGATTGCGTTCCACAGTAGGAGAAAGAACTTACTCAAAAAGATAATAGTTAGATCAAACTTCCTTGAATTGTTTGGGTATCAATGGTCAAGGTACGCATGGCCATCCAATTCGAGATAGAGGCTCTTACAGTCGGACACCATTTCAATCCAGAATTTCCAAAGCTGTTAGATTTTCACATACAAGCAGAAGACAAAGAAAAGATTATGCCCCCAGTCATCACTCTCTAAATCCTGTAAAGGACATCATTGAAGAGCTCGAAGGGACACAATATGCAAAAATCTCAATGCGAATCATTAAGCATACAAGGAGATAAAAGCATGAAAAGCACAGATTGTTTTCAGTTGAGTTTTGATGTTTGATTGTTGTTGATGCAAAATCTTTTCTGGAGACGAGACTGACTGACTGACTCAACTTGAAGCTTCAAAGGACTCTGAGTGGATATGACATGTCTAAGATACATTGGAGACTATAAGATATGACATTGATTGCCCCCAAGTTTGAACATTGATAGGATACAGACGCTTGAGCTGATTGGTGTACAGACCGACTTATTGAAACCAGGATATGCAGAAACAAACCGGGAGATATGTACAAACTAAAGCAAGACGGAAAGCTGGGAAAGACCAAGATTGTGCTGATAGATGGAGCATTTTGGAACAAGTGGTGCCCGTTTGCCGAGTTTTCACCATCTTGGTAGAGATTCTATTTTTGCTACCGAGGTGCCTGTTTCCAGGTTTTCACCAAGGCACTTTTTTTTTTCTTTTTTTTTTTCATTTTTTTGTATTTTTCATTTTTTCAATTTTTTTGTACTTTTGATATTTTTTGATTTTTTTGTGAATCATCAAGGCGCCTATTGCTAGGTTTTCACCAAGATGTTCATTTTTTCAGGACTTTTTCCGATTTTTAATATTTTTTTCAGGACATTTTCCAAGCACTAAATACCTTAGGCGTAGAATTTCTTCAGATGGAGAACGTTGATTGGTTCTCGGAGCTGTTCTCCTTCAGTCGTTGAGAGTTGATAGGCACCAGAGCCAAAAGTAGCAGTGATTACAAAGGGACCCAGCCAGTTGGGTTCGAACTTCCCCTTGCGTTCTCGATGTGATTGATTTTTAGGATTTTCTCTCAACACTAGATCGCCAACCTGAAATTCTCTATGTCTGACTTTCTTGTTGTAGCCTCTAGACATTCTTTTCTGATACACTCTGAGATGATCATACGCTACTTGTCTGCGCTCATCTAGTAGTTCAAGTTCTTGTAACCTCGACACTCTGTAGTCTTCATCAGTGACAAGTCCATTCATTTTGATTCTGAGTGATGGGATTTCAACCTCAATAGGCAGTACCGCTTCAGACCCATAAACTAAAACAAAAGGTGTAGCCCCAATAGGTGTTCTGATACTTTTTTTGTAGGACCATTCTGATACTTGTTCTGATACTGGTTCTGATACTGGTTCTGATGATTGTTCTGATACTGGTTCTGATACTGATTCTGATACTTTTTCTGATGATTGTTCTGATACTGGTTCTGATACTGGTTCTGATACTAGTTCTGATGATTGTTCTGATACTGGTTCTAATACTGATTCTGATATTGATTTTGATAATTGTTCTGATACTTGGTATACTTGATAGCATCTTTTTCCATTTGCAAACTCCCAAGCAAGATCATATCGTGCAGTCCCAATGTCTAGCAAGGTGGAGAACAAGAGGGATTAGCAAGTTGGTGGAAGAGATGGAAGATAAGAGAATGAAGGAAAATGAAGGGAAGAAATCCTCAAGGGGAAACTCCTCAAGAATACCCAAGCTAGGGAAAAATTGTCATGTAAAGCGCATTTGGACAAGCAATGAAAGGCTAGCATAGGATAAGCACAAAAGCGTAATGCCAGAGCAGGATAGGATGCAATCCAAAGGAGTAGACATGTCAAGAGGCTTCATAGCACTGTGTTTTACTCTTTCTTTCTTAGATCAAGACCAAAGGGGAAAAGGATAGAGACAGGTGAAAATGAATGGAGGAAGATGGATATGAAGGCTAAACATGGAAGGAATGAAAGCAAGATCATCGTAAAATAGCTCACAAAATAGCCAAATGTTCATGTATAGGTCAACCTTGTCAAGATCAAAGAGAGAAGACGGAATGGATGAAATATGTAGAAGAACTACGCATGATGCCTGATTGCCAAGTTTTCATCATGGTACTTATCCAAGGCGCCACAAGGGAGTGGTTTTCACCATAGGATGAATTTATTTCTCTTTACTTTTGCTACCAAGGCACCTGTTTCCAAGTTTTCACCAAGGCACATTTTCAATTTTTTTTTTTTTTTTTTTTAATTTCCTTTTTTTGGGAAGAAGGCAAGCTTTTTAGATAATGCTCCTTGAAAGGATAAACCATGATATGCCAAGGAATCAAAATGATATGCTCAAAGATGCTGATAGGGAAAGGGAGATGAAAGAGAAAAATGGAAGATAAGGTTTTATGTAAAGCGAGTGAGGTTGGAAGATAGGAGGAATAGGCAAATGAGGAAAAAGGATACAAGGTAGAAGGTTAATGCATGGAAGGATTGTAAAAGGGTAGATGGAAAGGAAGGCAAGATCAACGTAAACACACACCTTGAAGGGTGGCGAGAGGGTGGAGGAAACGTGAATGAAGGAATACGTGAAGGAATATGGCGAATGGATAGTAGAGGTTGTGGTTTAGGCACATGGAATGGAAGAATATTTTTGGAGGGAGATGAAGTGGAAGCCTTTGGAAGCTTGAATGTCAATTTCACTTTTTGTTCAACACCAGACTCTTTCAAGAGAGACTTTGGAATCCATATAGTCGTAGGATTTTTATTTCCTTTTGATGATTTAGAGATAATATCTTGAATGATGGATTTTGGAACCCATACTTGTCTTGTGGTTTTTTTCTTAGATATCTCTTTTGACTTTATGCTTCCATGTCTATGAGAGGAGACATGGTGATATTCTTTTTTTGATGGATTCTTGTATTGCTTCTTTTTCTTGTATTGAACATTCAAGTTACTTCCAAAAGACTTGGGATTTGTGGAAGAGGGAGGATATGACTGGTTTAGATGGGTGGGTGGATGAAAAGGATTCAAGGGTATGCATCTATGTTGATCTTGAGGAAAGATGGGAGATGGAGGTATGTAAGGACCCAAGATGGATGGCAAATTAGGAGAGTTAGGAGGGGAAAGTGAAGGGACATAAGGACCCAAGATGAAAGGAAGGTGTGAAGATCTTTGTAGTGGTGGAAGAGGTCCAAGGATGGAAGTGGAAGACGCAAAAGGATAATCAATAAGTTCATCAGCATCTATATGACAACCAAGGATATCAGCATCTTTAGAGTGAGCATTAGGATCTTCAATAGAATCATGGACATCTTGAATAAGAGCATTTTCTTTGATAGGATCATTCAAAGCTTGCGAAGACTTAGGAAGAGTAGAAAGTGGAAGTGAACATGGAGTGGTAGAACAAGAAGATGGAAGACTTTGATCTTGACAAGGATCTTTGGATAGCACAAGTGCATAATTTTTCTTTTGATTTTCAATAAGCTTGACATTGGAAGGAACACCATTTTTACCAACCTTAATGGAAGTATCATCTTTGGAAAGCGCAAGCGTAGTAAGGTTATTTTGATTGTCAATAAGCTCAACAGTGTAAGTAGTAGCTTGATCTTGCTTAGGCGAAGACTTAAGACATGGTGGAATGCATGAAAAAGGGGGTACAGGATCAAAAGAACCTTGAGGCGGATAAGAGACATCAGAAAAAGGAGTGGATGAAATGGAGGGTTCTTGATCTTGATCTTTCTTTATGTTCTTCTCTTTATCATTTTTAGAGTCCTCTTGACATGGAGCCACTTCTAAGGACAAGGAAGCATGTTGGGATTGTATGGATGACTTTGGAAGAGATGGTGGAGGACTAGCTGAAGTAGGGATTATAGCATATGAAGGCTTAGGCTCTTTAGATTTATCATTATTGAAAGTCTTTGCAGCCAAGTGAAGGTTAGCTTGAGTTTCTTTAAGAGGTAGCCCTGGGGGATAACTATGGGGAACCACATGAAAAGTATCAGGGCTTGTGTCAGATGAAGGTTCTGTGAAAGATGTGAAAGACTCAAAAGCTTTAGGAAATGTACGAGTATTGGAGGAAATAGGGGATGGAAGGGAACCATCACCAAACAAAGGTTCAACATTAACATGATCTTGCTTGAGAGTGTAATCTTTATTTTCAGCTGGAGAGTTCTTAGAGGAGAGATCCTTATAGTATTGACGTTTCAAGCTAGCACGATGTATTTTATAGTCCTCAGCAGTAGTAGATGGATCATCATCAAGGTATTGTCCACAAAAGCCATCAAAATCTCTTTCAAAATCAGAATCATATGGATCACCATCACGATCTATCCAATGTGACGGCCCATTTGTAGTAAGTAGGAATGAATGATGAGGAGGACTCTTAGGAATAGAGGTGTCATAGGTATCATTACATTTTCTATCGTCATAGTCATCATAGTCTTCAAAGCTAGATGTGTCACTCTCCGTGGAAGAGGTATCATATTGCTCAAATTTTTTTCGGGGGCATGGTGACATGTACAAGTCTTTATCAAATGGAAAAGAGTATAAAGATTCCATGGAGAACTTTTTAGATTCCTTCTCTTTCTCAAGTTTGTCAAGCTGGACTTGCATAGCATGTATCTGTTTCATTATAGCGGCGATCAGAATTTCTTCCTCATGTTTACTGATTCTTTGAGACATGTGTACTGATTCTCAATAGCTATCGCTCTATTCCTGACACAATGATATTTTTGACAGATTCTAGAACTAGGCTGGAAACATTGGATATCTTGCAATTTGACAATTTCTGACAACTCTCTCAAATTTTTCCAAACGACACTCTGCAGACTCGTACGACACTGGGTAGTCTATGAAACGATAGTTGCTAAACTCGTACGACAGTTGGGTAGCAATGAAATGACAGTTGACAAAACTCATATGACTTTTGACTCCAGAAATGACTTTTGACTCCAGAAAAGATTTTACGTCAATTTTTGCAAAATGTAAGGTCTTCAGTTTTGGATTGTTTGCAAATTGTATAGTCCAGATTTTGAAGGTTATACCAGATTTGATCGTTTTTAATAGCCAAGTAGATAAATAAGCACGCAGAATAGCAAGCAAGTGATTCCAAGCACGTCTGAAAACAATGAACAAGGGCAAAAGCAACCTTGCGCATGAACAATCAAGTGACCAAATTGTGCTAATCCCTGAGAGTACTAATTGTGTATGTTCTGAAAAAGTTTTGCAATAACGCACATATACCTGAAAGTGAAAAATTGGCCTCTCTAGGGTTTTTAGTAATGGTTTGACTCTGCAACTTTTATGATTCAAAGGGGTGAACTCCAATCCCGGCGCACCAGGGTTTTGACACAGTCCGAGAACTTAATCTTCAAGAGCTGCTAGGGAGATCTGACAACCCAACAATGAACCATACCCGTGGAGATTTCTTCCACAAGGACATTTATATAGCGGTTGTCACTACCATGGCGAAAATGGCTATTACCGCTTGAGGTTCCGTCAATGCAGTTTGCCCTGTGAAGGGATTGTCCGCTACGGTTAACCCTCTCTAAAGATGACTCACAATAGTATACCACAAGGGGACTTGGCTCCAGATTCAAGGTTTTGACACCTCTTCACTTTTAACCCAAACAAAGCAAGCAGATTAATCCGACACGCTAAGACAAAGTTTTGTTCCACCAAGGTCTGTGATATCAACTCCACGTGATCTATCAACCTCTCCGGGGAGAGAATGTATCAATCAATAAGAGAAGATGCACTAACCAATTTTGATTCACCAAAGCTCATGATATCAACCCCACGTGATCTATCAACCTCTCCGGAGAGAGAATGTGTCGATCAATAAGAGAAGACTCACTAACTAAGTTGAATGTGAAACGCACTAAGTATCCTCCCTACCTACAAGGATTCTATCGTCAAGAAGGATTTCGCTAGGAATCCAATCTCTCAAGAATCACAAATAGTGTTCATAGGGCCTAATTACTATGTGAGCACAGATGTATGTTCTGAAAGTAAATCTACCAAAAGCATTCAAAAAGTAGAAAGAGGAACACTTAACGCTTAAAGCAAATATGAGATGAGTCCACAAGGTGGAACACTTAACACCTCACACAAGCTAAAAATGAGTCCCCAACTTAGAAAACAAGTGAGTTCCTAAAAGCACAAAAGGGTTGCCAAGTGGAACATTTAACGCTTCTGTCCTGTTGACCCCTCCCCTTTATGGCGCTGAGATTGCAACCACGGGGCGGAAATGAGGGGCCGGCGGATTAGCGAGTCCAATAACCCAAGATAGCAATCAAGATCAATCACAAGTATTTTAAGACTACTTAATGAATCCTTAAGGGTTCACAACCTAGTATCAATTATGCAAGTGTGTAGAAATAGATCAAAAGCATGAAAAGATGCACACAAGCTTGACACATAAGAGATTTATTTTAAGTCCCAAATCAAAATATTATTAGATGAAGGAGAATACCTGGGATCCTTGCAACGCGCTTAGTAGATTTTACTTGATTTTTAGCAATTTTTGTTGAGCTTTTCCATGCAAGCAAGTGACGAACTCTCCAACAAGCAAACAAGCAAACAAGATATGCAAAATATATTCAACTTATGAAAACCATAGGGTTAGCTCTAAAAATCAATTATTATCAGTAATAATAACCAGCAATCAACCCAAATGACAACTCATATCATTCATTGAAACATGTAAAAAAAATAAGTGCATACCCATCACAAAACTTTATTTTTTTTTTGCTGCATTTGACCTAGTCAACAAGATCTAATTTTTTTGATATGATTTTGGCCACAAAAATAGAAATTCAGAATAGAGACCCCTACTAAAAAATAGAGATCTTTCCAAAAATGCAAAAATTTTAGAAAAACCTCTTCATTTGTGCCCTAGAGACCCATTTTATCAATACAGACTAGTTTTTGTAAATTGACTATTTGAGCTATGATACCATGTCCAAATTTAAAACAAAAAGAATGGACCCCCTGTAGAATTTAAAGAGCTTTCCGAAAATATAAAATTTTTTTAAAAATATGCTGATTTGCGTCAGATATTAATTTTTTCCAGAATTTCAAGAAAAAAATTATTAAAAATTCAAAACATCTCAGAAAATTCTAAATTTTTTACTGTAGCTTCCATGACATGTCACAAACTTGCAAAAAAAATTTCAGACCAAAATTCCAAGCCGTTTGGGAGATAAAATTAAATCTTTGAAACTTTGGGGTTTTAGCTCCCAAAAAAATCAAAACCAGCATGCAAAGGTGGGTTGCCCCACGGTGGGCGCCAGAAATGTGTGTGTGAAAATTGTACCTGATCTGTAAACACAACACTCAGTAAAACATTAGAGGTTAGTTATAATCAAAATCGTGCAAAATTGAAAGCTATCTAACCAAGCGATTTACTGCCTTCTAATAGGTGCGAGATTAATGTTCTCAGATTGTAATCGAGATCAGTGACCTAGACGACACCTAAATGAAGGATTTGAATGCAAAAGATGGATATGAAATTGAATGCAATTAATCTATATTTTTGATATTTTCTATGCAATAAGAATGATAAAAACTGATATGATATGAATGCTATTGAAAACTGATATGCTATGCTAATCTAACAATGATATGAAATATGAATGCAAAAATAAGATTGATCTCACAAAAATGTCGATTCGCAAGAGCTTTGATTCTTCAATTCCAATTCTCCAGCGTGATTGTGCAAAATATGAGATGATTTGTGAAGAGCTGAGCTTTTAATTTATAGAAATCCAGGGCTTTGGAGGTGCATGGGAAAAAGCTATAAATCACTCAAATAACTCAACTTGATTTTTGAGTTATTTTTAAATAAAAGATAATTAACTCACAAAAACATGCAAAAGCTAAGTTTTAACTCAAAATAGAGTTTAGCTTTAATTGATAATTGATAGTTGTTTGCTTTTATGATTGTGCATGTTTTATTTATGAATTAATTTAATAATAAAGTGATTTATTTCCAACTTAACTGCTTTTAAAAATAAAACAATTGATTTATGGGTTAATCAATTATTTAATCAAAATTTTATTAAAAACTATATTATTAAATAATGACAACTTGCTTTAATTAATTAAATAAGAATTTAATCAATTATTCACATGATATTAGATTTATTGTCAAAATTAAATAATACAATTAATAATAGATATAATTAAATTTAATTACATAATTAAGTGGCAAATATTAAATCTAATTAATTAAATATGAAAATATTCAATTAATCAAATTTTTAGGATAAATGTGATTTATCGCCAAATAATCATTAAATTAAAGATAATTAAGATAATTAGGAATATTACTAGGAATATTCCCTGATGCAAAATTTAAGATAATCAATTAGATTTGATGATGTTTAGATGTGCCTTAGATTAGGACTTTGATGTCGATTTCATATGATTTGATGATATAGGAGGTTAATGAACTTATAGCCCATTTTTGGGGTATTACAGTAACTAACTCAATGTACTCAGTGTCTTGATTCCATTTCACTTTACCAAAACTTACTTTCCTTTTATTTAATGACTCTCCCTACTTGGTAATTGAACTATTTTCTTTGTCTTGTCAACTTTACTCCTTGCTCACTTGTCCAATCTCCTTTATTGACTTGATATAATCAAATGTAAAGTAGAAAACAACTAAATCAATATAACCTTATTATTGTTTGATTTGTATTAGCTATCCAATTAAGTTCTTCAACTTCATAACTTTTCAATTCTTATTTTTCCTTAACTCACTCAACTTATATCATACTCTGAATGATATGGAAACTCAATATAAACTAGAAATCAATTGCTTGACATCAATGACAAAATAAAAACTGATCTAATCCTTTTATAATCTTGTATACCTCTGATCTGTGTTGGTATTCATCATCATCATCACCATCAGTTAACAATCTCCCTTAAGTTAACATGGACAACATGCAAAAGGAGCAACATTAAGCACACTAGATGGAACAATAGCCAGTTATGAACAAGGAACATGATGTAAAGTGTTGGAATAATTGAGAGGAGGGTGAATCAGTTAAACACTTGTCCCATATCAAAATGTATAATTCAAAATAATACTTCAACTTCTCCTACTCGATAAACATGAAATACTTTCACTGTTTGTGCTTTTACCAATTATCAGTCTAAAAACTTATAGTAGTTACCGATCAAATCTAACATGAAATATGCAAAGTATGATAACAAACAAATATCACAATCAACACATAACACAAGAGATTTAACGTAGAAACCCTGTAAAGGGAAAAACCACCTGGGACCGGCAACCCAAAAATGTTCACTCTTCTGAAGTGAGGT
This sequence comes from Chamaecyparis obtusa, assembly GCA_027943335.1. Taxonomy (NCBI): domain Eukaryota; kingdom Viridiplantae; phylum Streptophyta; class Pinopsida; order Cupressales; family Cupressaceae; genus Chamaecyparis; species Chamaecyparis obtusa. Next base: position 1,657,658 of record BSBK01000559.1, read on the forward strand.
CGGTGAAGACCCAACCCTGTTAAAGGTTTACAAACACACTATTAGGTGTGACCTTGTTAGAAGATTTTAAACCAACAGTTATCGTCCAACCAATAGTCGCTCTGGGGTTGACAGGATAACAATGTTCATTTTATGAATGATCCATAAAAAGACTTTCTTAGTCCACTCGGTTAAGAGATTTGACTGTGTACAATGGTTAAATATGTAACAGTAGATGATCTATCTTGATACAACTTCAATTGGAGATGACATATCAATATTCGGCTCATACAAATCCTTCTGATCAATATAACACTTCAAATTCAATACTATATCAACTTACTGTCTGTCGGTAATTACTCTCTGTAGCTCAGTAATTATTCTGCAGCTCGATTCTTACAAACCAGTATGATCAAAATGCATGAATGTTTGTTTACGTGATTATCCTGCAGTATCTTCTTCTTCTGGCATTTTTTCAACAATGAAACCAATGTCTCTTATATAGACGAGTAAATCATTTTCTTCTTGTCCACTAGATTTTTTCGCTTAATCTCATTCATTGATTTTTTCGCTTTAACCTTCTTCGGCTGATGTGTCAATAACACATTTCAATCTGCTCCATTAGATCTTCCTTGAATTATGTTAGCCGTCGATCTCCATAACAAACCTTATCTGTTATCCTGAAATCAAGGTACTTTATAGCTCATCAATCTGTCGGCTAAACTCATCATTTAATTCCTTACTGTTCTACTCAATTAACAAAGAAATGCGTTGGTGAACACAAGCTCGGTTAACACTGTGCTTGGTATACACTACACTCTATCGATGTATAATAAAATGCTTCATTTACCGACAACACTGCTTTGTGTCTTTCAGCTCTATTCTTCATCATAGATGAATGTAACATAATAAAGTCAATATCATCAAGTCATAGACTCATCAACAAGTTACTGAATGTATTCCTTATCCTCATCTGACATATACATCTTCCTCATGTAGATATTTCTGTTCTTCATCACTTTCACCTTTCTTCAGATGTTTCGATATAGTAACTTAAAAGATAAGTGTTGTCAAGCTAGTTGACATCAATGACAACATAATACTAATTTAATCATCTTACATATCTAATCAGAAACTTCTCAATGATCTTTAATCACAGATTCTTCATTCACGTTCTAAATCAGTTGTAGTTCATCAGTAAAGATGGGTCATTTTTCTTGTCACTAGGATTAAGAGATAATTGTTGTGAAAACATAGCTGGTAAATTGTAATTAACATTAATAAGCTCAAACATATCATCAAAATCACTAGCATGAATATCATCATTACTTGCATTTGGAACATCAAAAGCATCATCATTAAGAGTATCCTCTTCATCCAAATTAATTGTAATAGAATCCAAGATATGAATAGAATTATCATGTTTGTTCAATTTCATCTTTTTCAAGTCAACTTCCTCCTTGGCTCAAGCACAGGTTGATCAAAGGGAATCAAAGCATTATTAGGTGTTTTAGGTGAAGAAATGTTTTGGAAAGCACGTTGGTGGTCTCTAGCATGACGTTGACAAAAATAGACATGAGCATGACAATTAAGTTTATTTTTTATAGAAATTGGCTTTGGTTTAAGATTAATCAACATCGGGTCCTTTTCTTATTTGGGAAGAACATAAGGGACCATACTAGGTTGATAGATAACATTAGTAGAACACTTATAAGATATAGGAGGTGGAACTAAAGCATATATAGAAGGTGTAGGAATAATTTCACATCTAGGAAAAGGAGATGGAATATCCTTAGGTTTTCTAAGTTCATAAAGCTTTTGGATCTTTGTAGGATTGATATGATCAGAAGAGCTTATCGAAAAGAGGTTGGTTGAGGCATAGAAGACCAAAATAAATCAAGTTCAATAGACTCTTGAGGCACTGAAGGCTGATAGAGGCTATGGTTAACAGTCATGATTTCTCCATTGTGAGGAAATTTCAAACACTTATGAATAGGAGGGGCCAAGAATTTCATGGAGGTGAGTCAAGGAATACCAAGTTTGACTTAGAATTGATTGAAAATTGGAATCACAATAAAAGGTAACATCTAAATTTTTAGCACCAACTTCAACAAGAAAAGAAATGGAACCATGGGAAGGATAAAGGAAACCATTGCAATTTTGAATCAGGACATCAGATTTATCATAAAAATCATGTTGTAATTGTCTATTAAAAATGTGCTATTTGGTTATCGCATTCACCATGCAAGTAGTGTGAATAAGTACACCATGGGAATGAAGGCCATTAACCTTTGTCGTGAAATTAAGAGGACCCTCAGGTAATTTAATTATCTTAGTAGGATCAAAGGTAAGAAAAATATTAGGTTTAAGTTTGGATTGATTAATGAGGTTGACAATGTTATTTTCTTCATTACACATATCATTATAATCAACAACATGAGTAGAAGAAGAAGATGAAGGTAGGTAGACTCAATCGTATCGATTGAATGAGATGACAAAGGGTGGGTATAAGTTTAAAAGTATTGGTTGGCATGTGTTACAGATTTGTTTCCTTGGTCATTCACACCCTTAATAGATATAGCATTATAATCAATGAGGTCTTGAATAACAGATTTCAAATGGATATATTTTTTAGTATCATGACTAGATCAACAATGGTATTGATAGAAGGATTTTTTATCAAAGTGTTTGGGTTAAGGTTTGGATGTGTCAATAGGATTAACAACAAGAAGAGTTAACACTTTAACATTAATCAACTTCAACATCACATTATGCAAAGATTGAGAGAGCTAAGTAAAATTATGAGCAAGTCTAAAAATATATAACAAAGGAGCTACACCTTTGGATGTTGTTGCCACTTTCTCACCAAGAATATTGGATAAATTATTGATTTTATTGAAGTTATTTAATTTCTAAAACTTGTTAAAATTATTGGATGTGGCATCACTCTTATCAACCAGATTCATTGAAGTAGTGCTCTCAAAATGACTCACTTGAAGTTGATAATTATAAAGCACTACACATAATTGAGTAAAAGAAGAGAAATAAAAAAGTAGAATCTTGTCTCTAATGTCTTTTTGTAAATTAGTGATCAAAATTCATTGTACATCAATATTAAACATAGGATAAGAAATATGAGCATGAAAATGCTTAAATCTACCAATAAAATAAGCCACTTTTTCTCCAACACCTTGTTTACAATGTATTAAATCAATCAAAGAAATCTTAGGACCAATGTTATTTTGAAATTGTTTTATGAAAGCATTAGAAATATTTTGGAAGGATTTAATAGAATAAGGAGGCAAAGAACAATACCATTGCAAGGATTTATCTCAAAAGGTTATAGTAAATAGATTACCCATGAACCTATTATCATGAGAGAAATCATTACACAAGGTTTGAAAGGTTTTAACACGAGTCAAAGGATCACCCTTACCATTATAAGTCTCAAGATGAGGAATATCCATGTATTGTGGGATAACGACATGGATGATATCCAAAGACAAAGGACTAGCAATATCACAAGTAGGGATGTTGAACTTGGATTGAGTCACTAAAGCAATTTCTTGTTGCAAAGAAGACACAGTTTAAGCCAAGCTATTAATTGTAGAATCAGTAGAAAGAGTGGTAGGAGGATATATGTTTGAAATATTTGGAGTAGTATGAGAAATGGAAGGAATAGTTGAATATGAAAAGGACACATAAGGCACACTTGAAGGAATAGAAGGAGCAAGAGTATTAGGGATGCTAACATGTGTGGGATTAAGATTTTGAATAGAAGTTGTTATGAGAGGTGGAGCATAAATGAACACACTAGGAATTGAGGTAGAAATAGGCGTAGAGGTCTCAACACTTGTGGTAGGTGGAATGAAACCTAGTTCTTGAGCATAGTCTCTAATGGGTTTAACATTGTTATCAATGAGATAAGATATACTACGCAAGATGTCAACACCGTGTTCATTATTATGAATTAATTTATTTAAGCCCTCTACAATGGAATTGACCTCTTGATTAGAGTTTATTTTGTTTTGACCATTGTTGAAATTTCTCAAAGTCATTGGAAAGTTTTTAGACTTAATTAGGAGGAACCATTAAAGCATCATATTCAACATGAGAAGAATGGGAAGAGTTTTTATCCATGATAATATTAATGTCACTAGTATGCATGATGGTCTCATCAAAATCCTAGAAAAGAGAGAAGGCTTAGGATCAAAGGAACCCATAAGTCTACGACTTCTCCTAACTAGAATTCTATAAGTAGGACTCAAAATGATAACACTCATGCATAAGGGAGTGAAATAAAAGATTTATATCTAATTTAATTATAATATTTGAAAGAGATATGCAATCTAATCAAAGAAGATATTTTATGAAAGACACATCTAACTATCAAATTCACTAAAATGTAGAGTATAAAAAGGGGAGGAAATGCAACATATATTCTACTAAGTGAATTACTTCCCCATTTCATGAATTACACATTAGAAAGGAAGAATGCCCCCAACAAGCTCAAGAGGCAAGTCAAGCTATAAATAGGGACAAGGTTTTTCCTTCACTAAATAATGTAATTGAAATGAAATGGGAATGCTTATGTAGTGCAATTGATCTATTAGGGAAGTCACTAAAAAACTTATCGAAATAGACTTATATAAGATGTTATTGAGTTAAAATTGACAAAAACAAAAATAAGAAGACAAAACTAACCTACTCTAGAAATTTTAGTCAAAAATGGTAGGGACAGGGAGAAACTTGATCTGTACTTTGAGGAAAAGGTGAAAATTGATTTGTTCCTAACACTTTCAGGTGAAATTTTCACAAAATCAACAATTGTTCTTGTACTACTAAGATCTGAAATTATAGTTCCACAACATGCTCTTGCGCACATAAAAATAGGGAAAAGGTTGGGAAAATGGATGTTCCTTGGTCAAACCCATATTTATGAATCAACCTTGAAATACGATAGAAATTGCATAAAGGAAACAATTTAAAAAGTAAAATGGTTAATTTATTGCATAAACCCTCATGAACGGATGTATAAATCACTCAAATCCATGAAGATGCCTGAATGCACTTGGAATCCAAAGATTTGACCTTGGAAGATGATAGAAGATCAAGGATGCCCTAAAAATGCATAGATCTATGATTGCCACCCCAAGATCAAGAATGTAGATATGCTTGATAACCACATGGAGAGAGAGAGAGAGAGAGAGAGAGAGAGAGAGAGAGAGAGAGAGAGAGAGAGAGAGAGAGAGAGAGAGAGAGAGACAGAGACAGAGACAGAGACAGAGACAGAGACAGAGACAGAGACAGAGAGAGAGAGAGAGAGAGAGAGAGAGAGAGAGAGAGACAGAGACAGAGACAGAGACAGAGACAGAGACAGAGACAGAGACAGAGACAGAGAGAGACAGAGACAGAGACAGAGACAGAGACAGAGACAGAGACAGAGACACACAGAGAGAGAGAGAGAGAGAGAGAGAGAGAGAGAGAGAGACAGAGACAGAGACAGAGACAGAGAGAGAGACAGAGAGACAGAGAGAGAGAGAGAGACAGAGAGAGACAGAGACAGAGAGACAGAGAGAGACAGAGAGAGAGACAGAGAGACAGAGAGAGACAGAGACAGAGACAGAGACAGAGAGACAGAGATAGAGACAGAGACAGAGACAGAGAGATGTTTTTATGATTAGATTATAAAAAAATGCATATTTAAATTAATTGACACAAAATGTATAGTATGTACCCTGGAAAAACCTTCAAAATTGAAGGTGAAAAACATGAAAACAAAGGTCTCCAATTATATTTATTATATCACAAAGAACTAATTGTAAATTTTCCAATGTGTATATCGATCTATAATCAATCTTCTTGAATATTGATCAATAATATATCTCTATCTTATATGATCTATCTAAATATTGATATGCATTATATATATTATGTATTGAGTCTTTTGTATCAAACAATCTAAATGATCTAACACTAATACATCGATCTACCTGTATATATTTTTCAATATCGATCATCCTGTATAGATCTGTCAATATTGATCTACCTATATGTATCTATCAATATCGACCTAAAAGAATATAATAGATATGTTTAATGTTTTATCCTCTATATATTTCACAATAAGATCCTCCTTATATATATCCATGAAGGGAGGTGACTTTGGAAGTTTTTGACTTTTGAATAACTCTTCATGCCATTTCATCACTAGTAGTTCCATTGTCTTAACCCATATCAGGTTGATTATATTAGTTATTAGTCAATGCACACATTCATTGATGAGGCTAGATTATCTTTGTCTTTTCATAAAGGTATTAGTTTGATAACAACCCAATGTTAATCTTAACAAAGATTAACTTGTTATCAATACATTAGACAATAGCATATTGATCAATCATTATTGTTCAATACATCCTTTGTCAATGATAATTGTTGTTTGGAGAGTAAGTATATTTTTGTTTGCAGATCAATATCACTATGTGTTTATTGTTGAAGGTAAGTTGATACATTTTAATCATTGTATCAAGTGATGTGATGCATCACTTGAGATGATGTAATAATTTTTGGCTCGTCTCAGCCTCCTAGCACTAACATCAACACTCCCTCTTAACTAGGGAGGTATCTTCTCAGATATCTGAGTTATGTAGTCATATCCGCCATGGCTACTCCTAGAGGCTGGGTCCATCATGGTTACTTCCATGAATGAAAATGAAAATGAACACAAGTACTCATCACAAAATCACTCAACATGATGTTGTCATCTAATCATGATGTTCACCATGGCTACTCCCAGAGGGTGATTAAACACAAGTGCTAAGTCATGGAGTCTCTCACATGACATCCACCATAGCTACTCCTAGAGGGTGGAACAAGGGATTTCACCTCAAACTTCTCTTTACAGAGAAGAATTCATTAAAAAAGGTTTGTACCTCAAACTTCTCCCTTACAAAGAAGAATTCATTAACAAGGGGTTGTACCTCAAACTTGTCTGTCACATAGAATAATGCAGTAGTAAGGGCTTACACCGCAAATTTATCTTGTAAAGAAATATACATTAATAAGGGATTACACCTCATATTTCTCTGTCTTAGAGAAATATACACTACAAGGGATCCTCATTATTATGTGATTCACTTTGAAGCTCCAAGTACTAACATCAACCTCCTGACCTTCTCGTCTAATGTTGCATATGTAGGTTTATCAAACTCCCTTTGAATGTTGATTCCTCCTCTTTGAAGAATCAGATCAACTTTAGAATAAGAACTCTTCTTAATCAACTTTAGAGATTGGATCCTTCTGAGATGCCCCCATGGAATGTTTTGTAGTATTAATAAGTTGTGTAGATCTAAATTTGCAATCTTGATCAAAGAGACCATACTTTTCACACCTAAAACATTGAATGTAAGAGAGATCATTCTTCTTCTTTGGTTGAAGGGCATAATTTGATTCTTTTTTTCTATTCCTCTTCCATTTTCCTCTTTCTCTAGAAGTATATGTAGCAAGAACTTAATTTTCTACATCTTGATTGTTTTTCCCAATTCCTCTTGTTGTCAACCAAGACTCTTCTTGAATACAATCAGCTCGAAGACAATCAAACTTGGGCAAATTAGATCTCCCATCGATGTCTTGAATAAAGGGCTCCCAAGATAGGGGAAGACCATTTAGTGCCAACATAACAAGATCTTTGTATGCAATTATGTCTCCAATAGTGCTCAGCTGATCTCTCAAATCAACAATCTTCATAAATAAAGAGATGACAGAATATTCTTTATCCATCTTTACATGGTGAATTTTTTGTCTTAAGGCAAGGGCTTTGTTGGTATTGTTCATCTCATATAATCCTTTTAGAGTATCAAACAATTACTTATCCAAATTCAACTTGGAGATGATCAGTACTAGGTGATTCATGATTACAATGTCTACCAAGATCTTCCTAGCCTTAATTTTATTCTTCTTCCACTAAATTTTATTAGTATCATCTGAAGGATCGGCCATATTTTTATCAAAAAAATCAAGAAGATCATTCTCCTCTAATGTAATGAGTACCCTCAGTTTCCAAGAGTTCAAGTATGAGGCTCAATCATGACTATCTTCTACTTTGACAATGTTCACCATCTTCTTTTACACATGGATTCTCCTTCAAGGATCTATCCTAGATAAAGGTTTGGCTGCTTCAACAAATCTGATTAGATCTTTTCTTAGATCTACTTTGATACCATGTTGTTTTTATGAATAAATTAAGAAAAATGCATATTTAAATTAATTTACACAAAATGCACAGTATATACCCTGGGATATGCTTGAATATTGATAAAATAAAAATAAAAAATTGTCTTATACGATCTATCTGAAGATTGATCTGTAATACATATATTATGTATTAAATCTTTTATATCAATAAATCTAAATGATTTGCTACTAATATATCAATCTATCTATATATATCTATCAATATTGATCAGCTTGTATATATTTGTCAATATCGATCTTTCTATATATATATATATATATATATATATATATATATATATATATATATATATATATATATATATATATATATATATATATATATATATATATTCCAATGTGTATAACGATTTATAATCGATATGCTTGAATATTGATAAAAATATATATATTTGTCATATACGATCTATCTGAAGATTGATCTGTAATACATATATTATGTATTAAATCTTTTATATCAATAAATCTAAATGATTTGCTACTAATATATCAATCTATCTATATATATCTATCAATATTGATCAGCCTGTATATATTTGTCAATATCGATCTTTCTATATATATATATATATATATATATATATATATATATATATATATATATATATATATATATATATATATATATATATATATATATATATATATATATATATATATATATATAAGTCAATATCGATCTACAAGAATATAATGGATATGTATAATGTTTTGTCATCTATCTATTTCACAATAAGATCCTTCTTTCATATATCCATGAAGGGATGTGACTTTGGAAGTTGTCATCCTTTCAGTAACTCTTCATGCCATTTCATTACTAGTCATGTCATTATCTTAACCCATATTGGGTTGATTATTTTAATTATTAGTTATCGTACACATTCATTGATGAGGCTAGATTATCTTCATGACTTTTCATAAAGGTATTAGTTTGAAAACAAACTAATGTTAATCTTAACAAAGATTATCTTATTATCAATAGAGTAGACATTATCATCTTGATCGATCACTAATATTCATTACATCCTTTGCAAATGATAATTGTCATTTGGAGAATCGTTACACCCTATCGATGTTTGCAGATCGATATCACTGTGTTTATTGTTGGAGGTAAGTTGATACATTTTAATTATTGTCTCAATCTTACTTGAGATGATGTAATAATTTATGGCTTATCTAAGCCTCCTAACGCTAACATATTCTTGCTTGATTGAGAATTCATCTACTTGGCCATCATGGGAGAGAAAATTGCATCAATTATAGAATATTTCCCTTGATTTGATGGATCTTGAATAAATGGAGACTTGAAGATCTTGAATTGGATTCTTGCCTTCAAGTCTTGATTCCAAATCCTCAATTTCTCTTTGATTTTTTGTACTTTGTTGATGGATAGATTACACTTTTTTATTGTTACCAAATGAGGGGGGAGGAGGTCCTTTTATACTTTAATCCCTCATTTTGAGATTCAAATTTGATCTAGGCTAACCATAATTGAAAACCTTGAAAGCAAACCCCGATATCAGGCTCCGAGCAAAATTTGGGCCCAAAAACCTAGGGAAAGATCGTCATTGGTAGTGTGTCCTAGTTAAAATAGGGTTAAATTTCACAGGAGATTAGGGATAGTGAGTAGGTGCAAGGGAAGAAAGGACAAGGTGCCAGGATCAAGCATAACAGATATTTAAACCTTGAAATCACCAAAATGGAACGTAATAGGTCCTAAAGAATCCAATTATGGGTGCTAAATTTTTAAGATTATACAAAACCTCATGACATCAATGCAAAAGAAAATAAAACACACATGATAATCAATAATCTTAATATAAACACAATGGTCCTCTTTGCTTCTAACCTAACCCAAGTTTAATTCAAAGAGGGGTCAAACTTTTGTTAATGCATCTCGGGTGATTATTTATAATGATGATTTTAAATTGAAAAACTAGTGTTTCTTTTATTTATCAACAAATTTTCCATGATATTGCATGTAAATCTCTTTTTCAAGGTCTCCATATAAGAAAAAAGTTTTAACATCGATTTTCTTAATCTCAAAACTAAAAGCAACAACAATAGATAATAGAAATTTAATAAAGGTTAACTTAGAAATAATAGAGAAGATTTCATTGAAATCAACTACCTCTCTCTTCGAGTATCCCTGGGCCACTAATATAGCCCTTTAGTGCTCCAATAAATTATTTGCACCAACTTTCATCATAAATACCCACTTGGATGTAATGGCCTTCCTTCCTCCAAGAAAACTAGCAAGATCCCAAGTGTTATATCTATTAAAAGCCATAATCTCCTCTTGCAAGCCCCACCTTTAAGATTCACTTTCCTTAGAATAGAGAGCCTTCCTATAAGATCTAGGTTGATCATTAGTACTGAATAAAGTAAATTTATAATGGAAATCTGGTGGGGGATTATTGCTAATTAGATATAGTTATCTTGTAGACCTTCTCAAAGTTTGAGTAAAAGATTCTCCCTCATTTTATTCATTATTGTAGCTTTGTATATTACATCCCTATCCAAATATTTGCTTAGTTTGGCCCTATTTAGAGTTCTTGTCCTTTCATGCATGGCATGCTCAATTGGGACCTAATTTTTCATATACTTTATGCATCCTCTCCAAATAGGATCTGCAGTCCAAATTTGGGTCTATTTTGGGTGGTCCAAGGCGACTTGGAGGATAGGGGTGAGTTGGTCTCCCTTTTCTCGAAAGTTTCCATGTTTCTCAAGGTTTGGCCCCAAATTTGAATCATGTAATGGGTAGTTGGTTTTAGTGTGGATTTTGTACACTTGTCATAATTCTTCAAGTTTTGCACCCTAAAATGGTTAGGAGAGGTGTATAAACAAGGTATCCTCCCACATTTTTGTAAGCAATCATTTAAATTTGAAGATCTCAATTTTAATTCAAGTTGTCCACTACAATTTCACATCTCAAGTCCTAAGGAAAGAGATCAAGCATTCAAGGCATTGAATACAAGGAGTAATTTGCATATCTAAGCAATTTTAAAGGTATCCATGATCTTATTATCCTAAATCCATCTCTAGTCAACGTTAAGCATCTTCATGAGCATTTTAACTTCAAGAAGGGAATTCTAGTTTTAGATCAAGCCTCTTTCATACATTAGTATGCTTTCCTTTCAAGCATATTTCATTTATATTTCAAGGTTGATTCATAAACTAGGGTTTAACTTAGAAAAACCATGTTGTCTATTTTCTATATGTAGAAACAAGTAATAGATGCACGAAAAGGGCTATAGATAGATAAGAAGAAGAGCTATATCCTGGAAGTGTTTTCAATTGAAACTGACAGGAAAAAGGTGAGTGAGTCACCCTAGTCTAAGAACAAGAAAACCAAGCCACCCTTGTCCTCTCATTTTAGCCTAAGATTTGGTATGTAGGTTATTTATAGTCTCCAATAGCCAGATTTGATCTCGAAATTGGTTTTTTAGTTCTCAACCTTCCTGTGCATGCTAAAACCCAACTTTTCTTCCTATTTAGCCCTAATCTTATATTTCTCAACTATATAGTCATAATCCCTCATTAGTAAATGATCATTGCATCCACTTGGAGCTTTGTCCATCTTGAGGGATAGTAGATCACCTTCCTTCCAATGTCAAAGATGGTGAAATAAGCATGATACATATTCCTTATTTTCATGCATAAACTTTTGAATCTTGTTGTGCCTTATTTCCCACCTGATTACATTTTGGTGAACTTGGCTCCTTACATATTAACTTTGATTTGGATGTCTAGATCATATTTATATGTGTTTTATTATCATATATTTACCATGTAGAGACTTCGATCGCCCAATACCTTTCATGCTTGCTTATTTTTTTGATGTCTAGATTTGATTTATATGTTTTGAATGCTTATATATTACATGTTATACATTTAGAGATTAAAATTTTCTTCTTTCTATGTAATGTTTAAATGGTCAAATTTTTAAAGAATTTTCATTGTTTAAACATTTCCTTTTTATATAACTACATGTATGAGTTTTATGACCTTGAGCTCTACATATAATATCCTTGTGAGAAGAAGTTATAGGATTATGGATTCTCTCAAGGGTGTAGAACCCAAGTCAACTGACATCTTCCATGGAAATCTATGTGAAACCTCTATGCTTACACATGACATACCTAACACTATCAAGAATAACTATTATCATACTTCCCATGACGAGGATGACTCTTTAACAGGAGTGTCTCCTAGCCAAGTAGTAAAGCTTTCCAATAATTTGGAAAATATTGAACATTGGTTGGGTAAAAAATATTATAATAATGAGGCAATCCCCTTGATTGAAGGACTGAGGGGGATGATTCAAAATGATTAACATGGTGTGGATTTATCACCTAACATATCCCATATTGTGAATGATAACATTATATCTATGAAAAGTTCTATTGAAGCTCTAAATCTTTTTTATCCCACTATTAATATTCAGAATTTCATTCCCATTCCAACATAATTTCCTAATGTATCTACTTATACCCTACCTATCATGGTTACATCTATTCAAAGCACCAATCTTGCACATGTTATTCTTAAAGGATTCTCTAGTTCTTTCATGCCTCCTTCCATAAGTGTTATGTTTATTCCCACACATCATCTATACCAATTATTATAACTTCCCACCTACTTATTCTAATGATCCATCCATTACACATAATGTTCCACATCCTTCACTCTCAAACATTTCCAATACCAATTGATCCACCGATGAAACTATTAATAACCTTGTCTAGAGTGTTTTGTCTTTGGAATGACAACTCACTTCCATCACCCAATCCAAATACAAAATACACACATATGACATTGCTAGCCCACTTTCCTAAGAAATCATTCACACCTTAATCACTTAATGCAGAAAAATGCCTCATTTGGAGGTATACAATGGAAAATGTGATTTATTGACTCTTGTGAAAACATTCTAAACATTGTCTAGTGACTTCTAAAATGATCATAGGCTTGTGGATAAGTTGTTTACTAGAAAATTTATAGATAAGGTCTTACAATAGTGTTTATCTTTACCCCCTATTCCATTGACTCTTTTCAAAAACTAGATAATGCTTTCATTCAACAATTTCAAAATAATATTGCCCCTCAAATTTATTTGACCGATTGTATTCATTATAAGCAAACTGTTAAGGAAAATGTGATTGATTTTATTGGTAGATTCAAACATTTCCATGCTCAAATTTATTATCCCAGTATTGATATGGACGTTCAACAAATTTTGATTTTCTAATTTGCAAAAAGAGATTAGAGATAAATTATTGTTTACCGAGTTTACTCCTTTTATCTAATTGCGAGTAGTGCTTCATAATTATCAACTTCAAATGAGCCAATTTGACTCATCCACTTCAATCACTTTGGTTGATAAAATGATGTGACTCAAAACCTTTCTAAAAGTTACAAAATCCCAACAAAGGATTCATTAAGATCAATAATTCATCAAACAATGTTGGTGAAGTGGCAACTACGACATCATGTGAGGTTGCTTTGTCATTTATTTTTAAACCATATTTGTCATGCCCCGCCCAGGAATCCTTGGAAACAAGGATCAAAACAAACATGAATTTATTTATTTATTTTTAGATAGACTAATAGCATTACAACAATGAAACCAACTACAATAATAAGCATTAAGTAATATAAGAAGTGCAAGAAATATGACATAACTATAATCTACATATGCAAGTGGAAGTCTTACAACACCGCCAAAGATTCCCAAGCACGCTACTAGGGTTCATGGGATGATTACATACATCCACTAGTTCGTTGTTGTTTAAGTGATCAACATAAAAGAGTTTATCTAGTTACTATGATATATATTTCCATAATGATGTTCTTTTTTAAGTCCAAGAGATAATTCCTACCATGGTTAATCATACAAGTTCATTTACCAATTAATCACATAGATAAATATAACTACACATATAATTACTACTAGGATAATCAAAAAATTGTTCTGTTTAGAATTTGGGAGGGTGCGTTTCCCAAAAAGGGTATCTAAAAGGTCAAGTTATGTCTTCTGGCTAAGGGCGTAAGTGCGCAGTCTTTGATAAATGATAAACTTGTTTTCTTTATCATATGATAAAATCTTTTACTAGAAATGATGAAACTCTAAATGACATATGATAAATTTCCTAAATTGTACAAAGAAATATTTTGTCGTATGATGAAATGTCAATTTGTACAATAGAATACTCTATCGTACGATAATCTTATTGACTTTCCTAAAAGAAAAAGCTAGGAAAAGAAGAAGGAAGAATAACCCCCACCACATGGAGTACCATAAATAGGCACATCGAGGAGGCAAGCACTCGATTGCACTATAAACATAATCATAAGATTATACTGATATTCATTTTAGAGCACCAATTGAAGTGTTCCTATGATAATCTTAATTATGCAAATACCAAGAGAGGAGCTATAAAAAACATGTTCAGTACCAACACTGAAACAAAAACTACTACTAAACATCTCATGGCTACTTATATTGACATTTCCTTCATACTAAAGATCCATTATACAAGATTACATTGCATAGGACATGAGTCCTTAATAACATACATGAGAATGACATAACATGAACCAAATACAATAAGTGATGAGTAAGGGGGAGAGGAAGAAGATGAAGCTCAATGCTAAAGTTGAAGTCACTACTGACGAAGAACTCCGGTCCTCAATGGTGATTGGCCACACCACCCGACCATGTGGAACCCTTAGGCCCACTCCACCGTGCTAGGAGATGAACACATGACCCAAGCACAAAAATAATGAAACACTAGGGAGTAGGCTTACACACATGCCAAACATAGGGCACTCACTTTAGCACATGAATAAGAAATATCCATTATCTATTTTTTAAAAAGTAATGCATATAGGGTTCTACTTCATCTATAATGAGGTTAGGTGATAGGGTAAAATAAATGAGAAAGTGTCATCATGTAGCACAAGTAGCGCACATAGAATGAATAATCCTCTCATAGAAATAATGAGTCTAAAATCAATACCTTGCCTCTCATAGACAGTTTCATCCTCACATCCCATCCTAGGATCAACAAGTTATAAGGCATGGGGATAACATACATGTAAAACACACATAAACCACTTTCACAATACGCAATTTGAATTCTAAAATTGCTAACTTATATGAGAGGGAGTACTTTAATAATCAATTATAGATACATCATTTCAAAATGGATGATATTAACTCAGTATGAAAGGTTAAAAGTCATAACAATAACAAATGCAAAATTATCCTAACACAAAAAAGCACTCGAGGCAAGTAGATTACATAACACACTCAATTGGACACAACGTCAAGGACATGGATCCCAAGGTGATCTGATAAATAAATATTGGATATAACATCTCTACATGTTCTATGACATATCTATTATCCAAAAATTGAGCAAAGAGTTCCAAAACACAAAAATACTAATTTCTGTCAAAATTCGATGAGGGTTCTAAAATCAGTATTTTAACTTGAAAGACTACTTTCAGGCAAAAATATAAAAATATTCAGAATGTTCTATGACCATTTCAATTTGTTTTTCTTATTCCTTGTAACAAAGACAACCTATATCAAAATCTAGTTCATGTCCAACATGATGAATGATGGGTTCTGGATAGCACGCAAAATGGTGCAATGAATAAAAAGTCTAAAAATCAAATCTAGATCTAGGCTACAAAATTAAAATTCATTAGTCTAAATCTACCCAACAACACACTTTTCAAATAAAATTTCAATTCCAAATTCACAATGAAGTTCTTTTATCCACACAAATGATCACATTTGTATTTTTATATCACTTTTCAATACAATCTTCAAATGACCATAACTATATGAGAATGAACTCAAATTGAGTCAAGTAAAAAATTCTATTATATAATTATATCATCCCACAAAATAATATGAAATCAAAACACCCAAATTCTACTTTTTACATTTCTTCCATTTTTTAAGCAAAACCATAAACTTTCATAAACTCCATTAAAATAGCTTCAATTTTCAACTTTCAAAAATCAAAATTCTAAATATAACTTTTGGTTCTAAAAGTTCTCAACACCCCTCTTTTAACATAAAATTCACATTTTCACTATTTCTAAAAATTTGGGCAGCATAACACTACCTAGGGCATGTTTTTGACATTTTTTTACAAAACAAATGATACAATGCTTGAAACCAAAAGATGTAATAATATGAAACATTCTAAATCTTATTGCTAAACAAACAAAAATGATTTGAATTGAAAAGACTAAGTATAGAAAGAGAAATCAATAAAACTCTACCTCAACTTGAGCAAAATTTTGAAATTGAAGAACTCTTTACATACTCAATCATAACTTTAATCCTTTGGACAACAAGAAGAATTTGAAGAGGCTAATCAATTGAGCTCCTACCCACAAAAATCTTTCCAATAGATTTCTCCCAACAAAAAAATCAAAATTTTTCATGTAGAAGGGTTTGAAAGTTTAAAAAACCCATTTTTTTAAGAAATACAAAAAAAAATTCCCCCATTCTCTTTCTTTCTTTATTTAAAAAAAAAAGACTTTAACTTCACTTTTTGAAATATTTAAAATAACTAATAATTAAAATACATTATTTACTCTCAAATACTTAATTTATCATGATAATGCAATGCCTATCAAAATAAGC
The DNA here is from genome assembly GCA_027943335.1 of Chamaecyparis obtusa. Classification (NCBI taxonomy): domain Eukaryota; kingdom Viridiplantae; phylum Streptophyta; class Pinopsida; order Cupressales; family Cupressaceae; genus Chamaecyparis; species Chamaecyparis obtusa. The sequence goes on from BSBK01000559.1 coordinate 1,674,561, forward strand.
ACATATATGTCATATTCATCTTTTTTAAAATATCAATTAATCTATTTCAAATATTTAATAAACATTTACACTATAAAACTCAATATAACACTAAATCATAGATTTAATAAATATTCACTTCCTTCTAATCCCCAATTATTCCCAAGTGCCCAAAATATTATTCAATTATTATTTCATCATCAAAAGTCATGTAATAATTTATTTAAACTTATTTAATTAAAATTAACTATTAAATCAAATCATTAATCCAACAAAATTCATAATTTGCAATAAAACTTCTATAAAATGCATCTAAACACAAAGACACTTATCACAGGGTATCCACATAGGGTTAGGGTTATTGACATTTACCATATAGTAGTAGCCAAATGTAATAATGTTATTTCAAAAACAAATCATGTTCAATTTAACACGACGAGGATAGGCTTAAGGAAGTTGGTCAATGTGTCATCTCCGAATAACCACCATTGGGAAAATAGACACACTCAAATCCTGTAGCTCAGGTGGAATGTGTCTAGTACTTATTCAAGTTAGCACATAGAGTATATAGCTGAAGCACATAAACACAGACAATCATAGTGAAGGATAATGGGGCACTGTTTAGATCTTGCAAGCAAGTAACTACAGCTCTGTCTCACTTCGTACCAGCACCAATGGGCAAAATGCATAGCAAGATGTGATACATCATACACAACATATAACTATACAATATTGCATTAACTTGAAACATTTAAATAAATTATTTCTACCAATATGAGCATATGTCCATTTAAATCTTCATAAAATTCACAGTGGCATATAAGACACAATGTCTAAGAATTAGTGACAATCATCTTAACCTACTAATCCAAGATTTTTGAACGTAAAAAAATAATATATTTAATCAATAAAGCACCATCATGAATATACTATTCAAAAAGGTAAATAACAAATGATACAACATCATAGTATTTCATTTATTGCAACATGTTATTTGTTAGATTCAAAATAGTATTTAATATCCAATATACTCACTTCATTGTACTTGTAATCTAAAATTTGAGGCTCTATTATCTCCTTGCAATGACAAAGTTGGAGAGGCACTACAATATTTTAATTTTACATTTCTTTTTGAATCATTTTCTTAATGTTATGTTGAAGTTGATTAATGCTAGTATTTTAAAACTTCCTCCCATCATACCTATTGGCCCTTCTGAACCATTGACAACTTTCTACGACCCAAATGTCTTTTGCCAATACCATTATCAACCTGGCCATGATACTAATAAATATTATTATTTGAAAAATTTTGTTAAAGACCTCATAAATTCCAATACCATATCCATCAAGGATGCTAAAAAAACTTGTAAATCCTTACCAATCCTTTGTCTTCTCATTCTACCAACACCATTGAACCAACCAATTCATTGCATTCTTATCCCACCAATATTTTTGAGCCTAGCATCCCTATGATTATCAATGTTGATGCTACATGTAGTGCAATCAATAATATTGTTAATCTTATTGATTAATCAAAACCCAAACCTAAGCCAAAGACTAAGCCTTGCATTAACTTTGATCCTAACCAGACTATTAAGGCACCCAATGATCCTCTGCATTTTTGTAGAGATTAATGATAAGTTCTCATAAGGAGTGCTTGTTGGTCCTATTTGCATGGTGAATTTTATAACTAAGGAACATCTTTTCAGAAGACAATTTCATCAATAAACTCATGAGAAATATAATGTGATAATTAATAATCATAATGGTTTTACTTGTCCTAACCATGGCTTTATTACCTTCCTTGTTGAAGTTGGTAAGAAGTACTTAGATGTCACCTTTGCCATTATGCCTACCTCTAATCAATTCCAATTGAGTTTAGAACTTCTTTGGCTTACTTCCATAAAATCTATTGTTTCCCCAAGATCCATAAGTTTTTGAAGTTTACATATAATGGAGAAACTTTCATGATTAATCATACTCTTTGTAATCCTCTAGCGAGATGTGGAAACCTTGACCTTGACTTCTTTTTACCTCAAACATTTCAACCATTGCAACCTCACTAAGACATTTTCTTCCCAGTCTCTATAATTCTCTAGCACTTCTTTGTCTTACTTCCATTAAATCTATTATTTCCACAAGATTCGTAAGTGTTTGAAGTTTCCCTATAATGGAGAAACTTTCATGATTAATCATAGTCTCTATAATTCTCTAGCGAGATGTGGAAATGTTGGCCTTGAATTATTTTTTCCTCAAACACTTCAACCATTGCAACCACACCAAGACATTTTATTCCTATGTGAATAAAAGTTCAAATATGAAATGATTTCCCAATTGATAAAACCTAAGGATGTCCCATCTCCTCATCTAGGAACTGTGCTCCTTCCCACATCTTCCATTCCTCCTATTTATGCTTTAGTTCCACCTTCTATCTCATACAAATTTCTAGCATCCTTTATCTCTTGATGTAGTAAGATTCCTTTCATTCCTCTTGTTAGAGATTTTTCTTGTAAAGAGAAAACTTGACAAAAATATAGGCTTGATTCTCAGTTTTATGGACTCTCAAGTTTGATAAGAAATAGTCTAATTGATGAGGATTGGATAAGATCCTCCTTCTACTTTGAGCTCCACAAGACTCGGGCGGGTATTGCCTTGGATAGTTTACTATATTTCAAGTAAAACTCAATGGTGGATGGAATTCTTCAATGTTATGCTATTTATGCTTTAAAATACTTCAATAAAAGATTACTCTATAAATAGCTAAGAATATCCTGATACAGAGCGTAACAAAAAAACTACAAATGTAATAGCATACAATAGTGGTATAAAGACATTCATCCTTCTTCTTTTTCTAAGATATGACTCAAGGAAGGTTAACCTTTTGATTCTCTCTTTAAGGAATCAGCAAGCTAAATTATATTACTAGAATACAATCCTCTTCAAAATAAGTATGAAACTTTAAACAAGAAAATATACTAGTAATGATAAACTTTATGTTATTTGAAGATTGGAGAATAATTGCATAAAACAAAAAAACCAAATCAGTGCCTAATCCAATGGGCAAAAAGAGTCTGAATGTAAATCCACAAGGATATTTCAAAAGAAAATACAATGGAATGCTTTACAAACTACATGCAATCTAGATAGAATGCCTTACAAACTATCCTGTCAACCTTATGTTGTTATCATAAAAAATCTTAACATGTATGTCTGCTCTTTGAAATCGCACATGAGGATTTAATTCCTTCCTTGAAAGAAACTCATAAGCAATTAGATTAGTTGGCTTACAACTAGTATGCTTCAGATGCCTTACAAATGAAAACATACAAGAGTAGAACATAAAGCAAAGAGATAATGACAATATAAGATAGAAATTGCAATGCATTTTTATTGAAAATATGCTTGTATCAATACATACAAAATTTCTTGCTCAGAAGTTCAGACACAAAATTTAGAAGTCTGCTCTACAGCAAATTGTATTCAAAATTTCCTATTATCTTTCATCAGAATCTCCCAAATGAGGTTACTGTATGCACCCAAAAATGGTCGCCTAGACTTTGGGCCCCATTTATTCGATTTATTGATCCTGAATCAATTTTATCAATAATCAATATTTTCAACATTATCAATTTCTTGATTAAATCTTAAATTCGATCATATATTGGATTTTTATCTTATGGGCTAACCATTTTATCCTAAAGTCTTTATTTATTCAAAAGGAATATTTCCTCCCCTTTTAATAAATAAAAAGCCCCACCTTTTCATCTTATCCTAAGTTGCACAAATAAAGCACTATTCCTATTTTATAAAAAGAAGAAAATACTTTTTGTCTCATATGGACATAAAGTCAACCCCTATTTTTCTATTGGAGGATACTTGTGCACATAGATCGCTCCTCTTTTAAGCTCCACCGTCGATTAAGACTTTTGCCTCTTAATCTCAATGGTCCACTCCTTTGCATTTCTTATAAAAGGAAAGCTCTCTCCTCCATTTTCAGATCATGTTTTGAATACTAATCTTATGCTGCAGGAATTCTTGGAGACTTTTTGGAGCTTTTGGAAACCTTATTGTTCTTAGTCTTTCATTCTTGCATTTTAGCTTTCATGGCATCTAGTTTAGTTTCCTTTGATGCAATAGATTTAACTCACATAGCTTAATAGGAAGGATTTGTAACACTTGTTCTTTCCATTTCATAGCTTAGTTGCATTGCATTTTCATAGACTAGTTTGCATTGCATTTTCATAGTGATTCTTGGGGATATTGGCACTCTTGCCCTTGTCCTCATTCGAATCTCTCGTTGTGTGGTTGACTAGCAAGGTCATAAGCTTGTAGCTCTAGCTGAGAGCAAATACATCATAGTCCCTTGCAACTCCATGCATAGAGAGCTATGAGCCGCTTTGTGAGGCCTCATTCTTGAGCAACCTTGCATGTAATGGTTCATAGAAGTGCACATTTTTAGTGTGTACATTTTTGGTGCCCACCGTGGGGCAGAGTAGATAGACTTTGTCCTTCTTTTTCTGCATTTTCGTTATTTTTTGTCAATTTTTCGGCAAGTTTTTAGCGTAATTTTCATTCTCTGGTTTTCTGTCTCAAAATATCGTGCGATACTTCTCAGTATATCGCGCGATCTACCTTATAATACCCGCGCGACACTTCGCGTCTCAGAAGAATCACACGACAGTATTGAGGTATATCACCTAGTGTCGTGCGAAGTATCGCCCGCCTATTGTGCAGTATATCGCCCGGACTGAGGTATATTGCCTGGCTATAGGAAACTATGTCGCGCGATACTGGTGAAGTCTGAGGTATATCGCCTGAACCTGACAGAGAGCTATTTTTGGGCTATTTTATCTATCTTGCAAGTTTTAGGTTCTTTGCTATCTTTTTGAATTTTTTTGAAATTTCCAACGTTTTCAAATCCGTGCCACTCTGGAAAATGGGTGCCCATTTTTTTTGAAATTTTTGCAAATGGTATCGAAAATTGAAGTATGATATATCGTTGGAAAGGTTTTTTCGAGCCTAATCCAACCATCATGGTTTCATTTTTAGATTTTATCATTTGATCAGTTATTTTGCAGATTATTTGATGTTTCATGTGCTAACCATTGTTAGATTTTGGATTTTGATTCTCCTAACTCTTGTTGGTCTAACAAGTTGTGGTTGTAGGTGCCTCTTGCTTGAATATTTTATCAAAATCGCATGTCAAAAAGGGCTACTAATGGTTTTTGCAGGGCTTCCCTAAGCATAAAAACCAAATCAAGTGTTTGTTTAATTGTTTTTCTTTATTAAGTGTGGCATATACTAGTTGTTTCCTTTCATAGGCACTTAATACCTTGTTGTAGAAATTTTGAGGTGGTAGGAGAGTATGCTTTTCACCTTTGTGGTGAAACAGAAATCTTGACCCATCTTGGGATTTTGAAAGCAAGGGAGTAATTGAATCTCTTTGCTTGGTGTGTTTGGGAGAAGTTTTTGAGATAGGGGAGTATGCTCTTCACCCTTGAGGTGAACCAAAAACCTTGAACCTCATAAATTATCCATTTTTGTTTAGTTTAGGAATCTTTTAGTGGGCCTGCTCTTGAGCAATCAAGAGGAACGACTCAAGTGGGGACAACTTTGTCATCATTTTCCTTGGTGGCAAGTGATTCCAACTCACTATAATCTCAAGGCTATCAAGGACACCAAAAACTTTGGTAGACATAACACTTATCTTCGTTTGATGTGAGTAGCTCATGGGATTACGACCATGGGGAAAATATTGAACAAGAATGCTTAAGGTACTCTTGAGGCCGCGAGGTCCTAGTCCTTTATGAGGAGCAAGAGGGGTGTTGTGAATGGAAATCCTTATTAAAAACCATAGGTTAGAGGCCACCTTATTTAGCTGCTTATCTTCTTAGTGTAAGGATTGATCCAAGTGGACTAACCTGGATCACCCCAAGATACTCACCATATGTGTCCCTTTGGTTGTCTTGTTTGACACTTCTATGACAAAGCCAATATCTCTTGTGGGCAACCACTTGGTGTGAGGCAAGGGGGCATCAAGTTGTGGGCTAAGTTGGTAAGTATTGAGCCTTGTCTTGTAGGTAGATATTGCTTGAAGTGTCTTTGATTGTGTGATACCAGTGTAAACGTTCTCAACATACAAACAATTGGTAGCATTCATAGGGTGCACTTTTATTTTTGATATCATAAGTGTTTGTCTTGGCAAGGTTGCTTTTGCCCTTGTTTCAAGTGTTTTAAGACATGTTTGATCCTCTACTATTTGCAAACCTGTCCAAATGCTGTTAAATTTGTGATTGACATCAGACATTTTCACCCTAACATTCAGAAAATCCAAAATCAGACCTTAAAAACTCAAAATTTTGCACAAATTGGTCAAGATCAACATCAGTATCACATTAGCCAAAGAGAAATATCGCATTAGAAGGTTGTTCTTGGTGAGAAAGTTTATCTCTAAAATTGTGAGCTACATTCTTGGGAAATTCTCATACTCTTATTGTCCAAATAATTTTCATTTAATCTCAATTTCAATTATCTTTTGGCCTAGCCCAACCTCCTGGTTCAAAAGTGCAAGGGTAGTCACCCTTTGATTTGAAGCACCTCTTTGATAGTGTTGGTAAAGCCCCTTCTTCTATCTTTTCATTTCTCTTTGGATAATAGAGAACTTTGATTATCCTAGTTTGGTGTTGACATTTTGTGAGGTCATCCTATTACCAAGGGTCTTCTATTTTCAGTCTTCCTTGGTCAGTCCAGATCTTAGATCCTAGGTGTTGTCATGTTGCTCAACATCTCAATGAACATTATGGTATCAATTGCACAAGATGGCTCTTAGTCTTCTTCTTCCTTCTCCATTTCCCATGTTCTTCTAAAGTCTTCTATTCCCATGGGAAATTCTTCTTCTTCTTCTTCTTGATTCTTTTCCTCTTATTATCTAGTCTACTTTCTTCTATTCATCTATTCATTTCTTCCATGCTTGATTTCTCCTCTTTTGGAACCATGAATCTTGACTATCTAGCTTTGGAACCTTTATTGAGAATGGATGATCTTGAACTCATTTCTCAATTTGAAGAATTTTGTTCCTCCAATGGTTCTTCTAAATATGACATGGGTGATAAACTTATAGCAAAAATAAAGGAAAAGTCGATTAAATCAGATGCTTTTGCTAGAATCATACTCATGATCTCATCCAAATATTCTTCATCTTCTAATCATTCCACACATTCTAAATCTTATCATGATTCTTCTAAACATCATTTGAATTCCTCATCTTCCAAGTCTTATCATGACTCTTCTAGACATCATTCACATTCTTCATCTTCCAAATCTTATCATGACTCTTCTAAACATCATTCGAATTCCTCATTATCCAAGTATTCTTCTTCCACTAGGTCTTCATTTTCCTCTTCTTCAAGATCTTGTTCTTCTTCTACTTCTCCCAAGAGTCTTACTTCTCTTCAGAAGACATACCATAAAGAGCAACGTGATAGTCCTTATGATGTCTCTTCCACAAAGAGTGACACACCCACCTATGATGACTATGATGATGGACAATGTAGTGATGCCCATGAAACTTCTATTCCTAAGCATCATCCTCGTGGTACACTTGTGATTTCTAAGGGGGAGTCGTATTGGGTAGACTGTGATGGTGATCCATATGACTCTAAATTTAAAGAATTCTTTGATGATTTTTGCGAACAATACAATATTCCTACTGAGGAAGAGAAAATCTACTACGCTAATTTCAAACGTCAAAAGAATCTCTCCTCTAAAAGTTCTCATGCTGAAAATAAAGATGACACTCTCAAGCAAGATCATGTTAATGTTGAACCTTTGTCTTGTGATGGTTCCCTTCCATCCTCTACTTCCTCCAATACCCATACATTTCTTAAAGCTTTCAAGTCTTCTAAATATTTCACAAGTCCTTCATGTAATGAAAATCCTAAGGCTTTTCATGCAGTTCCCTATAGTTATCCTCAAGGGCTACCTTTTAAAGAAACTCAAGCTAACCTTCACTTGGCTACAAATACTTTCAATAACGCTAAACCTAAAGAGCCTAAGCCTTTAAATGCTATAATGCCTATTTCAGCTAGTCTTTCAGCATCTCCTCCAAAGTCTTCCATACAATTCCAACATGCTTCCTTGTCCATAGAAGTGGCTCCATGTCAAGAGGACTCTAAAAATGATAAAGAAAAGAATATAAATAAAGATCAAGATCAGGAAACCTCCATATCATCCAATTCTCTTCATGATGTATCTCCTCCATTTCATGGCTCTTTTGATCCTCTACGCTCTTCCGCATTCATTCCACCATCTCCTAAGCAAGATCAAGCTACTACTTACACCGTTGAGCTTATTGATAATCAAAATAACCTTACTACACTTGCGCTTTCCAAAGATGATACTTCCATTAAGGTTATTAAAAATGATGTTGTTACTTCTGATGTAAAGCCTATTGAAAATCAAAATAAAGTTGATACGCTTATGCTACCCAATGATCCTTGTCAAGATCAAAGTCTTCCATCTTCTTGTTCTACCACTCCATGTTCACTTCCACTTTCTACTCTTCCTAAGTCTTCGCAAGCTTTGAATGATCCTATCAAAGAAGGTGCTCCTATTCAAGATGTGCAGGATCCTGTTGAAAATTCTAATGCTCACTCTAAAGATGCTGATATCCTTGGTTGTGATATAGATGCTGATGAACTTATTGATTATCCTTTTGTGTCTTCTATGTCCATCCTTGGACCTCCTCCACCACTGCTAAGGGCTTCATGTCTTCCTTCCATATTGGGCCCTTATGTCCCTTCACTTTCCCCTCCTAATTCTCCTAATTCAGCATCCATCTTGGGTCTTTACGTCCCTCCATCTCCTATCTTTCCTCAAGATCAACATAGATGCATACCCTTGAATCCTTTTCATCCACCCACCCATCTAAACTGGTCATATCCTCCTTCTTCTTCCACAAGTCCCAAGTCTTTTGGAAGTAAGTTGAATGTTCAAAACAAGAAAAAGAAGCAATACAAGAATTCATCAAAAAAAGAAGATCACCATGTCTCCTCTAGTCGACATGGGGGCATAAAGTCGAAAGAGATATCTAAGAAGAAAACTACAAGACAAGTATGGGTTCCAAAATCCATCATTGAAGATATTCTCTCTCAGTCATCAAAAGGAAATGAAAAGCCTAAGGCTATATGGATTCCAAAGTCTCTCTTGAAAGAGTCTTATGTTGAGCAAAAAGTGAAGTTGACATTCAAGCTTCCAAAGGCTTCCACTTCATCTTTTTCCAAAAACATTCTTCCATTCCATGCGCCTAAACCGCAACCTCTGCTAACCATTTGCCATATTCCTTCTCGTATTTCTCCATTCACATTTGAGAATTATAACAAGCACACCAATCCTCTCTTTGAGAAGTCAGATAACAATAATGAACCAGAATATGGTTCGCATTTGGACTAGAATATGGTTTACGTTTCCTCCATTTTTCCCGTCACCCTTCAAGGTGTGTATTGATGTTGATGTTACCTTTCTTTCCATATACCTTTTCACATTCCTTCCATTCATTATCCTTCTACCTTCTATCATTTTTCCTCATTTGCCTATTCCTCATGCGTCTTCCTTTCCCCTTTAGCATCTTTGAGCATATCATTTTGAATCCTTGGCATATCATGGTTTATCCTTTCAAGGAGCATTATCTAAAAGCTTGCCTTCTTCCAAAAAAATAAAAAAAATAGAAAAATTCAAAAAATAGCAAAAAATTGAAAAAAATTGAAAATGTGCCATGGTGAAAACCTGGAAATAGGTGCTTTGGTAGCAAAAGTAAAGAGAAATAAATTTGTCCTATGGTGAAAACCACTCTCTTGTGGCACCTTGGATAAGTACTGTGATGAAAACCTGGTAATCAGGCATCATGCGTAGTTCTTCTACATGTTTCATCCATTTCATCTTCCATCTTTGATCTTGACAAGGTTGAACTATACGCAAACATTTGGCTATCTTGGGAGATATCTTACGATGATCTTGTTTTCATTCCTTTCATGTTTAGCCTTCATATTCATTTTCCTCCATTCATTCTATCCTTTCACTATCCTTTTCCCCTTTGGTCTTGATCTAATAAAAAAAGAGTAAAACACAATGCTATGAAGCCTCTTGACATGTCTACTTCTTTGGACTGCATCCTTCCTTCTTTTGCAGTGCGCTTTTGTGACTTATCCTATGCTAGCCTCTCATTGCTTGTCCAAATGCGCTTTACATGACAATAATTTTTCCCTAGCTTGGGTACTCTTGAGGAGTTTGACCTTGAGGATTTCTTCCCTTCACTCTCCTTCATTCTCATGTCTTCCATCTCATTCACCAACTTGCTTATCCATCTTGTCCCTCACCTTCCTAGACATTGGGAATACACGATGTGATCTTGCTTGGGAGTTTGATGCCCATTCTATCTAGGGGCATTCTTTGTACATATTTTATGATCCTAAAAAAATACAAAAAAAAAATTGATATATGATGCTGAAAAAATCCTAAAAAGTATAAAATGTCCTGAAAAATACAAAAAAATCATAAAAATTCAAAATTTTAAAAAAAATAGAAAAAGTGCCTTGGTGAAAACCTAGAAACAGGCGCCTTGGTAGCAAAAAATTGAAAAAAAAAAAATTGCAATAAAATCCAAGTGGTGAAAACCTAGAAATAGGCGCTACTTGAAACCTTTGCACTCCTATTTATTAGCATGCGTCCTCAACACTTAGCCACTTTCCATCATACCTTGACCTTATTTGACTTGGTCTGGAATTGGTCTTTCTCTTTGTCTAGGGGGCATAACTATTAGCATTGGTCCTTTAGGTGCGTTTGTCTCTTGGGGCATTTCACAACAGGTGTTTTTCAACACCACCCCAAACAGTATTTTTCAACACTACCCTTGCGTCGAGTGTTTCTTAACACTTTTCAGATGTCTTACCCACCAGTCTAAGTTTGATGTGATATTTCTCATTTGCAAATGCAATGATCAGAGTCTGACTCTATGACCAACACACACGCACTTAAACAATCAACTTGTTGAGATATGATGACTTTATATTTCTTTGTGTGCTGTCTATGAGGATTTCTTTAATGAGTGGTCTCTCCCTGAGAAGTTTTCGATGATGCATAGCTAGAAGACTAAGGGTATGAGAACATGTTTTCTTTCTTTATCTGCTTATGGGTATAGTTTGTTGATCCTAACTATCATGAGCATTTATGTTGGTCCTACTTGACCCTATGGATTGACAAGGTATTATCCTTGACTGTTTTATGCGAGTGCATGTTTCTAGCTATCCTGATTTTCATGTGTCTTGATACAAGCATAATCTCGCCATATCAAACTTAGGTAATCTCACTGCACTAGTCATCTTGACCTATATGTCTTTGATGCCTAGGTGAGATTTCCACATTTCTATCTGATAAAGATCATATTCATATCCACATAGTTATGCTAGTGTGCATTGTATGATCTTACTATGCTACAAATAACGCTCAATGATGATAATTAGATGTCTATAAGCATTGTGACCTTACAAGTCAACCATTTTCATAGTAGCTTGCATTCTTAGGTTCATCATAGCTTAGTTTTTGCATCTTGCATATGGAGAGAGCTCTCCTTTTTATCATCTACGGACTAGTTGGTCAACTGTGCTCATTTTTTTATTCTTCTTGATCATATCTTTCATTTCTGGTCTTTCATATCACATCATTTTCTATCCATTTTCAGACTTGAAATCAAAATCTGAGTCATGTTTCCAAATTTTCTCATTCTTCTACGTAGTTGACTGACCTTTTGAGGCATAATTCTTCAATCTTTGGTGAAATTTCTTCTTTCCGTGTCTCTCATATTTTCTAGTCTTTCATTCACTCTATTTCTAGTCTTCTATTTCTATTCTTCTACTTCCTCACTGGGGCATGTTTCACCGCCTAAAGGTTACCCTATTGACCTATACATTCACTTATGATTTTATTATGATTTGATCAGCCTTATTGATTTGTTGTCTCTCCTCTACCTAATTTCGATTTCGATTCCAAGGGGGCAGTACCTATGGGATTCTCATCCCTGATTCTCTTGATTTTCCTGATTCAGACATCTTTTGTGAGCTTTTGCTCACATTTGAGATTCTTATCTCTTACTTTGAATGTGATCCCGAATCGACCTCATGTTCAAAGGCCGTTGTTTATGCTTTGTTCAGATGTGATCCCGAATCGACCTCACATCTAAGTTGTTTTGTGATCCCAGATCGATCTCACATTTCAACTTCATTCTTTGACTACATGTGTTCCCAAATCGATCACACATTAGTCAAAGAGGGGCAAATGTATGTACCCAAAAATGGTCACCTAGACTTTGGGCCCCATTTATTCGATTTATTGATCCTGAATCAATTTTATCAATAATCAATATTTTCAACATTATCAATTTCTTGATTAAATCTTAAATTCGATCATATATTGGATTTTTATCCTATGGGCTAACCATTTTATCCTAAAGTCTTTATTTATTTAAAAGGAATATTTCCTCCCCTTTTAATAAATAAAAAGCCCCACCTTTTCATCTTATCCTAAGTTGCACAAATAAAGCACTATTCCTATTTTATAAAAAGAAGAAAACACTTTTTGTCTCATATGGACATAAAGTCAACCCCTATTTTTCTATTGGAGGATACTTGTGCACACGGATCGCTCCTCTTTTAAGCTCCACTGCTGATTAAGACTTTTGCCTCTTAATCTCAATGGTCCACTCCTTTGCATTTCTTATAAAAGGAAAGCTCTCTCCTCCATTTTCAGATCATGTTTTGAATACTAATCTTATGCTGCAGGAATTCTTGGAGACTTTTTGGAGCTTTTGGAAACCTTATTGTTCTTAGTCTTTCATTCTTGCATTTTAGCTTTCATGGCATCTAGTTTAGTTTCCTTTGATGCAATAGATTTAACTCACATAGCTTAATAGGAAGGATTTGTAACACTTGTTCTTTCCATTTCATAGCTTAGTTGCATTGCATTTTCATAGACTAGTTTGCATTGCATTTTCATAGTGATTCTTGGGGATATTGGCACTCTTGCCCTTGTCCTCATTCGAATCTCTCTTTGTGTGGTTGACTAGCAAGGTCATAAGCTTGTAGCTCTAGCTGAGAGAAAATACATCATAGTCCCTTGCAACTCCATGCATAGAGAGCTATGAGCCGCTTTGTGAGGCCTCATTCTTGAGCAACCTTGCATGTAATGGTTCATAAAAATGCACCTTTTTAGTGTGTACAGTTACAACTTATATTTATATAGCCCAACCATCTTGGAATCATCTTATGAATGAGGATGCAACAAGCTTCAGATGGTTGGATTTCTATACCTAAAAAGCAGAAAAGACAAATTGCAAGAGAAGCTTTCAGGCGGTGGAGAGACATAAATCTTTTGGACTGTTCTGTTCCTCTTCATTGGTAACTGACACCTTTTTGTCTGGGGATATTCATGATAGATTCATTGAGTTATTACAAGATATGGTGACCACCATTTGGCTAACTTACACCACTCTTAATTAATAGCTATCATCCCTATGATCTGAGGTCAGGTGTTAGATGTCCATGTGTCCTCTTCACTCTTCATCCATGATGTCGAGGTCAACAACAGCAGGCTTTTTATTTTTGATCTTTGTAAGATCATCCTATGCAATTACCTCTTCCTCTATCAGACATTTAAAGTTTTGAATATGTTGCAATTGCACCTTTTTCCTTTCCTTCCTGGCATCTATGATTAGCTTGACATTTGTGATAAATTTGGTGAAGTCCATCTCAGCTTTTATGGCTTCATCCAGAGTGGTATTAAATCTCTCCATGTCTAATTCATTACTTTCATTAATGAAATCTTCTTTCTTAGGTAATAGGAGATCAAAATATGATCTCCATTGATCCAAGCTCTTTATTATACCATCCTCATTCTTGATCGGAGGAATAAACCTATTGAAATCTGGGCCAAACATAACTATCTTAGCCTCAATTTGATTTGCTTTTCCTTTGAAAAATGGTAAGATAGCCCCAATCTGATCAATCTCTTCACCAACCTGTAGGACAATCTCAGGAATATCTATTCTCAAAGATTGCACAGTTGCCAACCTCTCAAAAAGTGATGTCCCAACAGACTAGGTTGCATGGTAAGCACTCAAAATTGTAACAAAATTATTTACTTCCACCTGTAACTCAGGTAATTTTTTATAAGCAGCAAAAACCAAATATGTTTTATCCTTTAAAATATTTATCCTATACTGCAATATATTTAATAGGGCTTGCAAAATTGCTTCATTCTACTTTGTTTTCCCCCATTTTGTTGATTCTTCTCCTCCTGGACTTTGAGATTCTATTTGTGGGGGTTGTTCTGGTGGTGGAGGTGCAATCATAGACATATTGAGGATTTGTTGAGTCAACTCCTCCACATATCTTTCCAATTCCTTCTCTTTAATAATATGCACCTCCCTGTCTTTAACAAGTTCACTATAATCATCAAAAAGTTTATGGTGCCTCTCTCAGAGTTGCTTTGTCTTGTCCTCATTTAACCTTGCAAAATGAGTGAGTACTTGTGATATCTCAAGATCCCTTGTATTGTGGATTGACTAGACAATCTTATCACCATCCATTTTCTCTTTCACATTTAGTAGAGAAGGGTTTTGATCTTTGGGATAGAGGCTCCATATAGCCAATGCTTGATTTTAGGGCTATACCCAAATCCTTTTATTATTTCCCCTACTTGGGTTTTTGAAAATAAGGTTATATCATCCTACCTCCTTATTTGATCTATAATGAAAGTTGAGGACAAATCCCACCTAGGTACAAGCAACATGTTGCTAACCTTTACCAATTGTCTAGCCTCCTCTGGGGTGATAGTTTCTGACTCAGGATCATAATCTCTTAATGCTTGGATAGCCTTATCAGGTACTTGACCATCTTCAGTGATCTGGATGGCCTCATCAGGTACTTGACCATCTTCGGTGATCTGGACATTTGATGCAACCTGTTATTGCTTGTGCCATAATAGAAAATTCTTGAATTCATCTGACTTGATAAAATCATCATCCTTCAAGAAGGCATCCTGCTCTAGCATCCTCTCATCTTGGTAGAGAGCCAAAGTAAACTCAACTTTCTCAAATACCATCTTTTTTTTTCTCTTCTCTTCTCTTATCTTCTTCCTTAACTGGTGATCATAGACCCTTGTTCCAGTAAAAAGGGCTCCCACTCTATCCTTTTTCTTCTCTACTGTTCTCACTTGGGAAGACTCTCCAACTAGCAATTTTTGCTTTTTGGATGGAGGCTCATTGGTATCCTAAGAACTTTGTAATTCAGTTAAATCAACAACAATATTCTCACCAGCCCCTTGTTCAACAGTCAATGGTTGCTCCATAGCAGGGAGGCTATGCACTAAGAAACCACCATCACTATCTTCATCACAACTTGACTCAGAGTGTTTTATCCTTCCCCCTCTCTTTCTCATTAATTTGGTCCTCAAGAGAGTTGACCAATGCATTGAAATTTGCCATCATTTTCCCCAATCTTTAGAGGTAGGGCAATGTAGGGAAATAGCCTCCAAAAGTTAATCCCTTTCTTTTCATTTGTTTCTCCATTGACATCAACTCATTAAGTTGTTGGGATCTTCTTTCTACTTCATCATCTTCTATAATATTTCTTATAATATCCTCTTCAGGACACTGCTCATGCCTATTGCTTATGGGAATGGTAGGAGTATAATATTTCCTAGCCAAAACAACAAAATCTTTTATGTCTACATATCTATACACAACAACATGCATCTTATACTGACCCAACCAATCATTCAATTTACTGAATGCATTCTTCCCAATGGTGAAGTTGCATATCTTGAAGTGCCTTGGGGTAAATGTTCCCTTCCTATAGGGGGCCAAGTACTCTTTGTCAGTCAGCATGAGCTGCCAAATGAACTCTAAAAATGCAATTCTTGGTGGAACAAAGAATGGTAGAACATGGGGTGGCTAGGGACACCCATAGACTCTTATCAAAGTAAAAGTTTTCTCATAGTAAAAGTCTCCCTAGTTATGACCTTTAGTCCATTTGTCAACAAATTGTTGAGGTCTTATTAATTGCAGAGCCTTTTCTGGCAGCCTAGAGAGATTTAGTCCTAAGCTGAGTAGAATTGGCTGCACCATCCAATTTTGAAATGCACAAAAATCACATTCTGTGGAAGTGAAACTCCAAGCCCTTATCCAAAATTGAAATGGATTTGGCTGATCATTCCACATCATTTGTGGCTTGAGGTACTGCAAGTTCATGATATTGTAATTGTAGTACAAAATAAGATGCATTAACATGGAGTAATGCATAAACCTAGGTGATTGTTCTTTATTTCTTAATGCCTCAAGTCCTTCATGCATTTTATTTATGACATACCCAATTTAGTAATATCCCTTGGTTACATGAATACTTTGTGAATCTAGCACCATCATTAGAATATCTAAGGAGATCCTCTCTACACCACCATCTACCCCTAGCACCCGACACAATCCATATGCAATGTATCTGATGTAGAAATAGAGGTTTTTGTAAAAATACGGGGCTACCCCAACCACTGCTACAATATAATTTCTATTGGCTTGTGGAACATGATTTTGAATTTCCTTAGATACTAGGAAAAACTCCTTAGTGTATCTACTCACCTGGGCCTACAAATTGATCTATGTGGCCATGAGAATTTGAATGTCGAAGGCTATCATAAAATAATTCTTGTCTAAAGTGACCAAAGGTGAACCATCACTCTTTCTAATTATTTTTGATAGAGGGTCATAATAATTGACCAATGCAATTAACAAATCAACATCTAGGAAGATGTTTGGGACTATCAACCTAGCTAACCCTGAGGTCCAAGGGTTTGAAATGGGGACCAGGCTTTCAGAATTCTTGTAAAAATATCAAAACAGGCACATTCCAGTTATATCATGGGTCCTAGCGTCTCTATAGTAAGCAAGATCATCAATGAAGCATTCATCACTAACCTTCTTATTTTGTGATGACCCAGGCAGTAAAGTGAGAAATTCGTTAGAGAAACTCTCCTTTGTTTTCTCTTTGGCTCCCTTGCTAGTAGAAGCTCCACTGGTTGTTGGTTGACTCATCTTGACTGCAAATACAAATTCCTCTAAAAATTTTGAACTTACTAAACCTTCAATTGCTCTGGAAATGTCAAGAATTCTCGTAATTCTCTCACCTTTGCTCTTCAGAATGCTTGGTAAATTTAGAATGAATAATAGTTAACTATATTTATTATGAAGAATTGAATGTAGCAGCCTGTTTGAGACTCAAGTAATGGAATTCATGTCACTTTCATCATTACTTGGCACATTTTGAACTCAATTCACTAGCTGTAATCCAAGAGAGTGATAGGTAATCAAGATTTGATTTCTGGCAACCTAGCAACTATACAGTTCCTCATAATCGTTGAAAGACTTGGCACCTTTTAAATACTTTCAGAGATCTGGCGACTAAAGGGAACACCAATTGCTGAATGATTTTATGTTATTTTGAGACCTAGCGACTATAGTCACAAATCATAGTTGCTGAATGATTTAACCTTTAGTGAATTTATCTAGCGATCTAACAACCTTTTGAAATTTCAATTTTTCCATTCTAAGACTTGGCGACTATAGTCTATCTCTTAGCTGCTGCAAGATTTACCTTTATTAATTCCATCCTGAGACCTGGTGACAACCGTCTTTCTTAAGTCTCATTAACCTTTCTTTTCATTGGGAGACTTAGCAATTGCAGTGAGTCTCCTAATCACTATAGCATGTTGAATTTTCAAAACTTTTCTAGAGACCACCCAACTTTTCCCATCTGGAGATTCAGCAACTGAAGGCTTAATACTTTTGATTTATTGCTTCTATAGATTCAGTGACTATAGTCCAATCTCTTCATTGCTTATTTCTTTATCTTATCTCGGTGACCAATTAGGGACGAACACGTCACAAAATCTGACAACTGGATCCACATTTTTCTCATTTTTTGACCTCGGCCAACACTTAACCCCTAGTCATCTGGCAATTGCATGATTGAAGACACCTCCCAGTTGCTAAATAACTTGCTTAACCTGGGTTTGATCTGGAGACTGCGCAAAAACCTTCATTCTCCAAGTCGCTAGAAGATCCGCTTAACCTTGGTTAGATAATGAGATTAAACGCCAACCATTGATCTCTCCTTCATCCTATGATCCTCGTTGAGTCGCTATATACTTTATGACTTAACCACTGCATCATGAGATTAAGAGATAACCGTGTTGTTGGATCATTGAATGTTTGAAACATAACCACCAGAATCAGGAGAACACATGACTACTGAAATTGCTAGGTCACTGAATAAATAGACTAACCACCTGAGAACCCGGAGCCCTAGTAACTAAAGGAAAATAGACCGCTATCTTTCATTTGGAGACTTGGTGACCAAAGAGAAGTCTCATAATCATTGAATACCTTATCACTTCATCATTTTATTTAGAGATCACTTGACTGAAGGTATTTTTGATATGGAGATTGGGCGACTATAGTTGCTTTCAAAATATTTATTAGTGTAGTTGCCAGATCTCAAAATGCACATCAGATTCATTTGGAGACTTGGTGACTGAAGGCATCCACTGAGTCGTTAGAAGAAAAGGAATATTCTCTTAACTTAAAGAGATCGTGCGACTAAGGGTTTCAAGAGATTGCTAGACTAAAAGGAATATGCCAAAATTATCAAGAGACTAAGCGATTAGCCGAAGATGAAAAACACACATGCTTAAAGGGTCTATTAAGTGATTTGAAAAAGTAACAGCCAAATAGAACTTTGATGAACATTTCTAGGGCTCTTTGAGTTTTCAAAGGTATTTCGACCTAGCACCTAGGGTTTTTCTCAATTTCAATCAATTTTTTGAGCTCTGGGTTGGAAGAATGCAGGAGACCTCTTCATGAAAATAGGGACATCCTCATGGGACCAAAATTTCAAGGGGACAACTTCAAAAATAGAGAATACTACCAACACCTCCCACTAAGGAAGAACAAGAGCCCATGTTGATTGATCCTAAACCTTCCCAAATCTTAAGCAAAACCAAAAGAGATCTTAGTGCTCATGATTTATACCATATAAATTATGCCAAAGCCTATGAGCTTGCTTCTAAATCCATTTACTCCCCTAATATACCTTGTGATGTTTTGATCCCATTTCACCAACCTATGCATAACCAAGGGGAGGAAGAAATTTTTGAGAAAATTAAATTGTTTAAACATGATAATTGTTGTTTTCATATTAAGGATCATGATGTGATTATTTTAAATGATAACGATACTCTTGCTGAATTTAATAATTTTAATGATGCAACTGATGTTTATCTCAGTGATTCTAATGATATGTATGAGGTAATTGAAATCAATCATTAATTATCTTCAAGGTTTTCCAAAGCATTAATCCTAGCTCCTTGTAATAATCAAAGCAACTCATCATTTGAGCATGGTTCTTGTTTAGAATTTTCATAAGCTCCATCTATTGTTCTTGACATTTCTCCTCTCATATATTGTCCACCTTTTCTACATAATGTTTAACAAGAAGGGTTGGTAGATGATACACTTGAATATTGCATCTTGTGCGGTGAATTTGTTTGTGTGTTTGTTTGTTTGTAATTTGTTTCTCTTGTGATTTGTTTCTTTTAATTTGTTATTATTTTATAGCTCTCTTTAGATGACCCTTGTTTCTCTATCATAACAAGGTGATAAAGGAAACAAACTTGTCATGACATTCCTCTATTTGTATCTCAATTCTTCTAAATGTTGTTACGAGATTTTTATTTCATTCATCTTATGTGTTCTTCTGCCATTGTACTAGTAGTTATACTACCTTTAGGGGATAAGATCAATTCATTGTAATTACTCTTGATACACATGAGTTATTTTATACACACTATGACCCTAGAGTTAGTAGATCCCTTTGTACTTTTTTCGTCCTGTGCTTTATTTCCCTTGATTTGTCTTTGCTTGGGAGTATATCACAATGAAAACATGTTTGGATTTTGCATGCATTTATGCTACCTTAAATATATTTCTCCCAGCAAGGCTTGTGAAATCACTTTAATGTGGGGGAATAGACTCTACTCCTTGTTACACATCATGCACAAACCACAAATAAAATTTTGTAGTCATTATTTTCATGTTAGTTAGCTCAAATTGTGCCTTTTGTTTTGTAATCTCCTCTTGGTAGATTTCCTAGGATACTTTTGGAGCTCAAAACTACAAGTTTTTGGGATCTAAGAATAGGACAAGTTCTATGTTCAAGCCTAATATCTAGTTTTGGCCAACAAATAGAATGAGCCTAACATTGTCTACTTTTCCCTACACTTTAGGCTCTACTATTACCTAGGCAACTTTACCTACTATTAAATGAGAGTAGATTAATGAAAATAAGAAAATTGATTGTTTCTATCTATGTATATGGTTATGGCATTCTGCTTGATCTACTAGCTTCTAATCCTACAATGAAATTTCAAAATTAAATGTAAAGTATCTATATAGGACCAATGTCTTGTTGCTATTGGGTGTAGAGCCAGATGATATTTATTCTGCTATGATACTTTTGTAGATAATTTTTAAATTTAAATGTGATATAAATCTATCTATTATCTCTTTTATAATTCAAAATACTATTCCATTATTCCCATGATCAAATAAGGTCTTTCTATTAACTAAAATCAAATATTGTAGAGGATATATACAAATTTCATATGCTATAATATAGAAAAGCATTGATAATAGTAATTCATAATATCTTTTGAAACTGAGAAATACTTCCTTATATATAAGGAAGACCAATCCTAATTGAAGTTACACGCCCTTTTTTGAACAAACACAACCTAGAAGAGCTATTTTTTTAACAATAACATAACATTAATTCCTTAAAAGGAATAAATTAATATCTCCAATATGATCGATATAATCATGCTCTTTGAAAGTGGTGATGTTGGCAATCAGGTGCATTATTGCATATTCCTTACTATAGAACTTGTTCGTGATCACCTTAATGTTGTGTTATGGTTGATCAAAGAGATCAAGCAAGGTTATATCAATGACCATTTAGCTTTCAATTCAACAACAAGAAGTATGAAACCTATATCAATGAGGTTTTCATATTTTTATTCTTCTTAGGAAACTTAGTTCTGTCTTGGTGAAATCAGATACCATCAATGGATGTTTTAACCAAGTTAATTTTCATTATTGATGAGATAGTGTGATGCTTTATTGATAAATATTTTATCGATGAAGCTTTGTCTTTTGCCAAGATGTCTTTTGGATTTTCTTTACTCTTCATATTTATTTGGAAACATCTTTTTTATGAGACTTTAATATATCATATTAAGAACCGTATTTTGACATAGGTCCATACTTTGGCAAGACAAATGTGTTCTTTTCTACCTTTATTCCTTTTTTGATGATATTACTTTAATGATAAGAATTTATAACCCCTCATCGATGTACTTCATTCCCTTTTTAATTAAGAGTACCATATGTCGCAGTAAGTTTCTAACGGTGTCATCAATCATTCATAAGCTATTTAATAGAGTGCCTCATCTTTTCAATAAACAAAATTATTTTTCCAAGACTTTCCTTCACTTGTTAGATCTATGTTACTATATTGATGTCACTTTATCAAAGTAACCATTGTAGATGTCACATCGAAACATAAATTTTCAATATAATATTGTTCTTCAATATGATGTCTTTTGCCTTTGTTAGGTGTTTAAAGATTCACTGCTGTGAATCTTTTCAATGAAACATTCTTCTGTGTCACTTTTAAAACCTCTGTCTTGATAAGACAATTCATGCCCTATTAGATTTCCAATATCTTATCATCTGGTGCCTTTAGTTATATTTTCAATAAGAGTTCTTATGAGTCTTATCAAAGCCATACTTTTTGATATATCATCTCCTTTTGGTATAACATGAAGAAAAGAAGAAATAAAATCAAGAAGAAGAAAGAGATGAAAGAACTAAGGATACAACTACAACTAGTACATATGATGCAATGAAGGTATCACGTCCCCTTAAGTTTTCTATTAGAGAAAGTGTACAAATAGAGAAGAAAAAGTCCAAGAAAAAAAATGATAAAGTAAAAATTGACTTAAGCCAACCGATAGTAATTCCAAAGGTGGATATCTCCTCCCTAAGCCCTAAAGAGCTATCTGAATTCAAAGATCTACTTAAAATGAAAGTAGCACATGATAAAATGCTAGCCAAGAAATAAAAGATAGTTGTGGTAGAGAGTGTTAAAGATATATTGCAGGGAATTGTTCCTGATGCTACTATAAATGAGAAGGGAAACCTACTAAGCCAATTGGAAGAACTAGTAAAACAAGTGAAAGAACCTAGCATAGAGGCAACCGAGTATCTAATGCAAGTGCACAAAAAGAACATGGAGATCAAGATAATTCAAGATTTAGTTCAATCTGTTGCATTAGATAAGGTATCACTTTCTAAATTAGTTGTAGAATTAGAAAATGAGTTGAAAATTATTTTTTTATTATTTCAAAAGATATGTTTAATTTAAAACTTTATTGAAGATGTCAAGAAGTAAGACGAATCTATTGAAAAAGAGTTGACCGAGCATCTGACAAAGTTCACAACTTAGCTTGGA
Source organism: Chamaecyparis obtusa (assembly GCA_027943335.1). Lineage (NCBI taxonomy): Eukaryota > Viridiplantae > Streptophyta > Pinopsida > Cupressales > Cupressaceae > Chamaecyparis > Chamaecyparis obtusa. Next base: position 1,697,207 of record BSBK01000559.1, read on the forward strand.
ATATTTCAAGTTTATTATCAAAGACTAAAACACTTAATGGGAGTGCAACATGAGCTAAGCAAAGAAGAGAATGAGATCAGAATGGAACTTTTAGAGATGCAATAAATTTTGATACCCCAAATTGAATCATTGTAGAAGCATATTCACAAGGTAAAAGGATTAGTGAAGACCCCTGACATCAGTGCTATGGATAGCATGATTGGATTAGTGACTGACATTGGTGAGAAAATTGTGGTGTTTCAAACACTGATGGAATCATGGGAGTCATCCCTAGGAGATGTAAAAAAGAGATATCAATATATTTTTGACAAGATTCTACCACCGTATCCAAGTAAGTAAAATTGTTTTTGGCATATTTGTCAAAAAAGGGGGATAGATATGTGTATATAAGAGAGATATAATGTCATTCATAAGGAGATATGAATATAGGAAGTATTTCCACAAGGGGAGTTATGGAGAGTTATAGGGAGTTATAAGTTATACTGAGAGTTTATACATGGTCAAATTTTGATGAAGGACAAATTTTGATGACTTTTAAGTTTTTAACAAAGATGCCAAACTAATGCCAAAAGGGGAATTTGATAGTCCTGAAGAGTTATTTTATTGTCATTAGTTTTTTAAAATTCATATTGATTGTCAAAGTCAGTTAGTAGACCAAACAAATCATTCGATAGAGAAAAAGATAGTTTCGGTAAAGAGAAAGGAAGTCAAGACACCGAGTAGAAGGTTTCAGTTATCAAGTTGAAGATAAAGTTAGTTACCGAGCTGAGTATACATGTTATTGAGTAAGAATAAAACATGTTACCGAGTAGCACAGCCCAACATAATAGATTATGTTAGATACATTGAATCTGGACACTGAGCATAAAACATTTTACAAATTCTGAGAAGATTGTTTGGTAAAACATTAGAGATTTAAACAAGATTATTTTTCATGATTACAATGTAAGATACACCAATGGAAATTAAGTGGAACATATACATTAGAGATGTAACCAATGCTACTACCATTTAAGGAGAAGAATCTAGAACATTTCCACCACTTCTAGATCAAGTAGAAAAGGATCAGTGTATGAATATCAGAATGTGAGAGTAGAGGAGAGATTACAGAGAACATGTGATGATCAAACATAGAAGAATGTGAAGGTGATGAAGAGCAGAAAAGCTATCGAGTAACAAAATAGTTAGAGCAGAATTGTGAATGTGAATCAAAGTTAAGGCTACTGAGTATAGAAGTTGAAGTGTGATTGAAATGTAAAATGAGGTAATATGATATTGATCGCATTGCAAATACGAGTCTTTCGAAAGCATTCAAGTATTTTAATGAATAGATCTAAGCACTATCAAGTACGTTTGAGTGATTTTGGTTTTTTCATGAGTTGTGAAAGCATGACCAAGTTGATATTCAAATGAGACCCTACCTCAATCAAGCATTTATATCTTTGAACCAATGGAACCTAAAGTACAAAAGCATGTTTTCATTGAGAAGGTTGATCCTGTCAATCCAAAGTACAAGCTACCTCTAGTTAAAGCCATCAAACTTGAAAAGATGGGAGCTCTATCTTCAATTCCTCTCAGAGTAATTTTGATTGAAGACATACGTGCCTTCATTCATTGTAAGATTGAAGAAATCTATCAAGTAGATATTAACACATCATTCTAGAATCTGTGTGTCAATGGGAAATTGAAGGATGAACATATAAATATGGAGACTAAGGGTTTAATGCATGCCTTGTATGTACCGAGTGTATTCAAATCAGAGTGGATGAGAATTGTATTGAGCTAAGTTCATGATCAATTTATGTGGCTCAATGCACCAGTCAAGATCTCAGAAGATGTCTTACATATTGTGATTGGATACCCAATTGGTGACAGACTGAAGTCCAACAAGAAAAATAACAAGAGAAAGTTGTGTGAGTTGACAAGCCAAATGGGATTGAATAGGTCTCAAATTATCAACTGTTGAAGATCATGAATTGAGATTCACATGCAATGTTATATCCTACCTGTACACACTAAAATGGTGCACTTCTATGAACCATTACATGCAAGGTTGCTCAAGAGTGAGACCTCACAAAGTGGCTCATAGCTCTCTATGCATGGAGTTGCAAGGGACTATGATAAATTTGCTCTCAGCTAGAGCTACAAACTTGTGACCTTGCTAGTCAACCATACAATGAGAGATTCAAGTGAATACAAGGGCAACAATGCCAATATCTCCAAGAATCAAATATGCAATGCAATGCAAATCTAAATGATGATGGAAAGATTAATCTATCAAAATGAAAGTACAATGCAACTATGAAAGGAAATAACAAGTGTTACAATGCCTCTTATTTAGACTATGTGAGCTTATTCTATTGCATAAAAGAAAATCTATACTATGAATGCCATGATTATGCAACTAAGAAAGCAAGTATGCAACTAAATGATGAAATGAAGCAAGTCTTCAATGTCTTCAAAAGCTCCAAATGTACCTAGAAAACCTGCAGCATAATAATAGCATGAAACAGATGGATGCAAATGAAGGAGAGAGCTCTCCTTTTATAAGAAATGCAAAGGAATTGACCATTGAGATTAAGAGGCAAAAGTCTTAATCGGCGGTGGAGGTTGAAAGAGGAGAAATCCATGTGCACAAGTATCCTCCAATGAGAGTGAAGTGTTGACTTTTGAGCTTCATGTGAGACAAAAAGTGCTTTTTTCCTTTTTGTAAAATAGGAATAATGTTTTATTTGTGCAACTTAGGACAAGGGGAAAAGTGGGGCTTTTTATTTAATCCAAAGGGGAGGAAATATTCCTTTTAATTAAATAAAGACTTAGGATAAATGGTTAGCCCAAGGATAAAAATCTAATATCTGATCGAAATTAAGACTTGATCAAGAGATTGATATTGTTGAAAATATTGATTATTGATAAAAATGATTCAGGATTGATAAATCAAATAAATGGGGCCCAAAGTCTAGGCGACCATTGGGTAGGTCATAGAGTCAAACTTTGAGTATCCCACCTGTTGAGTGAGAGATATCGCATCATACGAGACTGTTGGGTAAGACAGCTGATAAGTGTTAAGAAACACTTGACACAAGGGTAGTGTTGAAAAAAACTGTTTGGGGTGGTGTTGAAAAACACCTGATTGTGAAATGCCCCAAGAGACAAACATACCTAAAGGACCAATGCTAACAATTATGCCCCCTAGACAAAGACAAAGACCAATTCCAGACTAAGCCAAATAAGGTCAAGGCATGAGGGAAAGGCTTAGTGTCGAGGACGCATGCTAACAAATAGGAGTGCAAAGGCCTCAAGTAGCGCTTGTTTCCAGGTTTTCACCACTTGGAATCTTTTTTCATTTTTTCATTTTTTGGATTTCTTGCTACCAAGGCACCTGTTTCCAGGTTTTCACCAAGGCACTTTTTTCAATTTTTGAATTTTTGAATTTTTTTTTTTTTTTTTGTATTTTTTCAAGACTTTTTATGCTTTTTAGGATTGTTTCAGCATCATATACCAAATTTTTTTGGTATTTTTTATGGATCAATAAATATGTACAAAGGATGCCCCTAGACAGAAACGGGCATCAAGGATAGAACTTCTTGAGGTGCACAATGTTGATGGGATCAGGGAGCTGTTCTCCATCAAGATCTGACAGTAAATACACACCGGTACCAAAAGCAGCTGTGATGACATACGGTCCAAGCCAGTTAGGTTCAAACTTGCCCTTTTGTTCTCTGTTTTGTTGGTTCTTAGGGTTCTCTCGCAAAACAAGATCACCTATTTGAAATTCTCTAGGGCGAACCTTCTTGTTGAATGCTTTGGACATACACTTCTGATACACTCTCATATGATCAAAGGAAGCCTTACACTTCTCATCTAGAAGTTCTAGTTCCTGTAACCTCATGGCACGGTAATCCTCATCTGTAATCAAACCTTTGAGTGAGACTCTAAGTGATGGTATCTCAACTTCTAAAGGTAATACCGCTTTAGCGCCATAGGTGAGAGAAAAAGGAGTGGCTCCTGTAGGTGTGCGAATGCTTGTTTTGTAAGCCCATAGTGCTGGATTGATTTGTAAGTGCCAATCCCTACCATTCTTGTGCACTGTCCTATGAAGAATTTTAAGAATGGTTTTGTTAGAGGCTTATGCCTGTCCGTTTCCCTGTGGAAAATAGATGGAGGACCAATGTTGCTTGATTTTAAGCTTTTTGCATAAATGTTTTAGGTCCTTATTCTTGAATTGACCTCCGTTATCAGTGATAATCTCAGAAGGCACTCCAAATCGGCAAATAATATGATTCAAGATGAATAAAGAGATAGTCTTCCCTGAAGCAACAGAAAGTGGCACAGCTTCCACCCATTTTCTGAAGTAGTCAGTGGCAGTAATAATGAACTTATGTCCACCTGATGAGTTGGGATGAATCTACCCAACCTGATCAAAGGCCCAACGCTGAAAAGGCCAATGAGAAATAGAAGGGATCAGCTCCCTACCCGGGGCATGAATCAGGTTTCCATGTTTTTGACATTTTTCACATGACTTAGTAAAGGCTACTGCATCTATCTGCATTGTGGGCCAATAATATCCCACCCTAAGCAACCTTCGGGCCATGGCAAGACCATTAGAATGTCCACCACAAATACCCTCATGGATGTCAACTAACGCTTGGTTGGATTCCTCCTTTTCCAAGCACCTAAGGAGCATCCCATCTAAACCCCTCCTATATAAATCATCAGAGATAAGGGTGTGGTGAGAGGCGTTACGGATGAGGTTTCAGCATTCAGAATGGTTGAATGTGTCGGGGATGATGCCATCACGAAGATATGAATAGATAGCACCATATCGGAAAGACTCGTGTGTGATAATGGTACAGATGACATGGCTTTCAGACGAGTCAAAGATGGGATGGTGTAGCTCTTCCACCAGGAATTCAAATCTTGATTCATGTGTCTCCAACTGAAGAAGTGAAGCTAATGTGGCCATGGCATCTACAACTTTGTTCTCTATCCTAGGGATCTATTGAAACGTCACAAAGGTAAAGTAACATTTTAATGAGTCAACCATCTTTTTGTAGGGTATCAATTTATCATCCTTGGTTTGATACTCCTCATTAACTTGGTTGATGATTAACTGGGAATCCCCAAAGACATGTAACTCTGTGATGTTCCATTCTATAGCCATTCTCAAGCCATTGGTTAAAGCTTCATATTCTGCAATATTATTCATACATGGGAATAAAAGTTTGTAAGACTTTGGAATATTGTACCCATGTGGAGAAACAAATAATACTCCAGCACCTGATCGATTTTGCATGCGGGAACCATCAAAGAATATTGTCCAAGTGTGAGTAGTCGTATACAAGATGTGTTCATTTGGGAATTCCACTTGAACAGGCATACTATCCTGAATTGGGAAATCAGCTAATTGGTCAGCAATAGCTTGCCCTTTTATGGCCTTTCTTTCAACGTAATCTATGTCAAATTTAGTGAGGACCATCATCCATTTAGCAAGTCTACCTATGAGGGCAGCCTTACTAAGCAAGTACTTAAGAGGATCAATTTTTGCAACCAAATGTATGGTATGAGCAAGCATATAGTGTCACAACTTTTGAGAGGCAAACACCACTGCAAGACAAGACTTCTCAATGTTATTGTAACTGATCTCATAGGAGACTAGAGTACGACTGATATAGTATATGGCCCATTCTTTCCTAGTATCATCTAATTGAGCCAACAATGCCCCTAGGGAAGTGTCTGTAGCTAAAATATATAGGATCAATGGTTTCCTTGGAATAGGAGGCATTAGGATCGGAGGATTAGCCAAGTATTGTTTGATCTGATCTAGGCTCTTTTGACAATCCTCATTCCAAACACAAGAAGCACCCTTATGCAATGTCTTATTAAAGGGTTGTGCTCTATCTGCAAGCTGAGAAATAAACCTCCTAATCGATTGAAGATGTCCCTGAAGACTTCTCATTTGGCTGATATTTTGAGGAGGTGGCATATCTAGAATTGCTTGGACCTTTTCAGGATCAACCTCGATACCTTTTGCTGATATCATGAATCCTAAAAGTTTGCCTGAGGTGACACCAAATGCGCACTTCTTTGGATTCAATCTGAGTTGAAACTATTCCATGTGATCTAGAATTACTTCCAGATCATCGAGGTGTGTGTCCCATTTTCTTGATTTTGCCAAGGTATCATCCACATAATCTTCCATGTTTTTGTGCATCATATCATGAAAGATAGTGGTCATAGCTCTTTGGTAGGTTGCTCCTGCATTCTTTAATCCAAATGGCATGACGTTCCAATAATAGGTTCCCCATGCACATGTGAACGCTATTTTCTCTTGGTCTTCAGGAGCTATTTTGATTTGATTATATCCTGAGAAACCATCCATTAGAGAGTATATGTCATAGCCCGCTATCATGTCCACTATCATGTCAATGTTTGGAAGTGGAAAATCATCCTTTGGGCATGCTTTGTTTAAATCTCTAAAATCTGTGCATACACGAATGGACCCATCATGTTTGGAAACTGGTACTATGTTTGAGATCCATTCTGCATAATCGATGGCTCTGATGAATCCAGCTCTCAAAAGTTTTTCTAATTCCACTTTGACAAGGAGAGCTACATGTGGATGCATTTTTATGAGTCTCTGTTTCACTGGTTTGACGCCTAGAGCTATGGATAAGTGATGCATTATAAGATTTGTGTCAAGCCCTAGCATGTCTGAATAGGTCCATGCAAAATTAATTTTCTTCTTTTGTAAGAATTGTATACATGCCTCGGTCTCTTCTTCTGATAAAGACTGAGCAAGATGGACTATTTGAGGAGTTTCTTCTGTGTTCAAATTGACTGGTTTTGTTGGCTCAATCAATACTGATGATCTATCCTGGAAATAACTCGGCAAGTTATTAAGTACCCCATCCTTAGGCGCCTCAAAGAGGTTTTCACCCTCAGATACGTCATCTCTTTTTACTATTTTTGGTTCTGATACCGCCACAAAGTGGTTTTCGCCATCAGACCTATTTTTCTTTTTTTCTTTCTCTTTTATTTTTAGACTGAGGTACTTAATATTAGGCTCTGTCATACTGGTTGTCGGTTCACTAGTGGAAGAAGCCATGGGTTCAAGAGCATTCAGATAGCAGGCAATTTCGTAATCATTCTGAAAAGTGAGGAATATAGGCTCTTGATGGTGCTGAGACCAATTAATTAGGTCATAGTGAACAAGGGGTAGGTCAATGACTAGTTCAATGTTATTTATGCGAAAGGTGTCATCTCTGGTGACCATACAATTGGGATTCATCAAGTCTTCTCCTAAGATACCTGAATTAGGACTCATCCTACCAAACGAAGCGTCGTCCACTAAGGCAATTTGAGGAGTGCAATCCTCTAGTCCTACACTAAGCTCGTTGGCTGCATCGGGTTGGGTACTATAAGCATGGACAATATCTATGTCCAAATCAATTGTTGCATCTTAAAGTGAGTCCCATTCATATTCATGGGATTCTATGTCTAAGTCATCATTTGGGCCTTGTGATGTAGAAGCCTCAAGGTTAGGAAGGGTTTCCCCTTCTCTAGTGCTAGCATTGGTACTATCCGTCACAGCTAGGATAGCAACACTTTCCTTTATCGGTCTAGCAGCCATATAGTCACTATCCGTCGCAGCTGGGATAGTAGGACTATCAAGTATCAAATATTTTGAATCTCCCCAAAGGAGATTTGTTGAAGGCACCCAATCATCAGACATGTCATGCTGATTAGAGAGATTAGGTGTGTCATCTGAATCACTGTCACTGTCCGTCGCAGCTAGGACAGGGACACCTTTCTTCTTCTTATTTTCAAAACCTAAGCCAACCGTGGACTTATTCTTTCATCCAAAAAGAGCATGATCAAGAGGCTCAGCTTTAGCATCCAGCCTATGGCTAAGGGGACCATATCCTGGATAACCCATATTTTTAACCAGTGTATACCCTCTCCCATAAGCTTTAGGTGAAGGAGCAAAGTTCTCGTTGTGTTTGTATTTTTCCTCGTGATAGATCCAGTCCCTTACGGCAACTTCCTCTTTCTCTTCCTGAATAGGAACTGAAGACTCAACAAATTTTTCAAATAATGTCATTGCTGATGATGAAGGTTTCATATTTGGTGATGGCCTCCCATAAGACCTAGAAGAGATTGGCATTTTTGTAAAAGAATCAATTTTATAATCTCCCATCCCAAGATCTATGGTCTTGAACTTCTGCTTGCATTGTTCAAGTGAACTACTAGGACTGTCAGCTTCCCTATTCAAAGGTACATGTGATCCAGCAAAAATGTTATTAACTGACAAAGCACTATCTCTAGGTATGCAAATTTCTACACCATTATGGGGAAACTTAACACACTGGTGATACGTTGATGGGACTGCTTGCATTTTGTGAATCCATGGCCTACCTAGCAAAATGTTGTAAGCTAAAGGTACAACATCAACAATTTGAAATAAGATATCCTTTTCTACTGGACCAATGCGAATAGGCAAAACGGCCAATCCCTTAGAACTTCTTTCTACTTCATCATATGCCTTGATTGTGATCTTTTTCCTTGTGTCAATGATGTTCTCAGAATATCCTAGAGCCAGCAACAAACTCATGGTACAAATATTGAGCCCCGCACCCCCATCTATCAGTACATGCCTGACACGTGTTTTATGAATCATGACTTCGATGTGTAAGGCCAAGTTATGTGGGTGACCGATGGATTTGTCATCTTCTTCTAAGAAGGTGAGGTAATGAGGGCTAGCCAAATGGTTGACCATATTCTGGAATTGATCAATATCTAAGTTGTTAGGGACACTGGCTGCTCGCAAAGCATCTTCAAGGACACGCTTATGCTTAGGGGACAATTCTAAAAGTTCAAAAATAGATATCTGCGCGGGTGTTCGTTGTAATTGGTCAATAAGATTATAATTGGAATCAGGACCAACAATAGATTTAGGAGGAACGCCCTTGGACATGGGTTGTTTAGACTTGCTAGTACTAGGACCTCTGATCATAATGGGAGCTTGGGCCTGACCCCTAGTGACAGCATTGAGGGACTAGGGCATTCTTCGTGAGTGAGGACCTCTTATCACCACAACGGGTCTTTCATCAGTCATAGGAGTTGAGTCCACATCATATCCAGAAGGATTTTTCCCTCTCACCATGTTGATGTTATCATCAGCCACTTCAAGCATGTTAATCACATTTTCAGCATTTGTGTATGTATAGTTGATAGCAGCCTTACCATGCTTGTTGTTAGAATTTTCCCCCTTTTCATATTTGGGCAAGGGTTCCTTAAAAGCCTTATGATCCGCATTAGTGGTTAAACCATCAACTTGTAATCGCCCACTTTCAATGAGGTCTTGGACAAGATGTTTAAGCCTAAAACAATTTTTGATATCATGTCCAATTCCATTGTGGAAGACACAAAAGGCTTTCTCATCCCACCAATGAGGTTTAGGATCGGGTATGCGGTGCTTGGTAGGATCCTGAGGTTGTGCCAAATTGTGAGCAATTACTGTTTTGAAAATGTCGGCATAGGAGTCCCCAAGTTTTGTGAATTGCCTCTTTTCCTTCTTGGGTTTCCCTTGATACTTGGATTTATTCTCTTGTTGTCTTGAAGACGCTTGCAACTTCATGGCTTGTACCGCATTGGAGAGATTAAGAACTCCTTCATTCTTAGGTTGTGGTGAGTCAATAACTCCGTCATTGACCACCTATTTATTCTTATTCCAATAGGAGTTCTTTTTGTCCTTATAACCATGATTGTTGTTGTTTTGGCCATTGTTGTTATTAGTTGATTTAGCCAAAATTCCTTGTTCTTTTAGGACATCCTCTATGCGACATGCCACTTCGACCATGGTATCGAAAGAATTGAATGGTATCTTTCTTACCTCATATCTTAATTCTGGCACTAAGTTACTCACAATGATGTCTATTCTTTCCTCCTTAGGAATTATCCTGGGATATTTTGAGCACAAACGTCTCCATATTTGTAGGAAAGTGACAAAAGATTCTCCTTGATTTTGTTTAAGCTTGCACAAATCAAGCATTGTGACTGACCTTGATAGATTATAAGCAAAATGTTGAACAAATCTTTGGACGAGTTCTTTAAATGACTTTACTGGAGGAGTAAGGTTGGTGAACCACTCCATGGCTTGGCCTTTGAGACTCCTTGGAAATAATCTCATCAAGTATGAGTCTTCATGATGAAAAGAAAAGCTCATTATGTAGAACTGTTGAACATGGTCATGAGGGTCACCAATGCCATCATATTTGTCATAGGTTGGAAACTCAAATTTATTAGGGAACTCAACCAACACCACACTCTTGTCAATTGGGTTGGGACATATGGAGTCCAAATTAAATGTGCTCTTAGGAGCCCTCATCCTTTCTATGTCCTTCTGCATTTGCATGATCACCTCATTGGTTGAAGGATTTTGTTTCTTAATCTTTTGGTGGACATCAAAATCATATGGAACTTTAGCACCTTTGTTGATAAGGCTTTCTAGGAATTGATCCTTGTTTTGTTCCACATATCGTTCTACATATGCTTGAAAGGATGGTTCTTGTTGCATAGTCATAAAATCCATACGATCAAATTTGGCATAACTTCCTCCATGTTGTGAACCATGATGTGTTTGTTGGGAGGGTTGCTTTGAATGTCTATGAGGTGATCGTCTCCTATGATGATCATATCTTGAAACCCTCCTTCCTCTAGGACTTGGGGATCGTGAGGGTGTCCTCGATCTTCTTCTAGGACTTGGCGAAGGGGTAGATGGGGGTGAGTTGGTCCCACTATTGGTGCCCCTCCCGTTAAATTGGCTTTGGAGTTGTTGTGCGTAGAGTCTATCTTCTTCTTCTTGAGTGACTCTTTTCTTTATATCCAACAACGCACGTTCGTCTTCTTCTAGTTGTCTAAATTTTTCTTTTTTAGCAGCATGTTCATCTAAATAGGCTTGCTTCTCCCTCTCAATGCTTCTCAATCTTGTATTTGCATATCGAGAGGTGTCTTTAAGTGGGGAGGATGGTCTTGAATGCCTTATTGCATTGGCTGCATTTATGTGGTGATTACTAGATTTGTTGTTCTGGTCTTCGTGTTGTGACCCTGAATCTGAGTGAACTTGCTTATGATGTCTCTCGGCTCATTAGTGAGCATCAAAATACCTCGTGTTGTTGGGAGGTGACCCGGGTGGACTAGCATGAGAAGAACCACCATACTCTCTTCTATGTCGTTGGAAGATATCCTCAAGAGTTTGATTCATGGCTTCTCTTTGTTGTCGGGTGAAAGTGTAACTCATATCCATACTTGACGAAAGTGGTACAAAAGAGGTGCTCACTTCACTAAGATTAGCTCCCAAATTAAAACAAACCTTAGATTCACTCTTAGGTGATTGATCAAAAAGGGGTCCTTTTCCCTTATGTTGTCAACGAGTCTTGACGGGTGGTAACTGGCTAAAGGCAACAGGGGGTCGCTTCCCTTGATTGACTTGGTACCTTGTCGTAACTGACATGAAAGAAAGATACTCTCAATGATAAGGTGACCTCTCAAAGTGTCAGCACCAAATTAGGATAATCAAAGTCCTCTATTGTCCAAAGAGAAATGAGAAGATAAAAAAAAAGGCTTTACCAACACTGTCAAAGAGGTGCTTCAAATCAAAGGGTGACTACCCTTGCACGTTTGAACCAGAAGGTTGGACTAGGCCAAAGTATGATTGAAATTGAGATTTAAATGAAAGCGATTTGGACAATAAGAGTACTAAAATTTTCCAAGAATGTAGCTAACAATCTTAGAGATGAACCTTGGCACCAAGAATGACCTTCTAATTTGACAATTATTCCAAAGTGATTTCATAAATCAAATGATGCTATCCCGGAGGACTAAAACCAAAAATTTAGAGTCAAAATAGGTCACAAACGTTAGAGCAAGAAGCCTACTCTAAGACCTAGCCTGAGTAACAGCAACTGAAACTGACCAAATTGCAAGCACGGCAGAAATTACCCAGGCGATATACTCCAGGCTACTGGGGTGATATACCTATAACTGCATGATACTTCGCCTTATGCCAGGTGATATACCTCAATACTGGTGGGCGATATACTCCAGGAAAGTTGAGTGATAGTCCGTTAAGGGTGAACTATCGCGCCATATTTCTTCTCAAAGCAGGCGATATTTTTAGCAAGCGCGAAGTATCGCATGATATTTCACTTTACAGAGTGCGATACTGTTGTAGAATTGTTCAACTCTTGACCAGAATTGTGTAAAATTTGCATTTTTGGGTCTGCTTGGTCAAAATTTTTAGTCTGAGGATTGATGTTTTCGGTTTCAGTCACAATATCAGCAAAATTTTGGCAAGTTTACATATAGTGAGGGATCAAACATGTCTCAAAACACTTGAAACAAGGGCAAAAGCAACCTTGCCAAGGCAAACACTTGTGATGTCGGAATTGAAAAAGAACCTTATGAATGCTACTGATTGTTTGTATGTAAGAACGTTTATACTGGCATCACACAACCGAAGATAATTCAAGCAAATCTATCCTAAAAAGTCAAGGCTCAATGCTTACCAACTTAGCCCACAACTTGATGCCCCCTCGCCTCACACCAAGTGGTTACCCACAAGAGATGTTGGCTTTGTCATGGAAGTGTCAAATGACACAACCAAAGGGACACATATGGTGAGTATCTTAAGGTGATCTGGGTAAACCACTTGAATCAATCCTTGCACTAAGAAGATAAGCGGCTAAACAAGGTGGCTTCTATCTAATGGTTCTTAATAAGGATTTCCATTCACAACACCCCTCTTGCTCCTCATAAAGGACTAGGACCTCGCAGCCTCAAGAGTACCTTAAGCATTCTTGTTCAATATTTTCCCCATGGTCGCAATCCCATGAGCTACTCACATCAAACGAAGATAAGTGTTATGTCTACCAAGATTTTTGGTGTCCTTGATAGCCTTGAGATTATAGTGAGTTGGAATCACTTGCCACCAAGGAAAATGATGACAAGGTTGTCCCCACTTGAGTCGTTCCTCTTGATTGCTCAAGAGCAGGCCCACTAAAGGATTCCTAAACTAAACAAAAATGGATAATTTATGAGGTTTAAGGTTTTTGGTTCACCTCAAGGGTGAAGAGCATACTCCCCTATCTCAAAAACTTCTCCCAAACACACCAAGCAAAGAGATTCAATTACTCCCTTGCTTCCAAAACCTTAAGATGGGTCAAGATTTTCTGATTCACCTAAAGGTGAAGAGCATACTTCTCCTACCACCTCAAAATCTCTTTCAAAAGGTTTTAAAGATTCCTAATACAATTAGTGAGTGCCACACTTGAAAGAAAAGCAAATACACAAGCAAGATTTTTTTTTTGTTTTGTTTTTATGCTTGGGCAGCCCTGCAAAAACTGTTAGTAGCCCTCTTTGACATGCATTTTTAGTAAATTTTAAGCAATGAGAGCACCTACAAGCACAACTTGTTAGACCAACAAGGTTAGCAAAATCAAAATCCAAATGTAAATATGCAATAAACTGATAGATTCAAGCTAAAAGATGCAGGTTAGACCTATCTAAATACAGTAAAATAAATCAGCAAACTAAAATGATCAAATTCGGATGATAAAACTGGAAATGTGGGTCTCTATCAGATCAGGTGATATACTTCAGACTTCACCAGTATCGCGCGACATAGTTTCCTATAGTCAAGCGATATACCTCAGTCTGGGTGATACTCTGCACTATGGGCGGGTGATACTTCGCATGATGCCAGGCGATATACCTCAGTACTGGTGGGTGATTCTTCTCTCATGTGAAGTGTCGCACCACTATACAAAGGTATATCACGTGATACTTTGAGATAGAAAATTAGAATTGCAAAATTTCCAAAAAATAATCCAAAAAATGATGAAAATGCAAATGAAACAAAGAACAAAGCCTATCTACTCTGCCCCACGGTGGGTGCCAGAAATGTACACACTAAAATAGTGCACTTCTATGAACCGTTACATGCAAGGTTGCTCAAGAATGAGGCCTCACAAAGCGGCTCATAGCTCTTTATGCATGGAGTTGCAAGGGACTATGATAAATTTGCTCTCAGCTAGAGCTACAAACTTGTGACCTTGCTAGTCAACCATACAATGAGAGATTCAAGTGAAGACAAGGGCAACAATGCCAATACTCCAAGAATCAAATATGCAATGCAATGCAAATCTAAATGAGAATGAAATCTAAGCTATGAAAGGAAAGTACAATGCAACTAATCTATGAAAGGAAATAACAAGTGTTACAATGCCTCCTATTTAGATTATGTGAGTTAAATCTATTGCATAAAAGGAAACTAAGCTAATATGCCATGATCATGCAAACTAAGCAAAGGAAATATGCAACTAAATGATGTAATGAAATGAAGCAAGTCTTCAATATCTTCAAAGCTCCAAATGCACCTAAAACCTGCAGCATAACATTAGCATAAAAACATGGTATGCAAATGGAGGAGAGAGCTTTCCTTTTATAAGAAATGCAAAGAAATGGACCATTGAGATTAAGAGGCAAAAAGTCTTAATCGGCGGTGGAGGTTGAAAGAGGAGCAATCCATGTGCACAAGTATCCTCCAATAGAAAAATAAGAGTTGACTTTATGTCCATATGAGACAAAAAGTGCTTTTCTCTTTTTTATAAAATAGGAATAATATTTTATTTGTGCAACTTAGGATAAGAGGAAAAGGTGGGGCTTTTTATTTATTAAAAGGGGAGGAAATATTCCTTTTAAACAAATAAAGACTTAGGATAAATGATTAGCCCATAGGATAAAAATCCAATATATGATCGAAATTAAGACTTGATCAAGAAATTGATAATGTTGAAAATATTGATTATTGATAAAATTGATTCAGGATCAATAAGTCGAATAAATGGGGCCCAAAGTCTAGGCGACCATTTTTGGGTGCATACATTTGCCCCTGTTTGACTAATGTGTGATCGATTTGGGAACACATGCAGTCAAAGAAGAATTGAAATGTGAGATCGATTTGGGATCACAAAACAACTCAAATATGAGGTCGATTCGGGATCATATCCAGACAAAGCATAAACAAAGGTCTTTGAACATGAGGTCGATTCGGGATCACATTCAAAGTAAGAGATAAGAATCTCAAATTTGAGCAAAAAGCTCACAAAAGATGTCTGAATCAGGAAAATCAAAGAATCAGGGATGAGAATCCCATTAATACTGCCCCCTCGGAGTCGAAATCAAAATCGAAATCAGGTAGAGGAGAGACAGGAAATCAATAAAATATGATCAAATCAAAATGAAATCACAATCGAAGGTAAGAGTCAATAGGTTAACCATTAGGCAATGAAACATGCCCCAGTGAGGAAGTAGAAGAATAGAAATAGAAGACTAGAAATAGAGTGGATGAAAGACTAGAAAATTTGAGAGACATGGAAGGAAGAAATTCCACCGAAAATCAAATTATGCCTCAAAAGGTCAGTCACCTGCTCAGAAGAAGGGAAATTTTTTTTGAAACGCAACTTGGATTTCAATTTTGAGTCCCAAAATGGATAGAAAATGATGTGATATGAAAGATTAGAAATGAAAGATATGATCAAGAAGAATCAGAAAATGAGCACAGTTGACCAACAGGTCCACATAAGATGAAAAAAGGAGAGCTCTCTCCATATGCAAGGTGCAGAAACTAAACTAACATGAACCTAGAAATGCAAGCTACTATGAAAGTGGTTGACTTGCAAGGTCACAATGCTTATAGACATCTAATTATCATCATCGAGCGTTATTGGTAGCGTCGCAAGATCATACAATGCACACTAGCGTAACTATGTGGATATGAATATGATCTTTATCAAATAAAAATGTGGAAATCTCACCTAGGCATCAAAGATATGGAGGTCAAGATGACTAGTGCAGTGAGATTACCTAATTTTGATATGGTGAGATTATGCTTGTATCAAGACACATGAAATTCAGGATAACTAGAAGCATGCACTCGCAAAACAGTCAAGGATAATACCTTGTCAATCCATAGGGTCAAGTAAGACCAGCGTAAATGCTCATGACAGTTAGGACCAACAAAATATACCCACAAGTAGATAAAGAAATAAAACATGTTCTCAGACCCTCAGTCTTCTAGCTATGCATCATCGAAAACTTCTCAAGGAGAGACCACTCATCGAAGAAATCCTCATAGACAACACACAAAGAAAAATAAAGTCATCATATCACCAGCGAGTTGATTGTTTAAGTGCGTGTGTGTAGGTCATAGAGTCAAACTTTGAGTATCCCACCTGCTGAGTGAGAGATATCGCATCATACAAGACTGTTGGGTAAGACACCTGATAAGTGTTAAGAAACACTCGACACAAGGGTAGTGTTGAAAAACACTGTTTGGGGTGGTGTTGAAAAACACCTGATTGTGAAATGCCCCAAGAGACAAACGTACCTAAAGGACCAACACTAACAGTTATGCCCCCTAGACAAAGACAAAGACCAATTCCAGACTAAGCCAAATAAGCTCAAGGCATGAGGGAAAGGCTCAGTGTCGAGGATGCATGCTAACAAATAGGAGTGCAAAGGCCTCAAGTAGCGCTTGTTTCCAGGTTTTCACCACTTGGAATCTTTTTTCATTTTTTCATTTTTTGGGTTTTTTGTACCAAGGCACCTGTTTCCAGGTTTTCACCAAGGCACTTTTTTCAATTTTTGAATTTTTGAATTTTTTTGAATTTTTTTTGTATTTTTTTAAGACTTTTTATGCTTTTTAGGATTGTTTCAGCATCATATATCAATTTTTTTTGGTATTTTTTTAGGATCAATAAATATGTACAAAGGATGCCCCTAGACAGAAACGGGCATGAAGGATAGAACTTCTTGAGGTGCACAATGTTGATGGGATCAGGGAGTTGTTCTCCATTAGGATCTGACAGTAAATACGCACCAATACCAAAAGTAGCTGTGATGACATACGGTCCAAGCCAGTTAGGTTCAAACTTGCCCTTTTGTTCTCTGTTTTGTTGGTTCTTAGGGTTCTCTCACAAAACAAGATCACCTATTTGAAATTCTCTAGGGCGAACCTTCTTGTTGAATGCTTTGGACATACACTTCTGATACACTCTCATATGATCAAAGGAAGCCTTACGCTTCTCATCTAGAAGTTCTAGTTCCTGTAACCTCATGGCGCGGTAATCCTCATCTGTAATCAAACCTTTGAGTGAGACTCTAAGTGATGGTATCTCAACTTCTAAAGGCAATACCCCTTTAGTGCCATAGGTGAGAGAAAAAGAAGTGGCTCATGTAGGTGTGCGAATGCTTGTTTTGTAAGCCCATAGTGCTGGATTGATTTGTAAGTGCCAATCCCTACCATTCTTGTGCACTGTCCTATGAAGAATTTTAAGAATGGTTTTGTTAGAGGCTTCTGCCTATCCGTTTCCCTATGGAAAATAGATGGAGGACCAATGTTGCTTGATTTTAAACTTTTTGCATAAATGCTTTAGGTCCTTATTCTTGAATTGACCTCCGTTATCAATGATAATCTCAGAAGGCACTCCAAATCGGCAAATAATATGATTCAAGATGAATAAAGAGATAGTCTTCCCTGAAGCAACAGAAAGTGGCACAGCTTCCACCCATTTTGTGAAGTAGTCAGTGGCAGTAATAATGAACTTATGTCCACCTGATGAGTTGGGATGAATCTGCCCAACTAGATCAAAGGCCCAGCGTTGAAAAGGCCAATGAGAAATAGAAGGGATCAGCTCCCTACCTGGGGCATGAATCAGGTTTCCATGTTTCTGACATTTTTCACACAACTTAGCAAAGGCTACTACATCTATCTGCATTTTGGGCCAATAATATCCCACCCTAAGCAACCTTCGGGCCATGGAAAGACCATTAGAATGTCCACCACAAATACCCTCGTGGATGTCAACTAACACTTGGTTGGATTCCTCCTTTTCCAAGCACCTAAGGAGCGTCCCATCTAAACCCCTCCTATATAAATCATCAGAGATAAGGGTGTGGTGAGAGGTGTTACAGATGAGGTTTCGGCATTCAGAATGGTTGAATGTGTTGGGGATGATGCCATCATGAAGATATGAATAGATAGCACCATATCGGGAAGACTCATGTGTGACAATGGTACATATGACATGGCTTTCAGACGAGTCAAAGATGGGATGGTGTAGCTCTTCCACCAGGAATTCAAATCTTGATTCATGTGTCTCCAACTGAAGAAGTGAAGCTAATGTGGCCATGGCATCTGCAACTTTGTTCTCTGTCCTAGGGATCTGTTGAAACGTCACAAAGGTAAAGTAACATTTTAATGAGTCAACCATCTTTTTTTAGGGTATCAATTTATCATCCTTGGTTTGATACTCCTCATTAACTTGGTTGATGATTAACTGGCAATCCCCAAAGACATGTAACTCTGTGATGTTCCATTCTATAGCCATTCTCAAGCCATTGGTTAAAGCTTCATATTCTGCAATATTATTCGCACATGGGAATAAAAGTTTGTAAGACTTTGGAATATTGTACCCATGTGGAGAAACAAATAATACTCCAGCACCTGATCCATTTTGCATGCGAGAACCATCAAAGAACATTGTCCAAGTGCGAGTAGTCGTATACAAGATGTGTTCATCTGGGAATTCCACTTGAACAGGCATACTATCCTGAATTGGGAAATCAGCTAATTGGTCAGCAATAGCTTGCCCTTTTATGGCCTTTCTTTCAACGTACTCTATGTCAAATTTAGTTAGGACCATCATCCATTTAGCAAGTCTACCTGTGAGGGCAGCCTTACTAAGCAATTACTTAAGAGGATCAATTTTTGCAACCAAATGTATGGTATGAGCAAGCATATAGTGTCGCAACTTTTGAGAGGCAAACACCACTGCAAGACAATACTTCTCAATGTTATTGTAATTGATCTCATAGGAGACTAGAGTATGGTTGATATAGTATATGGCCCGTTCTTTCCCCGTATCATCTAATTGAGCCAACAATGCCCCCAGGGAAGTGTCTGTAGCTGAAATATATAAGATCAATGGTTTCCCTGGAATAGGAGGCATTAGGATCGGAGGATTAGCCAAGTATTGTTTGATCTGATCTAGGCTCTTTTGACAATCCTCATTCCAAACACAAGAAGCACCCTTATGCAATGTCTTATTAAAGGGTTGCGCTCTATCTGCAAGCTGAGAAATAAACCTCCTAATCAATTGAAGACGTCCCTGAAGACTTCTCATTTGGCTGATATTTTAAGGAGGTGGCATATCTAGAATTGCTTGGACCTTTTCGGGATCAACCTTGATACCTTTTGATGATATTATGAATCCTAAAAGTTTGCCTGAGGTGACACCAAATGCGCACTTCTTTGGATTCAATCTAAGTTGAAACTATTCCATGCGATCTAGAATTACTTCCAGATCATCGAGGTGTGTGTCCTATTTTCTTGGCCCATGGTGGGTGCCAAAAATGTACACACTAAAATGGTGCACTTCCATGAACCATTACATGCAAGGTTGCTCAAGAGTGAGGCCTCACAAAGCGGCTCATAGCTCTCTATGCATGGAGTTGCAAGGGACTATGATAAATTTGCTCTCAACTAGAGCTACAAACTTGTGACCTTGCTAGTCAACCATACAATGAGAGATTCAAGTGAATACAAGGGCAACAATGCCAATATCTCCAAGAATCAAATATGCAATGCAATGCAAATCTAAATGATGATGCAAAGATTAATCTATCAAAATGAAAGTACAATGCAACTATGAAAGGAAATAACAAGTGTTACAATGCTTCCTATTTAGACTATGTGAGCTTATTCTATTGTATAAAAGAAAATCTATACTATGAATGCCATGATTATGCAACTAAGAAAGCAAGTATGCAACTAAATGATGAAATAAAGCAAGTCTTCAATGTCTTCAAAAGCTCCAAATGTACCTAGAAAACCTGCAGCATAATAATAGCATGAAACAGATGGATGCAAATGAAGGAGAGAGCTCTCCTTTTATAAGAAATGCAAAGGAATGGACCATTGAGATTAAGAGGCAAAAGTCTTAATCGGCGGTGGAGGTTGAAAGAGGAGCAATCCATGTGCACAAGTATCTTCCAATGAGAGTGAAGTGTTGACTTTTGAGCTTCATGTGAGACAAAAAGTGCTTTTTTCCTTTTTGTAAAATAGGAATAATGTTTTATTTGTGCAACTTAGGACAAGGGGAAAAGTGGGGCTTTTTATTTAATCCAAAGGGGAGGAAATATTCCTTTTAATTAAATAAAGACTTAGGATAAATGGTTAGCCCAAGGATAAAAATCTAATATGTGATCGAAATTAAGACTTGATCAAGAGATTGATATTGTTGAAAATATTGATTATTGATAAAAATGATTCAGGATTGATAAATCAAATAAATGGGGCCCAAAGTCTAGGCGATCATTTTTGGGTGCATACACTACCAAATCTTCCAATCCTCCCGAGTAGATAGTGTACCATGTGGAGCAACACATATTGCATATAAGATAGTCAAGAAGGACATGAAGATTGATCTATGTGAGATCTTGTTGAACCAGTTTGATGATTATATAAACACCATTCAGAAAGAAAAGACCAACACTTTGAAGTTTGGTTCATTGTTTTGTATGTATATTCTTTTAATTTCAAAACTTCTTCTCATCAATCAACAATGTAGTATGGAGTGTGAAGAAACTGATTATATATCAGATAAATGAATTCATTCAGAGTCTAGGAGATAACTTTGATATTGTAATTAATGACTATTTCACTAAGTTCCTGTTACCCTCAACTTTTTTCTTAACTCTCAGTTTTAGTCTTGGTCAGTAAAAATCCTAAGTTGAAGTTGAAGTTGAACTTTTTTTAGTTCAAGTTTGAGTTCGTTAACATTAAGAGTTATGCAGCATTAATGTTTGTCATTCCTTCAGTAAGTGTGTCGGTCTTTGAAGTTGAACTTGAACCTGAACCCAATCCTAAACTTTAAATATAGTTCAAGTTCATGTTCATGTTTGAAATGCAAAGTAAAACACATGGAATATTCGGCAGACTTGTTCTTTCAGTCCATAGAAAGTTGCTTGTTTCAAGCACTCCAGGTATTAAATCAATTTTTGGAAGTTGTCATACAGGGTTGTCAAATCTGGCATGACGGCTCGTGCATGTGGTTATGGGAAGTGACAGCTGATGGCGTGACGTAGGGAGTGTCATTATTGTAAAGATATGGTAATCAGGGAATGTCCTAGGGAATTGAGATTTTCATGTCATTTTAATTTGAGAATTAATGAGGAGTAATTCCATATGTCATATCAATCATTCCTCCATTAACACATTTATTATAGTCGTGCTGTGAGAATTTACCCAAAATCCATCAACTGTTGTTAATAAATGAAGAATGATTAAACATTTTCATTAGTCATTTTGGCCTGAGAAGAAAGGAGTGATGAAATTGGTGGTAAGAAGGTTATAGAAAACCTAGTTGCACATAAAATTAGTGAGTCCTTTCTTTCCCACAAATTTCAGTTTATTCAAAAGGTCTTTCTATGTTGTAAATCTTTTCTCTTTGCTGGTAAGATGCCTTTATTTCACCTGAAACTTCCCAAAGAGGAAATTAGGACCCATTTATTAGTCTCCGTCCTAGACATTGGCGATACCTCTTTGGTGAATGTAAGTTTAGGAGAACTGTGTGATAGGGTCAGAAATGCCTCAGAAGGTTCCTTTTCAAGGAAGTTAGCAGGGAGCGGGTTAATGGAGGCCGTTGCTTTTCCCCCAAATCTAATTTGTCCTGAACTTCTGTTAGAATGTGCTAATAAATATGATGCTAAGAATAGATGTATCAAGGATGTGTCAGGTGAATTTTTAGTTAAATTAAGTTGAGAGACATTAATTGTAGCTCTACGAATACCAGAGAAAGAGCTGTATGAACCCTGGACCTATTCCGAGGTGGACCATGTGTATGAAGAAGACAAGAAAAGGTATAGCTCTTCTATAGCTCAAACATGGCTTGCAAAACTAGAGAAAGGAGGGTCCAGACTACCTAAAACCCTAACAATTGAGCATTTCCATAAGGATATAATCGATATTGTATTCCTCCTAAACAGGGTAAAAGGGAACCCACATGCTTTCCACTGGGAGAATTGGATGTACTTCTTCATCCAGAAAATTCTTGAAGGGGAAAAGTTTATCGACTAGGTTGATTTGATAGCAGAGAAACTTCACAGGGAGCTCCTAAATGTGAATAACCCATCTTCCTTTTACATGTCTTCCTACTTTGTCTATATTCTGGCTTGTTGCAGAAATTGGGAGGGACTCCCTCATGAGTTGTGGACAAACGACATGAAAATATATGATTATTTCACATGCATACAAAGTGAAAAGTTTCTAAGTGAGTTCAAGACAATTAATGACATGTTCTCGACCAAGCTAGTTTTTGAATTGTGAGGGAGGGATAATAATAGGCTTTATGAAGAAACAAAACAGGTGATAAACATCTATGGGTGCCACTTCATTCAATTCCCCAGATTTACATATCTTAGGGTCAGAGCATTTGATGAGGAACCATTACAACTGCCTAGGTTTTGTTTAGATAATGTGGTCTTAATGGAAATTTGTAGGCAGCTTGTCATTGTGGAATAGAAATCTGGCAGTTACAAGAAGTCTTCAGGCATTATTTTCCCTATTGAGTTGGGTTATTATAGATGCAAAAGTTTCCAGGATGTCTTAGCTATGGAGGGAGAATTATTTGCATTTCATTTAAAACCCTACGCTCCCAAAATCAATTTTGATTATAGGGGTTTTGCTAGGTCAAACCTTAATGTCCCTGACACGTTCATGCATATTCCCAAGCTAGAGGACTTCTAGGCCAATTATTTCGATGAATTGGAGGTTAGGAAAAGGTTATGGTCCAGATTGACCATGAAGCAGATAATCACCTTCAGACTGGATATAGATATAGATGGAGTTGAATATGACAATGAGGTTGATGTACTAGACTCTCAATTCTTGGAGAAAGTAGAGGCCCTTCCTGTCCCAGAGCTAGACTAGACAAAGTCAAAGGAAGATGAATTACATATAAGAATGGCTAAGGTGATTGAAAGAATAGAGGCATGGCTGTTGGTGAAAAAGGCCTCTATGATTCCTTCATAGTTTACCAAAAAGAAAGCAAGAACAAAGAAGAGGATTTCATCAATGAAAACTATTGTTTTTACTAACTTAAATATTGATCAATCTTTTGTAGGAAAAGTTGAACCCAAAGTTGAACCTGAAGTTGAACCAACTTCTCCTCAAGTTCAAGTTCAAGTTCAACTTCATGATGAACCTATAATTTGAGTAACCAGATCAAGCTCTAGGGCAAAGAACAAGGCTAAATGGCAAGGGGTGACCCCCAGTGTCATTATGAATTTGGACCCACCGAAGCTGATTTGCAAGAGAACCCAGTGGTAGAATCTAGTGTGCCTGACATGATGGATAACCAACAGTTACAGGATGCTACTAAGAACGTCCCCAAGGATTCTCTAGCTCTTTTGAGTAGTTATGATACTCAGAAGAAACCTTCTGCAACTCCTCAATGGCTTGAGAATTCAGTTGCTAAGAAGAGAAGTGTGGGTCCTCTATCCATGCCCATTGAAGATGTTGCGAGCAGATGTTTGGGGAAAAATCCAAAAACAAAGAAGACAAAAGTGGAATCCAGGATTGACTTTGATGAAACCAGTGACCACTAGATGGTAGAAGTCATGAAGCCATCGAACAACAAAGATGGAGGAGAGGTTTCTGCTCAATATTTCTAGGTAGCCAGGGTTGATTTATGAAGGGATAGCAGAGCCATCGACATGAAGTTCTTCGAGGTGTCAAACAAAAAGATTGCCACTAGAGTCTAGAAGGATGCTAAAGATAAACAAGAGATGAATGAGGCTATGAAAAGCATGGCCCAATACATAAATGTCATCCAACGTCCTGAGCCATTCCCTTTGAATGAAATGCCAGCCTCCGTTGACATAAAATCCCCAAACAATCAAAAGTTTCTTGATCAAATACAGAGAAACAAGTTGATCAGAAAAACATTTGAAGAATGGGTAGAGTATGTAAAACTAGAAGCTACCAAGCAACTAACCCACCTAAATCAATCTCACATTGAAGGTCACCTGGTG
Source organism: Chamaecyparis obtusa (assembly GCA_027943335.1). NCBI lineage: Eukaryota > Viridiplantae > Streptophyta > Pinopsida > Cupressales > Cupressaceae > Chamaecyparis > Chamaecyparis obtusa. Next base: position 1,721,363 of record BSBK01000559.1, read on the forward strand.
AAAAAAGTTGAGGCTAACATCGAAGAGTGGGAGATAGAAAAAACTACTTGGACAAAAGAACTCCATTGGATGGAAGAGGTCCAAGAATATGGCCTTTAGAAATTTCTCACAGAGAAACCAATGCCAGGGTTAGATGATAAAACCCTTTATGTTATAAATAAGTGTATTGACTGGAGGAACGAAGCCATAGTACAAGGAGTTTCTGAAATAAAAGATCTCCTAAAGGGACTGGTAATAATCAAAGATATCATTGCAAATGATGTAAACTTGGTAGATAAACAGTGTCAGGAAACCCAAGAGGAATCGAAAAGGTTGAATGATCAAGTGATCAAGAGTGTTAGGGCCTGGTTTGATGAGCTTAAGGAATCAAAGGTGCCAACAGCTCAAGATTTTTCAAAGGTTGTGCGGGTAGAATCAATGCTTATACTTCAACAAGATCACTTGGTTATGCATAATGAAAAGGTGGCTCAGATCAAGAGAGAGAGGGAATTATGGAAATAGCTAATCAATTATCTCATCTTGCCACACCAGTAGGTAATATCCACATTCATAGCTACGTTTGAGGACTAGAAAGCAGCACAGCTCGCGGCAGCCTCGACACCATAGATAAGTGGAACACCTAGCTCTGTTCTGGAGGCCCTACACTCCCAGTTCTAATTTTTACTGCCTTATGCTTGAGATATTTATTTAGATTAAAGCATTTACCTCTAGTAAAAGACTTTTTTTACCTAGTTAGTTGCATAAGCCCTGCGTGGCTATATATTTGAAAACTTTTAACTTATTAAGGGTTCGACTGTCTGAGTTTTTCTGGAACTATTTTCTGAAGACCATGCTATAATTTTCTTTTGATTACTGATATAATAGAACATATGAAATATCTTATGGTATTACATGTGTGTTTGAGCTTTTGAATCGATAGATACTTTTGTTTATCCTATATAGTTCATTTTCCTGTGGAATTGAATTATATTAGATAAAGATCAACTATGATATGAGTTGATCTTGTGCTTATAGTGACAGAGAGGATCTTTACAGAAGTTTTAAATTTGAAAGATTTTTAAGTTTGAAACAAAGTTAGAAGTGAATGTTATTCTTTTGGAAAATGCACATTCTTTTCATGTTGATGAATTGAGTGTTGACCTTATGTGTTTTTTGGTTAAAAGCACACATGATTTTACTTCTATTTGTTCAATAAGATTGTATTGAAAATATTTTTAGAAGGTAGCTACACCTTTAAAATTGTAGAGTTTTCTTGCAAAGGAACTCAATTGTTAGTATTGAAGTTTTCTTTCCTTTCATGCTTCGTGGGAATTGGTTTTAGAGAAAGGGAAAAGTTGTATGCTAACAGTTCCAAACCAAAATACACAAGAAATTTAGGATTCCACCTTAGTTAGTGGAAGAGCACTGAGATACAATTTGTTTTAAAGTGGATACCGACACTTGCATTGTGAAATTTGTGGAGGCAAGGACTATCTAGCTACAACCAATGGGATATAAAATTGATATAGAAAATTCATCTTAGTAGATTAAAGCCCTATTAGCTAAACCTATTGATAAGAGAGATAATCAGTATGGAACATATGAAGAGGTGAAAGGAAAAATAAAAATAGGCATATTGATACCTAAGGCTCAGAGAAAAAAAAAAAGTAAGTAGAATTATCAGTAATTTGTCATAAAATTTGGGTGTTAATATTGAAGAAGATGAGGTTGGTCCATCTAAGATCAAGGTCAATAAAAAAAGAGTGAAAAAGGAGATACCTAGCCCTAAGGGATCAAGACCATTGACAAGGTCTACTTCTACACCAAGGGAGAAGAAGAAAACGAAGCCTAAGACATATATGAGGGAAATAAAAATATCTGGCAAATCGAGGAGAAAACTAAAGCTACAAGTTGATAGTGAGACAAAATTAGAAGATTTAAGTAAATTTAAAGTTGTGCTAAACCAACCCTCAAAACCTAAAAACTTAGATGAATTTCTTGAAAGTCTGAAGAATTATGGAGGTTTTCTAGGAATCAAATATGCAAAATATGAAATGAGGAGTGATGAAGAAAAATAAAATATTAAGGAGGCAATTGTGTTTACACTGCACAAATTTAGATCCATTCTGGTTGAAATTGTCAACCAAATAGCTGATGAGCTATACAAGAAAAATGATTCTAGATGGAAGTATGATATGACTTCTAAAAAGAAAACAAGGGAAAGATCCCTGGCCATTACTATACCTGAGTTGTTGGTACAAGAGACAAAGGAAAACATAGTAAAGGAGATTAAGAGGCAAACACAAGTCTATATAAAGAATGAAATTATATGAAGAACGAGCTGGAAGTCAAAGGGTTGATGAGTCACCGATTGATGCATAAAAGAAGAAAAAGGTTGAAATTCAAGTTAGCAAGTTGAGATTGATGAAGTGTTGAAGCTGGTGGAAAGTGATGTAATGAAGTGAAGACAAAGAGCACACAAGGGATCTGATTAAGCAAAAGGTAGTTGCAAATTTAGAAATCAATTTATATATTGTTGCTTATTAACTTTTGTAGAAGAAAAACATCTTAACCGAGTGGACTTAACATTCTTATTGTAAATCCTTGAAAGAGGTGACATTATATAAGAGTGTTTGAAGACCTTTAACTAGGCCACTCCTAACAAGGTGAAGATCCTAATGGATCTAAGGAAAATCCCCTAACAGGGTCACATTTAACAATGTGCATTGTAATCTTTAACCAAATTGGATTTTAACCAAGGATAATTTAGAAGAGTATTTCTTTAGTGGGTGACAATTCCCATAATGTTTTTTTCCCAAATTGGGTTTTCACATTAAATACTGGTGTTATGTGTGTTGAATGTTTATAGTGAATGTTATTATTGATTGATAAAGTCAATTTACTATTATCGGTTAATATTGAAGTTTGTCTGACCGAGTTGAATCAGAGAAAGTTTTTAAGGTACAAAGAATCATGGATTACTGATTCACCCCCTCTCTCTGTAATCCAACATTAAGCTTTAGTAGACACCTAAAGTTTCATTGATGCCACTAAATTTTAATATATATCTCATCGACAGCTCGTGACCTCCTGATATTGGTAAGATGATATTTGCATCCATTAGACACATTGTACCACATTATCAATAGTACCCTTCATTTACATTTTAGTGAAGAATCTTGTAATTCTTATCGACCTATAACTTTTTGATGTGGCTACACCCGTTGATGTGACACTTTTCAATTGTTGTAGATCCTCAATGTTGTGTCGATATCGACATCATCTTTATTTTGAATGAAGGTATATTCATGTCTCCATGATGAGTGAAATTTTAGTGTAGCTTTGTAGTTCAGTGTCACACACCTTGCATCCCATTATCTTGTGGTGTTTCTTCAATACACCTCTTTCTGGTAAGATAGAAATAGAATCTTGATTCTTTGTGAAATGCTACCAAGATCTTTGTTAGGTTTCTATTCATATTTGGTTTTGATAGACATAAATATGTCTGCTCGATGTATTATTTGAATTCAAAATTTTCCCCCAAGTTTGCAATGTTATATCATACCTAAAACCCTGATATTTTTGAGTTGTGAGATATGTCAACTTATGGTGTTTAAGAAGGTTTTCATGGACAATATTGTGAATACTATCAAATTGATAGGAACATAGGTAGGAAAATTTTGCAAATATTAGGGAAGAAAATCAAAACATCATTTTATTTTATGTAGTGCTAATAGATATAATAATTTCCCTAGTTATCCTTGCATTGTTCTGTTGGTAGATTTCCTTGGATACAATGGTTTCCTTGGTTATCTTTTTGCACCATTTATTTTTAGTGGAATTCATTACATCCAATGCTTTACTTGGTTATCCTTAAGGTAAGCTAACTAACATAGCACAATTTATAGACCATTCAATTCTCCTCTACATTGATATTTTTCTACACAACCCATAATAATTTTAATCTTACCAAGCTAGTATGGTTATGCCTATCTCTCCCTTTTCTCTCCATGTATTGTTTTTTTTCCTTGGTCTTAGATTGATGAATACCTAAGTCAGTTAGGGTCTTGGTGTTTCCTTGTCTCTTTTACCTTGAAAAAATTATCCTATGCTTTGATCTAATTTACCAAGAGTATTAAGTAGGTTCATACTCCCTCTAAAATAAGAGCTAAATGTAGGATGGCAATTTGTATCCATATGCAATTTCTTTCTTGGTTAGCCCATGTTTTAGTGTTTTTGACCTTTTGTTTCCAACGTTCTTGATATAACCTCAATTTTGCATATACTTTTAGACTCCTCTCTTTAAATAGGACATGTGGTCCAAAATTGGGTATGTTGTGGGTAGACCAAGTTTACTTGGAAGAGGGGTGAATTGGCCACCTTGTTCAGAAAATTCACTTTGTTCCTTAAAGTTTGGCCCCAAACTTGAATCATGCAATAATTATTTGGTTTTAGCAGTGATTTTAGACCCCTATCAACCTCCTTCAATTTTTTCACCCTAAAATAGGTAGGAGAGGTATATAAGAAAGGTATCCTCCCTTATTTTGGTAAGCAATCAATTCAATTTGAAGATCGAAAGTTCAATTCAAGATCTCCACTACAATTTTGCATCTCAAGTCCTAAGGCAAGAGATAAAGCATTCAGGGCATTAAAGACAATGAGTAATTTGCAGATCTAATATTTTTTTAAGGAATCCATGATCTTATTATCCTAAAGTTAACTTTAAGTCAACATCAAGATAAGATCAAACATATTCATGAGCATTTCAACATCAAAAAGGTTTATGAAGGTATAAGAATTTCATTTTCAGAGCAAGCGTCTACTATCCATCAACATACTTTCCTTTCTAGAATATTTTATTTCTATTCCAAAATTGATTCCTAAACCAAGGTTTGTCTTGGGAAAACCACTTTCTACATAATATTTTGTCTCTTTTCTATATGCAGGAATATGGATGGAGGCATGAAAAACAATACAAACAAATTAGGAGAAGGGCTACAGTTTACAAGTAATTTCATTGGAAAGTGCAAGGAACAAAATGAGTTGCCCTAGTCCCAAAAAAAGGCAACCAAGTTTCCCATGGCCTTCCATTTTGGGATTTAATTTGGTCTACGTGTCATTTACAACCCCTGGTTGTTATATCTGGTCCTGGAATTAGTCTGTTAGTTCTCAATCTTCTCATTCATGAAAAAAACCATCTTTCCTTTCTATTTAGCCCTAGATTTTTAATTTCTCAATTACATTGGCATAGTCCCTAATCAGGGAAGGATCACTGCATTTCCCTAGGTCTTTATTCATCTTGAGGATTACCAAATCATCTTCCTTCCAATGTAAAAGATAGTGAAATAAGCATGAGATTGTTTGCATGCACAAACTTGTGAATCCTATTGCATCTTATTTCCCACCTTATTACAATTAAGTTCAACTTGTTATGTGATAACAAACTCTTCAAAATTTTACTTGTACTCTCTTCTTTTTCTCCATCTTTTGGTCCACCTCCCTATTCTTCTACATGTGCATCTTAGTGCTTAGTTACAAAGTGCATTGTATTCATCTTTTCATTTGGTTGTTCTTCAATAAGTCAACTAAAAATTCCCTAAAATCACATTTCTAAAGAATATCATGTTATGGGTTAGAGAATTCCAAAGCTTATAACCTTTTATGTTCTTATTGTAACCTAAAAAGATGCATTTTTGAGCTTTTGGATCTAATTTATATTACTTCTCTCGAGGTACATGAACATAAGCCTTATAACCAAATACCTTTAAATGTGAAACTAAATTCTATTAATCAATCCACACTTCCTAAGATGGCTTATCAAAAATATTTTAATAATGAGATCTATTAATTAAACAAGTAGTATTAACAACTTTTGGTCAAAAGCATTTATCTAGTGTAGCACTAATTGACATGCTCTGGACTATTTCCATTAATGGGTGGTTTATTATTTTTTCTCTACCATTTGGCTGGGGTGTACAATGTGTACTCTTTTGTGTTACAATTCTTTCACGTCTACAAAAGTCATCCATTTTCTTAGAGCAATAGTCAATTGTATTGTTAGATCTCAAAACTTTTATCTTTTGTTTTGATTGTTTTTCAAGCATGTCTTAGATTATCTAAATGTAGAGAAAATTTAAGATTTTGAATGCATAAAATAAATGAAAGTATCTCTCAAGGCATCGTAAATGAAGGAAATATAATACCAAGACCTATTCATTGAATCAATACTCATTGGACTACATACATTCAAATGAATAATATCTAAATATTTCCTATCCATTATAATACCTTTTTTCTATTACTTATAATTCAAAAAGTGCTACAATGACAATCATAACTATTTAGTAGTTAAAACTGTATATCCGGTATGACTGATAAATACAACTTGCAACATAGATCACAACCTATGTAACAAAAATATGAGAGAAAATACTACACCAAAGTCTATCCAAGTTACTATATAGATCTAGATCAACCTTATACATTAGATATACAAAAAAATGCAAAATAACTCTGTATCCTCTAATTTTGTTATTGTGCTTTCTATCCATCTATGCGGTCCAACCCATTGTTCCTTCCATCCATCCAAGAATCTTGTCATATTGAATGAGCTTCATATAGGGGTGATCCACAACCTCAACCATTAGCAGCCTAAGAATTGTAGCAAGTGGTACTCTTGCTATTGGATCAACTCTTTCTTTCCTTTCCTTCTCTTTCTTCTCATTGATGTCACCCATGAAGTTCTCCAGGACAACCTCAAAAGGAGAATGTTTCAGGGTTGTTTTGGTCCATGTGTATCCATGGGAAATTTCTCAGTTATATGTCCTAATAGTCCCATCTTGTAGGAGGTCCTTGAATTTCTTCTCATTCAATCTCATCACAACTAGATACATAACAACATTGTGAAAAATGAGTCTCCAAAAAGACTTAGGTTTCTGTCTCTGCCATTAAAAGTATTATCATTACACAACTTCTTGATATTCCATAGTATTTAAATAAATAGAATAGACCATAAAAAATTATAGTGCTTATTAGGGCTGAAAATAGATTAAAAAAAATAACATTAAAGATATTAAATTCCCATATAAAGAAAGGCCAAACAAGCCTCAGATTTCTCTAGAAAACATGTATCCAAAAAAAAATATGGTACACAGATTCAAGTGATTTACAGAAAGATAAAATGTTTGGTTTCCCATTAGGCTTATTGACTGACAATTTGTGTAGGAGGAGTCACCACATAAAACATTTCCTTTTAGGCTCAACAAGACTAACACATAGGCCATCAAAGATTTTCTACCTATCCAGGAGGTTTAAATTTGTGTTCCAACAAGAATTGAAATGAACAAGGATCTCAATAGTATCAGTGAATAGACTATATATGTATTTAGATTTGGTAGTGGGGAGAAAGGAACCATCTGGATATTTGTAATACGTCATCCTAGTGTTACTCCTGTTGCAACATCTAGGAAGGGAAAGAGAGTTATGAGCCTCCCTCAACATTGATTATGTCCTCTATTATGTTTGTGTGATTTCAAACTTTTACTAGATTTCTTGCTAGCTTAAGAGCTTACTAACTTGTATGATGTCAAATAATTATCTAATAAGTTTGGTTGCCCAACTCTTGGCAGAGCAACTTTTAAAAAGAGCTAAAATCTTATCCCCGTGTTTTAGATTCCACTAGATTGATCTCTCACCACATATCAACTTATCATCTGCTACAATGTTGTTATTTGTTATTCTCAATCTAACACTCTTCCATCCCTTCCAGATGGCCTTTAACACATTGGGTCCTACCACTTTTGTAGAGAGATGACTATCCATTATATCACTTAAGTGTAGACACTTCCATGAAGATTATTTGGTAATGACTCCTCTTGAGATGTCAAGCATCACTAATATCTTCCAAGGCTCTCTCATTGGACAACCTTAATAATCTATTTAACTTCTAGAGAAATGCTATGGGTCCTCAAGTATTTCAACCCCAATCCACCTTTGGATTTTCTCATACAATGCCATTTCTAATAAACAACATGCCTCCTCCTATTCCCTTTACCATTTGACAACAAAAACTCTTTGATTTTCTTTTGTTTGTAGTTGAACTAAGAGTGATTAAAAATCCAAGCAGAGACATAGTAAATAGTATAAGAGGACAAAATCATCTAGCATACATGAAATCAATCAGTCATAAAGAGGTAGTGAGTATTCCTTTTTGTAATTCTTTTCAATATTTCCCTTGATCCATTCCCACATCTCTTTCAAATGTGGGTTGATGGCAAATGAGATACCTAGATACCTGATTTGATGATTGAGTCCTCCCTAGGACAAGGAGAATCTAGTACACTATATTGGAGGGTGATCATTCGACTTCAACATGATAGACTTGGGGAGTGATAATTTTATCCCTGAGGTAACACAAAATAGGCCCATCTTGTGCATTAATTTATTGATGTTACTTTCTTCTGACCTAATAAGGATAGTTGTGTCATATGAAAATTGAATGTTGGATAGATCATCTCCATTGGATAAATCATCTCCATTGAATTTTGGATAGATCATCTCCATTGAATGTTGGATAGATCATCTCTATTAGATAGGTCAAAGGATTTTGACCTAATACCATTCGCTTCTAGCAAAGATTTGGCATCATTCATCAATGTTTGGATCATTTGACATAATAGATTAGGGAATCCAAATCTCTCCAACATTATAAATATGAATCCCCACTCAATTCTATCATATGATTTTTCATAGTCTAACAACATTATACATTCTTTTTGATTGGATTCTCTGGCCCAGTTCATGGATTCTCAACAGGTAAGCAAATTTTGTAGAATGTAACGACCCTTAAAAAACCTAGTTTTTATTGGGTTAATCACAAGGGGTAGGATATTCTCTAATCTCTTTGCTAACACCTTGATCAAGATATTGTAAGGGACATTAAGAACTGCAATAGGCCTCTAGTTATTGATGAGAGACCTATCCACTTCTTGGGAGTTAATTTAATTAGTCCATGATTAATCTCACTTCCTAGAGATTTATGCTCTATAGCTTCAGTGTATACCTGGTGCAATTCATCCCCTGTCCAATTGATGTTGTTTTTATAAAATTTAGCTAATATTCCATTGGGCCTCAAGGCTTTGTCATTACTAAGGGATAAAATAGCCTAACTTATTTTCCTCACAAAAATTTCCCTATCTAAGAACTCAACATCCTCATTGGAGACTTTTTTGGGAATAATGCTTCAGATTTTGTTTCTGTCCTTTCCATGTCCTGACCCAAATCCTCTAAGGTGAAGATCTTGTTATAGAAGGAGACAAAGGCCTTTAAAATATACTCTTGGTTGGAGACCTCCTTTCCATCCTCTTATATGCAATCAATCCTATCCTTAGCCTCTTTATATTTGAGAATCTGAAAAAATTATTTGGATCCTTTATACCCTTGATTAATCCAAGTAAATATGGCTATAGTCTTGGTACCATAGACTTTAATGCTTTGAATATTTCTTAAGGAGTCCCTAGCCCAAGTTAAGATCTCCTTGGATTCTTGGCTAGCAAGATTATTGTCCAGTTATCCTTTAACAGTGACCAAATCATTATGAAGCTTTGTCTCAATCCTCCTATTATCTTTGGCTTTCTTCCCACCAACCACTTGAAACAACACTTTCCAACTACTAGTATTTTGGACCCATCTATGTATGGCATTGTTGTGTTTAATCATCCATTTATTATATAACCATATAATACTTACATCCTCACCATCCATAAGACTGGTATTGAGAGCAAAGACATATTTTTTACCTTTATGAGTTGGAGACTTGTCCTTATGAATGATATCAACAAATTATGGGGTGGTGATTTGATAGTGTGAAGGGGATATCCCTAACACTAGAGCCATTGGTATCCTTCTTCAAACCAAAAATGTCCTTGTGCACATAAAATTTGTCAATTTTGTTATAAATATTTTTTCTCACCTTGCTAGTAATTACACTAAGCAAACCACATCCCTTTGTTCTCTACCTTGTTGCTAGCTAATGGAATGAATATTCTATGTTTGGTCAACATTCTATACTCATAAAATTTCTCACATCCCTTCCATTCAAACTCATCCACTAGCTTTATCTCATGATATCTCCATCATTCAATATTATTTATGAACATATAATACAAATGTGTTCATAAAGACCCGTAAAGAACACCTTGGAATATTTTATGTTTGAAGTTAAGGAAACAAGAAACCTAATGTACATTTAAATTCAAACCACTAAATGTCAAAGTAAATTGAAGACTAAAACCATTATTGAAAGAAGTACCCACAAAACAACATAATCTTCAAGTTAGAGAATACAAAGTAGCTAATAAAGGAAAAATAAATTTGATAAATGAAAGAATAACCCACACAAATGACTTAAGGTTCATTGCCTTGGTGAGGAAAAAACCTCACTTAGCTCAAAAATTTATCGATGACAATTTGGAGGGGCAATGATGATCAACACAATTTTGGCAACTATTGCATTTTATGAAATATGAAAAAATTGATAAACGAGGAAGAAAATATTGTAGCCAATTAGAAAACCCCCTATTCGATAATAAAATGATAATATGTGAAGAGGAAAGACAAAAAAAAATGATGATTGAAAAAGCAAATATTGTCAACAAATAATAAACAAGGAATCAAATGTTATAGCGTGAAGTTACTTGGAGCAATAATTTTGAAACACCATTGTTGAGCATTCATTTCACAGAAGACATGTAAAATAATGATAAGAGTCAAACATGTTTTGGTCCCTGTTGAAATGAACACATGAGAGGAACATATCATTTGTGGGATTTTGGTGAGCGAGTCAAGAAAGGTTTGTAACATTCAATAGTCAAATGCATGGAAAGTTAGTGCCATATGGAACACATAAATGGAAAAGGATGCAAACTTAATGTGGCTGGTTGGTAACGAAGAAAGGGACAACAAACATTAAACATGATGAAGTGGACATTTAAGGTGCACCTATGGTTATCCAATGAACTAAAATGTATGATATATAAAGGGAATTAAAAAATAAACCAATTCTCCCCTTCATAAGGTATGCTTTTTAGTTTGTTGTTTGACTTTTCCTTTTAAGGTGTTGCCTTGCAGAAACGTCTATGTAGCCATCAGGGTAAAAGTACAAACCTGTGTCACACTTTTATAAAGGAAAAGGTCAACAACATACAAAAATTTCAACTTTAATGACATAAAAGTGGCATTTGTGTTTAGAATTTGAAGATGATGTAAACTAATGAAATGCGTAAAATTGGATGAAGTTTATGCCTATAATTTTTTTTTAAAAAATTGAACAAAAATTGACATAGTTTTTTAATTTTTGAAGTCTATTTTTTCAACTGTTGAAATATGCTGAAAATCTAGGGTCTAGTTCCCACCAAAAAACTACATGCAAATAATATTTTTTCCTCTGATTTCAGAATATGTTTTAGATGACATGTATAGCTAGTGCAGAAAAAAAAAGATTGGATTTTGGTATATATTTTGTCTGTTCTAACTATCCAAATTTGGCATTACCCAAAATCAACAGTTTTTGGTTCCCACCAAATTTTCCCTATCAAATCTACACCATTAAGAAAAAAATTTATATATTCTTGAAGATGACTCTCTCCTCTAGTGTTAAATATAAGTTTTAAATTTTTTTGACATGATTTGTTTTTTTTTTTCTTTTTTTGAACGAGCGTGTTCTTAAATGTTAAAATACCTACTTAAAGTATTTTTAACTTATAATATATTATATGAAATCAAAACATAATAAAAATTATATGACCATAATCTTGACTCTAAGCTCTATAAAACAATATTTTTAGATTTTACAGAAAGTTAAATTTTGAGAGAGAATTTAGATCTAGAAGTGAGAACTTCTGAAACTCACATTTTTTTGCTAATTTGGCTGCCACTTAGGTAGGTTCGGTCGGAACTAAGGGTGACCAAACACGGTCCCATGGATGACCATGCCCCTCAAATCTCATATTTTTAAAAAATGTTTTTTGAATTAAAAAAAATGCCAAATTCATAAAATCTGATTAGGAATAAATGATTTTTTTAAATTTTTTTTTATTTTAGAGTTTTAATGGTTTTTTGTAAATTTTATTAATTACTTTAATTTTTTTGTGTTTTTAATTAAAGCATTGTTCAATTAGTACTTGAATTATGAGCTTATTAGTATTATTTTTTATTTTTTTTCTTGTGAAGAATTATTTTTTGAATTAAAAAAATTGACAAATTGATAAAATCTATCAGGAATAAATGATTTTTTATAGAGTTTTAATGGTTTTTTTACAAATTTATTAATTACTTTAGTTTTTTTTGTATTTTTAATTAAAGCATTGTTCAATTAGTACTTGAATTGAAGCTAATTAGTACTTGAATTATATGGTTTTGTGTTTGTAGGTGAATTGAAGCTCTCAATTTGAGTAGTTTTTGCAATGGGGAATACAAGGAATAGAACAAAAAAATATGATCGAATAAGGATGACAAATGAAAGGTCATACAAAACGTAATCAAGATCAACCTGTTGAAGTTTAGGAAGAACCTATTGATATTCAAGAAGATGCAATTGAAGTAGGGGAACAAATTGGTAGTTTTGAAGGTGGAAATATATCTTTTGGCATGGGCAATTTGATGGAGATGAATGAGGATTCACTTTTCATTCAAATTTCATATGAACAAATGATATCTGAAAGCATAATTAAAGTGCATTGCAAAAAACTTTGGGATGAATATTTAAAAAATAAAAGTATGGTTGGAAGAGCTCAATTCTTTGCTATGTTATTCAGGAAAAATGAAATGACTCATGTTTTGGAGTTGGTGGGTGTTGATAACAAGAAAAACTCAGGAGATAGTGTAAATCGAACAATAGTTGAAAATTTGCAAGATGCATTGAACGACATTAACAACTCAAGTCGAGGAGCTGATTTAAGTGCTGCATGTAGAGCATTGATGACTACTTTATCTAGAAGAACTATTCAAAGATATATCAAAAAGAGAAATATGTTAGATGAAAACATTGAAAAGAATTGGGTAAATATTTGTAGACTTCCTCAAAAAGACAAAATTTATGAAGATGCAAAAAAGTTGGTCATTGAATATTAGACCTCTCACTCTCATGTTTCTTCTAATAGAAGGGATATAATACAAATGAAAGATGAAGAGACCAGTATGAAAAATGCACGCCCAAAACATTTTATAGATACAACACAAAGTAAATTATTTGAAGCATTCAAGCAAGAATTTTTAGATGTGAAAATATGTCAAAGAATGTTTGAGAGGTTGCGCCCTTTCTTTGTACGCATAAATAAGTTTCATGAAACTTGTTGTTGTCGAAATCATGTTGAGTTTCATTTATACTTGCAATCATATGAAAAAGTTATGGCAGTTTTTGATTCAAATATGGTCATCCCTGGAAGTACGACACAGTTTGTGAAGTCTATTTTATGTGATAAATTAGAAGATTCAGATGAGTTCAAAGTATAATGTATAAAGAATGCATGCAATGATTGTGGAGATTTGCATAAATTTCCATTCCAAATTGAGAATATTAATGTTTCAACACCAGTTTTGTGGAAAATATTTGAATATGAGACATATCAAACAAAAACCATAGATGAATCCAAAAAAATTGTATTGAAGGAGAGTGAATTTCCCTACCTTGAGTTTATGACTAGATTTTGTACTCTAATTTATCCACATATCCAGCATTGTCATGGTGCACGATGGCAAGCTAAACCATTTCGTGATTCCAAAGATTGTTTTCCACCTAGTTGTATTCTTTCAATTGTAGATTTCTCTGAGAACTACATTTTCCCCTCAAATGAAGCTTCAAGCTCACTATTATCATTCTGAGTAGGTTGAAATATTTTTGCAAGTGACCTATAGACATGCACAATTTGATTTGGATGAGGTAGAAATTACCAATCCAAATGAACACATTATAATCAAGAAGGTTCATTTCTATATCAACGATGGTAAGGTTCATGATAGGAGCTATGTGGCTCATTGTTTCACAATGTATTTTGAAGATATTGTGAATCACGGGATAAAAGCTTCACAACACTGGATTTGGTATGATGGTTGTCCAGGTAAGTGTGTCTACTTCAGTTCATTTTCATTTTCATTTAATTACTTGTTAAATTATTAAATGATTACCTGTATGTATGCATGTACAACTTAATTTTGCAGGACAATTTAAATCTGCAAAAGCCTTTAACTGGCTAGTCATGCAACATGCTAGACGCAATGTTAAGTTTATGTGGAACTTCTTTGAAAGTGCACATGGAAAAGGAGAGCACGATAGAGCAGGATCATGTGTGAAGCATGCACTTTGCCAACATGAACTTTTAGGTACAAATGGTGTTTAGTAGTTTTATATATATATATATATATATATATATATATATATATATATATATATATATATATATATATATATATATATATATATATATATATATATATATATATATATATATATATATATATATATATATATATATATATATATATATATATATATATATATATATTTCAAATAATATAATTTTAGCTTAGATCCATTTGCTTTAAACTGATGGTTCAGAAATGTACAGGTAACATGATAGAGAATTCAAAGAAAATCATTGAATGGTGTCAAAGTCATTTTGCTAGTCGGGACACCAAATACAACAAATGTTATTTTTGGGAAGTGAAAGGTAATTTATATTTTGTTGTAAAATTTTAAATTAAAATTTGATTTCGTGTTCATCTATTTTATCATAATTGTTGATCTAAAAATGTGCAACTTTCATTTCATATTTGTAACAGATATAGACCGATCTAATCCTTACAATTGTCAAAGAATTGTTGGTATTAGAAGTTTACATCAATTGATGAATACATGACAACACAAGCCTCTTTTGATTCAAGTAAGAGAAAAATCATGTTTTTATGCTCACTACGTTGAGGACAATCCAATGAGTCAATGCGAGAATATTGCAAATGGATATGTTTCATGATGGGATATGAAGGAGTTAATCAGAATGCCTCGTTATTAAGATGATGACATTGACATAAAAATTCATGATCCTATATATTCAATTTATTATGAGTGTGTTTCTGATTTAGTTGTTACAGGTGCGTGCACATACATGTTCTTCTATTTAATTTTAATTTATTGTGCAAGTGATGTTTAATTTTAATAGAATCTATTTGTATAGGTGATATTTTTGCTGTAGTTGCAGATCCTAACAATGCAGAAAGTGTAGATTATTATCTACTAAGATGCACAAAAGCAAAATACAAGTTTCCAAAAGAAAGCATAAATGATGATGGACAGACATATCCAACTAGTTCAGTTGTTATTGAAGGAACCTATTATCAGCAAATAAAGATCGACAAAAATGGTGTTCAATTTATTGAATACATGTGTGGCCAAAAAGTTCTACATTACAGTCACTTGGTTATACAAACAAATTTGCAATTTGAGACATTGCAAAAAAGAGGACGTGGCAATCAAAAGTGGAGTTTGTGTATTGAAGAACATGAATTTTTTTTGGAGATAATAAAAGATAGAGAGGATCCAGACTATATGTATCAGGAGCTTTAGGATAAACTTTTTTTTGTAGCTCTCATACTTTCATATTTGAACTCATATATATATATATATATATATATATATATATATATATATATGCATGCTTGGTAATTGTTAGTTAGTTAATTAATTGTTTTTACTTGCATGACATTAGTTAGATTACTTAATTGTATGTTAAAGTTTGTACATGTGTATATACTTTGAGGGTTCAATAGTTTTAATATATATTTTATGTGCATATGTTGTGAGCATTACCTCCCCTTAAGACATTAGTTAGTTACTTATTTAATTATTTTTTACTTACATGACATTACTTAGATTACTTAATTGTATTTTAAAGTTTGTACATGTGTGTATACTTTGAGGGTTCAATAGTTTTAATATATATTTTATGTGCATATGTTGTGATGCATCACCTCCCCTTAAGACATCCTCTTAAGACATTAGTTACTTACTTATTTAATTGTTTTTTACTTACATGACATTAGTTAGATTACTTAATTGTATTTTAAAGTTTGTACACGTGTTTATACTTTGAGAGTTCAATAGTTTATATATATATATATATATATATATATATATATATATATATATATATATATATATATATATATATATATATATATATATATATATATATATATATATATATATATATATATATATATATATATATATATATATATATATATATATATATATATATATATATAACAAAGTAATTTTATTGGGCTTGTCCCTTTTGTGAAATGGTGGGGCTTCTTTCCTGTAGGGCCTACAACCAAGGTTCAAGTCCCCACATGATTTCTCTCTACTGTGGTTCTTAATTGAGAGTTGCTTACTTTGACCCTTGGTGAAATAGTGGGGCTTCTTGCCTATAGTGCTTACAACCAATGATCAAAAAATTTAAAGGCCCATCCCTTTGGTGAAATGGTAGGGCTTCTTGCCTATAGGGCCTACAACCAAAGTTTAAGCCCCCACTGGATCGCTCTCTACTGTGGTTTTTAATTGAGAGCTGCTTACTCTGACCCTTGGTGAAATAGTGGGACTTCTTTCCTATAGTGCTCACAACCAAGGATCAAAATTTTTAAAAACTAAACGTAACTATTGCATTTGTGATACAATATGAAAAGTGGGAGTGGAAGCGGAGTGTCTAGGGTTTCAGGTGTTCAAGAAGAGGAGAGTGATTCTGATGTCGATGATGGAGATCTACATGAGGGCTTACAGGTTCTCTCGGTGGGGGGTTGTAGATCTTGTGTTGGGAGCTCAGTGGGGGCCTATTGATCATGCATTGGGAGCTCTCTCCTTTCTTTTATGGGGCTTGTTGAGACCAGAGTCAGGGGATTATTCACCGGTGTGGGATTGTGGCAGGTTCCTCTCATCTCATCTTTGGAGAGGAGACACTCTTTATTTCTTCCGAAGACTAGAGATGGTGGGTGGTTGTAGTGGATCCTCTTCTCAGATACTTTCATGATGAACTCTCTCTAGGACCATCTCTTGTGGGCCTCTTTCTAGATTTCATTGCTTTATTATTTTGTGTGGGAGAGAGGTGATGGATTTATGGTTGTTGTTCAGAGTGCTGTGGGTAAAGCCTATCCTTGTGTAGGGAGATGGACCAGTTTTCATTGTTATGTCAATCCTCCCTTGCTTGGTCTTTGTGGTATCTGGTGTTTCTTCCCTACCCTTTTTGTGGTGCAAACCCCTTTTGAGGCGGGGTTTCACTCTAGGGCTCAATGGCAGCTGAAGGTTTCTCCCCTTCTCTACTCCTCCTTCCCGCTTCCTATTGAGGAGGAAGCTCTTTTTGAGGTGAAGGTTTATTTCCTTCTTTATACCTCTTTCCTACTTCCTATAGAAGTGGAAGCTCCTTTTGAGGTGGAGGATCAACCTATTGATGTGGCTCGTTGCTGGATGAAAGAAGTGGGATGGAATATTGTTGGTGAGCTCGACCTTTCTGGAGGGATTCTATTTTGCCAGAGATCTTTGATGGTTTTTTATTTTTCCTAGTAGGTTGTGGTTTGGTGGTTTGGGGAGTTATCCTCATTCCCATCTCCTTGTTGAAGGTTGGGGGAGCCTTTCAAATCCCTAAATTCATGGTGCAGCTGAAGCTTTATTTGCTCATATGTTTAAGCTACTATTTTTTCTCTACTTGGGTTTTAACAGGGTGGATTGATCCGTCTGTCAGACTAGTTGGTTTTTGTAAAGGGAATCCTCTCTATTCCCATTATGGTTTTGGGGCCCAAGTTAAAACCTAGTCTAGTTATGGGAACCATCAAAACCGATAATTATGGTTTAGGGAGCCTAAAAACCCTAGCTATTTGTTGTTGATGTAAAGCATTGGCTTTACACATTTGGTTTGAGTAGCTTGAGCTTTAGTGTGTTTCTCTCTTTTGGTTACTGTTATCTTACTGGATTTGAGTTATTGGTAGTTCTGCTAGCATTCTGTGTTGGGGGGCACCTGTAAGGTTTATCTTCTTCCCCTAACTGTTTCACTTAGATCTGTGCTTATTCTTCCTATTCTTCTAAGAACAAGCTTAGGGTTACAATTCCCTACAAAAACTGAATGTATATGGTTTCAGGGTGCATTCAAAATCTATTTTTACCTTACTCAAAAAATAGAGTAATTTTATTAATTAGGAAATAAAAATTACATAAGGTTCAAAATTATAACGAATCCATCCTTGGATATATAAAGATTAAAACCAGTAGAAGGGCATAATCCAAGAGCCATAACAGAGTGCAATGAAGCTGAGCACCAAAACCAGACACACCATTATCGCAGCCACCCATCAACATTCAAGCCAAGACCACCACTAAATCTCGTGACACGGTTGTCAAAAACAACACCCCTCTTTAAAAAAATACTTCACCAAACCAGGGTGAGAGCCAAAAAAATCAGAAGGAAAACCACCAGAACACCTTCAACAAGCTAGCACACAAATGAAACCTTCAACTTCCAAAAAACCAGAGGCCTAAAACACAGTTTAGACAGGTGCAACCACCCGCCCTCTACGACAACCCCTCTTCCTTCACAAAATGTCAACATAAACAACCTGATCACTATTAATGGCCCTAGCCTCAGCTTGGCTTAAAGCCGCCTTTAGACTATCCCACTTCTGCCCAATATCATCATAGTAGGCCTTCTTATCCACCTTGCCCCACCAACACAAAAAAGGGACCTTGCCAAAAATATGCCCATCACCTTCATCCTCAAAGCATTCAAAATAATTAAAACTAAGGCCAGGATGAGCCCACTCTATAATGGAATCAAGCCACATTAGCAAATCTTTATCAAAACGACACTCAGCCAGCCATTTTACCTCTGATTTGGATTCACCAACCTACAATGCCCAATCTATCACCATTGAAACAACATCAACATTCAACCTCCATTTACGCCTCCTTTCTTGGATCTAAATCCCAAGCACCTCCAAAGCAGCTAAAGCCACCCCCTCATCCTTTATAACCAGCAAACCCAACATTCTTTCCTTGCTAACCGGACTCTCAAAAGATTTTTGTTAGTTTGAGCTCCCCACCGAAAAAGAGGCCTCCATGGACACCAACGAAGGGCACCAATGCACCTGCAAAAAAGGAAAAGAATAGAGCACAACCCACGGTGGGCATGAAAACAATGCCAATTTAAAGTCATTAAAGCCGCCACACAATCCAAACAGCTCACTCGTGCCATCTATCAAACCATAGATGAGGCCTTGTAAACATCAAAGAAATAAAAGGAGAAATCATAAATGAACATCACCATTCTACAGAGGGAATGGTGAAAGATTTACTTCCTTAGCATCGCTAACGACACCAACACCCACATCAACAAACAATCCAGCAAACTCCACCACACCAAGGACAAATGTCTCATCAGCACTCATCATCCTGAGCCCAATCAGCACAAACTTCAAAATATATGTCATCAACTTTTAGGCTTATAGCCCACTTGGACACCATGTCAGCTTCCCGATTCCCCTCCTGCTTAATATGGCTCATTTTAAAATCTTTGAAAGAAAGAAACTTGTCACTAATAACCTTCACAAAATTTGTAAGGTGCCAAGCTTTCATCTCCTGATTGCATAAAGCATTAAGAATAACCTGTGAATCCCCTTCCAGATGCAACTTCATAATATTTGACTTAATCCCCAAGCACATAGCTAGGAGTGTTGCCCGCATTTTGGCTTCATTATTTGTGCCAATGTTCAATTTCTAAGCAATAAAAGTAATGATATTTCCACCCCTGTCTCTAGCAATAGCACCAGCACTAGAGGGTCCCAGATTACCATGAGAAGCCCCATCAAAATTTATCTTCACCCAACCAACATCCAAAGGATCCCATTTAATATCCACCTTCTTCAAAGAATCCTTGCCATCCTTTGACATGTTGCCATTATGCAACTTTAGGCATGGTCATTCTGCATGCAATATCCTATCCTCTGCATTATAAACCAATGATCCCTATTGGGAAAATATAGTAGCTTTCATCACCTCTTCAATGGACACATAAATCCTCAATTTCACCTTCTCCACAGGCTCAACTTTATCAACAAAAATTCTTTGATTTCTCTCCTTCCACAGCTCCCAAATAATAATGGAAGGGAAAACATACCAGAGAGGTGCCAAGACAGACTTAGACTTGGGCAAGGGCCAACATTCAAAAGTTTCCCTTACAGACTTAGGAAGGGGACCAATCCAACTTAATTTGGATCTAATATAGTTCCAACATGCATAAGCATAAGAACAATGGAGCAACAAGTGGTCCACATCTTCAGAGGCATTGTTGCATAAAGCACACATAGTAGGACCATGAAAACCAAATCTTCTTCTTCTTTCACCTGTCAAAATCCTTTTGTTAACAACCAACCAATCAAAGGATCCAACCTTGGGTAAGCAAGCCTTGTTCCAACAAAGGCTTACAGGATAACCCTTCATCTCCTCTTGAAGATCCAAGGCTTTATATCCAACTTTCACCAAATACGAACCAGAGGAAGAAGCACACCAAACTAGCCCGTCTACCACCGAGGATAAAAAAAACCTTTCTAGCCTGAAACACCTCCAACATTAAACTTTTTTGACCATCAGTGAGATTTAAATGCTCCAAACTTTTCCACATACAAACCGGGCCAAAACCATACTCCTTACACTCAAGATAATCAACAACCTTATCACCTTGTAAATCTATCATTAATCTGCTAAGCTCCACAAACTTGGCCTCATTGAGCACAGGGGGATAGTCATTCCAAGAATCCTTCCAAAACAAGGCCTTCCTATCATCACCAATGTTCCATGAAATATGGTCATTAATGACCTTCCTGCAATCCAGAATAAAATTCCAAACAATTGAGCCTCTAGGAGGATTCCTTATTCTCAAAATTCTTTCATCATCCAAAGCACCAAGATACTTAGCCCTGACAATCTTAACCCATAACTTATTTGGGTCCTCATAGATATTCCACACTAGTTTAGCTCCCAATGCAAGATTCATCCTCCTCGAATCCTTAAGCCTAGCACCACCCATGGGTTTAGATTTGTAGATTTTATCCCAAGAAATCAGAGGCCACTTAAACTCCTAATTTCCACACCAAAAGAACTTCCTCATCCTTTTTTCAATATTCTCCAAGACTTTCTGAGGGATCTTGAGGTAGCTCATAGAGTAAATGGGTATGGTAGAAATAATGGTTTGTAGGAGTAGAATACACCCAGCAGACGAAAGCCATCTCCCTTTCCAACTCTCCATCCTCCTAAAACACTGATCTATTAGATCATTCCATAAATTAGGTTTACAAACACCATCAAAAAGAGGGACCCCAAGAAACTTCTATGGCAGGAAGCCCTATTTCATTCCCAGAATATTACAAATATGTCTTCTCAACCCAGCATTAGTGTTAAAAAAGAAAATGTTAGACTTTTTCCAATTGACACATTGCCCCGAGGCCCTGGAAAAGGAGTCTAAAGAAGCTTTAATGACCTTACCTTCTCTTAAAGAGGCTTCACCCATGAGGAAATTATCATCAACAAATTGCAAATGTGTAGTCGGATCAACACCTTTAGCAATAGAAATACCTTTCCAGACCCCTAACTGTCTTTTCCAAGCAATCAATCTCCCAAAAGCTTCAGCCATGATAATAAAAAGAAAGGGAGAGATAGGAACCCCTTTCCTTAGACCTCTAGAAGTCTCAAAAAAACCTTGAGGGCTCCCATTAAATAGGACCAAGATTCTTGGAGTTGACATACAACTTTCGACCTATTTTAGCCAAGATCCACATAAACCAAAACACTTTAAAACCCTAAGAAGGAAGGCTCTATTTACATGATTTGAAGCTTTCTTAATATCAAGCTTAATCATCATTTTAGAGACTTTAGCTTTCCAGATAGTATGAATAGCTTCATGAGCCACCATAATACCTTCAAAAATAGATCTATTCGAGGCAAAGCCACTTTGCTCTGGGGAAATCAAATACTTCAATAAAGGCTTAAGCCTATTAGCCATCACTTTAGAAATCACTTTATAAATATTATTGCATAAAGAAATAGGCTTGAAATCATCAAAGGTAAGACAAGCATCCTTCTTGGGGATTAGAGCAATAAAGTGTTATTGAAGTCCTTTAAAATAAAGCCACCACTCATGGATTCCTCTACAACTCTCCACAAATCATCCCCAATCACCTCCCACATTTTCTAAAAAAAAGAGGGCAGAAAAACAATCTGGCCCAGGGGCCTTCTCTCCCCCAAGGTTAAAAAGAGCATCCTTTGCCTCCTTCTTAGAGACTAAGGCCATCAAAAGAGAATTTTGATCCTTAGATAAAATACAAGGAATTATGTCTGACACTTCACTCAAGCCTTCAAAGGGGGCACTATTATCAGTAAACATCTCCTTAAAAAAGGCCACAACTTCCTCATTAATCTAGTCATCCTTAGTTAACAGCCTTCCCTGTCTATCAGAAATAGAAAAAATCCTATTCTGAGCCTGCCTTTCTTTCACAGAAGAATCAAAGAATTTTGTGTTACGATCACCACTCTTTAGTCAAGTGTCCCTAGACTTCTGTCTCCAAAAAATCTCTTCCCTAGCCAAAGTTTCTTTATAACTACTCAACAATGCTTTCTCCTCCAAGTAGGTCATTTCGTCCATCCCACTATCCATAACCCTCTGAGTTAAAGCTGCCAAATCTTCCTCTAAAAGAAAATTTTTAGCAAAAATATTTTTAAAGGATTCTCTATTCCAGAATTTTAACTGATCTTTAACAAATTGCAACCGCTTAAAAAAATTTAAATCCATATTACCTTCCTTCCACCTCAGGAGCCAATCCCCACCACACAACAATAAGAGAAGGTAAATTTGGATCACGAAACCACATAGATTCAAACTTGAAAGGGGACCTCAAAGGGGTCACATCCTCCTGCATATTACAATAGATAGGAAAGTGGTCTGAACCAGAGAGGGGGAGGAAAATAGTACTGCATAACCACTTTAGATTATCCCACATCCCAAAGCAAAAGAAGCGATCAAGTTTTTCAACAATATTAAAAAAACCACTCCTCTGATTATTCCAAGTAAAATCTCTGGCCTTAAACACTATCTCTCTTAACTCCTGAGACCAAACAAAATTAGCAAAGTCCCTTTATCTTTTGCCCCCCCAACCACACCCTCCTTTTTTCTCCACAGGTCTTAAAATAGCAATAAAATCTCCTCCGATAAGAAATAATACATCCTTAATAACAGAAAGAATATTACCAAGATCTTTCCATAACCCTTCCTTCGCCACAGGGTTGTTGGTGCCATATACATTCAAAACAAAAAAAGATGACATCAGCTGCTTCAAAGTCACCTCCAGCCACTGGAAGTTCAAAGACTGAGCAACAAGGTGAACAGAGACAACTGACGGCTCCCATAGGACATAAAGACCACTCGAGGCTCCAACTGAAAAGGAAAAGAGATACTCCAATCTCCTAAACCAAAGCTTAAAAGAAACATCATCACCAATTTTCAATTTAGTTTCCTGAAAAAGAATCAAGTCAACTCGTGCTTGATCAAGACCACGCTTGATCATGGACAACTTGTCAGGGGCATTGCAACCCCTAACATTCCACAAAAGGATCCTCATTACTATCGTCCCAATCTCAGCAATTTTATTTGGTCTGCTACACAACCAGCCAATTCCAATTTCTCCTTATTAGAATGAGCCCCCCTTTTCTTCTTCTCCCCCAATCTAGGGCCCTTCAAATTGGAATCCTCCTGCACTATTCCTCTAGTACTAAGAATATTTGGAGTATCAAAGATACCAAGATAATCCTCCCCTTCCACCTCACTATGACAATGGCTTGAATTTGAGGCTGCTATTAGGTCCCCTGCGCTATCTCTGAGATATGCAAAAAGACCTTCCAGATTCCTTATAGGAGAGATTCTACCATCACGAGTCTCTCTTCTCAACCCAAAAACCAAACCACCTCTATGAGACCTACACACTGACCCAACACTATCAGTAAAATCATCTTCCTTTGGGTGATTACTTCTATCTTCACCTAAAGAAACTTTGAAAATACCATTCATCTCAAGAAGATCCAACTGAGCCAAAAGCTGCTCATCTCTTTTCAGATGGGTTGCAGGGATAATCTACTTCACCACTCAATCATGAGGCTCTTCAGCCACTGCTAAGCTATGCATCTCTCTACCATTAAGAGAAGCATCCTGAATATTAAAATCCTGAGAGGGCTTATCCATATGCCAAGCAGAGAGAGGAGTCTCACTAACCTTTTGGGTGGACATAGATTCCTGAACCAAATCCCAGAGGGGGGATGAGGCCGAAAATAAAATATTATTGACTTTTGAAAGCATAGGCCTTTCTACAAAATCTTCAACTCTATCCACCAAAACAAGAACCTCTAAAGGGGAAGGGCATATCAAAGAAGAAACCTCAGATCCTTGAGACTTCTCTGTCAGGTGAAGAAGGTGATGAATCAAAAGAGAGTCCTCAGACTCCTTTCCTTTCTTGAGTGAGTGGTGGACCTAATCATTCTACTCCACTCCTTCATTATCATCCTCATCTGCAACCAGAGCCTGCCTCCATTCGCCTTTATTTGTATTAATAGAGATATGTGAAAGAAGCTTAAAGCAAGTTTGTCACCAAACCAAAACCCTTGGTGTAAAAGCATAGGTAACCTCATTGATCACTTCCTCCCACCTGACAAATTTTCCTAGAGACTCACCCAAGATCCTGATAGTCTCATCATTCCTATATTCCTATGGGAGGTTATCAATTCTGAACCAAATCGAGGATTCCTTGACAGTCTCCTTTTCAGGATCAAAGTTAACATACCATTTCTTCAGAAACAAAACTTTACCATCAATAAAAACTAGCCCATTGCATGGGATCCAATCCCTATCTTCCTTAGACGCACATATGATTAAGTAGAAACCATTACACAAAGTTTTCAAATAAATGAATGAGCTCTGCCAACTCTTTTCACACCAGGCTTTAATTTTTTAAAAGGACGGCCAAGGGCCAAGCCATTTCATTACCAAGGCATTATCCTCCAACCTAGCTCTCTCCTCCATCCATTGAGAGTTATTAAGAACTACATCCGCATAAGAAGTAGTAGTAAATGTATTACTATCCTCTGGAGAGAAACCAACCTTAGATTTGCTAGGTTCTACAGCCAACTCTGCACATCCCCCTGACTTTTTCCTCCAAAATTTTTCTTCAATCCGATGAAACTTAAAGTCCTTTCCAATCAACATCTGGCCTTGAAACCCCCTTCGACCGGTCATGTTCTTCCCCCATCTCCTACCATACCCAAATGATCGATTATGTGCATCCGTAACTCCTCCAACCCGATCCTAAGAACCTTTATTGAAAGGCATTTGGTCTCTGCAATTGAAGGGCCATCTGCTCTACCTCTGTGAGCCATTAGTCCATCCTCCATTGTGATGTTGAAACTGGTTACGCCCTCTCGATCTCCATGACCGTTGCCGCTGAAGGTCCTCCATTTTATTAAAAACTTGATGCTTTGTTGCTTCCACCAAACGCTTTCCTTAATTCATGTGAGCAATCACTTCCCATCGCCATCTCCCTTGTTTTAATATATATTAGTTTACATGAATGAAAAATATTCATAACTTTAGTATGTTGCATAACATAATATATACATAACATGTATAAAAATAAGTCTAAAATATGAAATAACACTTGAACATATAACACATGTACATATATGAAATGACTAAAATGAATATATATATATATATATATATATATATATATATATATATATATATATATATATATATATATATATATATATATATATATATATATATATATATATATATATATATATATATATATATATATATATATATATATATGTGTGTGTGTGTGTGTGTGTGTGTGTGTGTGTGTGTGTGTGTGTAATGTATAAAATATGAAATAACACACAACCATATAAGATGTACATCTATGAAATGACTAAAATAGACATGTATATATGAAATGTCTAAAATATGAAATAACATGAACATATATGTTTGAAATAACACGTATATATGAAATGTCACATGAAATATCTAAAATAACATGGTCGCTCAACTAGGGCCATGTCCTGATCTATGACTTGATGGCGGTGCACCTCCTCCTGATCTCTATGTACAATAAAAGAAATACATGTCACACATACATACATACATGTATAATAAATTAAATACTTAGGATCATAGAAAAATTATTTTTGAACAAACATCTAAATTTACTTGTGTGTCATGATGTAGAGGATCGCCTAGAGTTTGTAAATCTCTAGATGGTGCCATCTTGTCAAGAACACCCTGGAGTACACACATATATAATATATATTAATCAAAATTCAAATTAACATTATTTATATACTCAAATAGAAATATATGTGTAAGTTTTTTAAATAAAATCAAATTTTAAATTTAAATATATACCATAACAACCTCTAATGCTCTCCTGACACCACTCAAATATGAGTCATGTAATGACACGTGTGCAGGGTCAACTCAGTCATATGAAGGCAATGTGGTAAAAATTTGACAAGCTGCACATGATGAAGTGGCCTGAGTGACCTGGAGAGGTGCATCCTCGTGAACTATAGTCTGCTAAGGAGCTATAGGTGGTGTAGTCTGCTAAGGAGCTTTAGGTAGTGCAGGAATATCATTGCATCTCTGTGCACCCTGAGAACTTGATCCAGTAGATCTAGTAAGAATGATAGTGACAAATGATGGAACCTCTCTGAGCGTAACCCACCAACTATCTATAAAGCTTGATATGCACAAAGTAGATCACTGGATAATAATGCACTCATACGATGCAAATGGTCCACATCTGATAAAGCTATAACCTCTAGGGGAGATGGTATGTCTATTATATCATATGGATCATCACTAGAGGATACATCCTATGTAGGTGGAGGAATGTTGGAACGAGAACGCAACATGTATCTCCCCAAATGATGAGACAACATCTCTTGAACCTGTGTAGTGATAATCACAATACTAGAATATATCTCCCTCATGATCATATTTTTTAGCACACTTTATCCCGCAATTGCCATTTCCAAACCTTTTGGTACAACCAAAAGGTTTGGACCCACCCTTTCTCGCTTATTAGCAGGTACTGGGGCATTAGGCCCTCTGAATAGGTCAAATAATCTCCCCCTCCCTTTCCCAACATGAATAGGACAATCTATATAATCAACACCATATTGCAAATGAAATTTTGCAAATAATTGTTTGTAGAAATATAGTGGAAGCTCATCCTTCTGGGGCCACCTATGATGAGCAGCCAACCATCAAGGATATATAAATGGTGTGACAAGGTCATCGTCACATCTTGTAGTCATGTACCCTCTCACCTTAGCCATGTATCGATAATGAGGAAACATGGTCTTCACCATAGTGGTGGAAACCTTTGTATCAATCTGCCAATACTTCACAGTTCTAGTAACACTGCGAGACAGAGAAGTATAGAATGTATCAATGCTAGTATTATCATAGAGGTTGTATGATTGAATTGTGTCAATCATATGCATCAAATTGACTCTAATAGTGTTCACCCTATCCCTATTAGGAAGGGTGGTGGATGAAGCAATGGTCTGATCCAGAACCTCTATGGCTCGTGTCAATCTGGAAATGGTAGAAGCAAATAGCTCCTCCCTAGCCTCTCTAGAATAGATTGATCTATGTGAAGAGCAGTGACTACCCCCCCCCCCCCCCCCTGATACACTAGGCTCTCCTGAATTCGTTGACCCTCTAGTTGATGCCATGTAATAGATAAAAGGGATATATGCGAAAGTATAAACATGAATATATAGATCTCTGCACATGTACATTATAGTCATCTAGTTTAAATGATATATATATATATATATATATATATATATATATATATATATATATATATATATATATATATATATATATATATATATATATATATATATATATATATATATATATATATATAGACACACACACACACACACACACACACACACACACACACACACATACAAATTTAAGAAACATACATGTTACAATATGTATATATGTACATACAAATTTAAATACACACATGTTACAAATTTAAGAAACATACATGCTACACATACATGTTAGAATACATTTTTATAGATACAAATTTAAATACATACATGTTATAAATTGTCTAATGAAAAGAGGCTTTGAGTTATGGATTAATGTAGATGTAGATGTAGATCGAGTAAGGGGTCCTCTTAAGCAGTATTAGGTAGATTATTAGTAGCTATTAGGTCAAGTATTAGGTCGTATTAATCATATTAAGTCTTAAGGGGTCGTATTTGGTCTTATTACTCATGTTAGGTCTTAAGAGGTCCTATTACATCTTATTAGATATGTTATATCTCAATTGGTCTTGATAGGTCATATTAGCTCCTATTAATCCCATTGGGTCTTAATAGGTCCTATCGGTCCTAATTGGTCTTAATAGGTCCTCTTAGTTCTTAAGGGTCCTATTAGGTCTTATTAGTAGATATTAGGTCTTATCAGGTCATATTAGTCAATTTAGGTGCTAATATGCCCTATTAGACCTCTTATTAGTTCTTAATGGGTTCTATTAGGTCTTAAGTGGTCCTATTAGATGTTAAGGGTCTTATTAATCATGTTAGGTTTTAATAAGAAATATTAGGTCTTAATTGGTCAATTAATAGGTCCTAATTGGTCAAGTATTGGTCACATGTTAGGTCTTAATTGGTCCTAATTGGTCTTAATAGGTCCTATTAGTTCTTAAGGGTCCTATTAGGTCTTATTGGTAGGTATTAGATCTTATTAAGTCATATTAATCAATTTAGGTGCTAATATGCCCTATTAGACCTCTTATTAGTTCTTAAGGATCCTATTAGGTCTTAAGTGGTCCTATTAGACGTTAAGGGTCTTATTAGGTCTTATTAATCATGTTCGGTCTTAATAAGAAATACTAGGTCTTATTAATCATGTTCGGTCTTAATAAGAAATACTAGGTCTTATTACTCATGTTGGGTCTTAAGGGGTCCTATTATGTCTTATTAGTCATGTTAGGTCTTAATTGGTCATATTAGTCACATGTCAAGTCTTAATTGGTCAATTAATAGGTCATAATTGGTCAAGTATTAGTCACATGTTAGGTCTTAATTGGTCCTATTAGGTCTTAATAGGTCGTATTGGTCCTAATTGGTCTTAATAGGTCCTATTAGCTCTTAAGGGTCCTATTAGGTCTTATTATTAGGTATTAGGTCTTATTAGGTTGTATTAATCAATTTAGGTGCTACTATGCCCTATTAGACCTCTTATTAGTCTTTTGAGGTCCTGATAGGTCTTATTAGTCTTTTCAAGTCCTGATAGGTCTTATTAGGTCTTATAAGTCTTAAGGGGTCGTATTAGGTCTTATTACTGATGTTAGGTCTTAAGATATCATATTACATGTTATTAGATATGTTAGGTCTCAATTGGTCTTAAAAGGTCCAATTAGCTCCTATTAGTCCTATTAGATCTTAAGGGGTTCTATTAGGTCTTAAGTGGTCCTATTAGATGTTAAGGGTCTTATTAGGTCTTATTAATCATGTTAGGTCTTAATATGAAATATTAGGTCTTATTACTCATGTTAGGTATTAAAGGGTCCTATTATGTCTTATTAATTATGTTAGGTTTTAATTGGTCATATTAGTCACATGGGTAAAAACACAATAATCTGTCACCCTTTTACAAAGGAAGAGGCTAACAACACCAACACTGAAAAACTTCAAGGGCATAAAAATCACATTTCTATTTAGAATTTGAAGATGATGTAAACTCATGAAATGTGTAAAATAGGATGAATTTTATGCCTATAATTTTTAAAAATTAATTTGAGCAAAAATTAATATGTTTTATTTTTATTTTTTAGGTCTATTTTTTATATCCTAAAAAATACTATAAATCAGGGAGTTTATTTCCCGTCAAATTATTATAAGTAAAACATTGTTTTTCCCTCCAATTTTAGAATATATTTTAGATGACATGTATATATAGTTTAGGAAAAAAAGAAGAAGTATTTTCGATCTATAGTTTACCCGTTATAAGTATTCAAAGTCGAACTTATATGAAATCAACAGTTTTTGTCTCATGTCACTTTTCCCCTATCAAAACTACCAAAAACTAAATAAATTACATATTCTTGAAGATGACTTTCTCCTCTAGTGCCGTATATGATTATTATTATTATTTTTTATAATTGATTTAACATTTTTCTATATTTTCTGAATCAACATCTTCTCAAAGTTTAATATACCTACATGTAGTTCTTAACAAATTTGTTTAATGTTTTGTCATTGAAACAATATAAAATTTATATGTCCAAAATCTTACTTTCGATATCTAGAAAAGGGTACTTTTTAGTTTTTTAACATTTTCTATTTTGATTAGAGAAAGGAACAACAAAAGTGCACAATTCTTGTTTTTTTGTGTTTTTGGAGGTTTGGCTACCAACATGGCATGCCACCTAGGTAGACTCGGCCGAGTCCAACTGGGTCGAGTACCCTAAGGGGTTGGCCCCCTGTGAGTAGCCAAATAATGTGTAAATGAGGGGCCTGGGATGTTTTTTGATATTTAAACTATCATATAGAATCGATCGAGTCCTACTTGGCCGAGTACCACTCGACCTAGTCTACTGGACCCACATAAGCATCATCCAGGGCTGCGTGGCACCTACGTATACTCGGTCATGTTAGACTCGATCGAATCTAACTGGGCCGAGTGATTTGAGTTAGCCAGAAAGGTGACACTTAATTGTGCTTTTACCCGCATGTTAAGTCTTAATTAGTCTTAATTGGTCAATTAATAGGTCATAATTGGTCAAGTATTAGTCACATGTTAGGTCTTATTTGGTCCTATTAGGTCTTAATAGATCCTATTGGTCTTAATAGGTCCTATTAGTTCTTAAGGGTCATATTAGGCCTTATTATTAGGTATTAGGTCTTATTAGGTCATATTAATCAATTTAGGTGCTAATATGCCTTATTAGACCTCTTATTAGTCTTTTCAGGTCCTAATAGGTCTTATTGGGTCTTACACGTCTTAAGGGGTTGTAGTAGGTCTTATTACTGATGTTAGGTCTTAAGATATCATATTACATCTTATTAGATATGTTAGGTCTCAATTGGTCTTAAAAGGTCCTATTAGCTCCTACTAGTCCTACTACATCTTAAGGGGTTCTATCAGGTCTTAAGTGGGCCTATTAGATGTTAAGGGTCTTATTAGGTCTTATTAATCATGTTAGGTCTTAATAGGAAATATTAGGTCTTATTACTCATGTTAGGTCTTAAGGGGTCCTATTATGTCTTATTAATCATGTTAGGTCTTAATTGGTCATATTAGTCACATGTTAAGTCTTAATTAGTCATATTAGTCACATGTTAAGTCTTAATTAGTCTTAATTGGTTAATTAATAGGTCCTAATTGGTCAAGTATTAGTCACATGTTAGGTCTTAATTGGTCCTATTAGGTCTCAATAGGTCCTATTAGTTCTTAAGGGTCCTATTCTAGTCTTATTAGTAGGTATTATGTCTTATTATGTCGTATTAATGAATTTAGTTGCTAATATGCCCTGTTAGACCTCTTATTAGTTCGTAAGGTTCCTATTAGGTCTTAAGCGGTCCTCTTAGATGTTAAGGGTCTTATTAGGTCTTATTAATCACATTAGGTCTTAATAGGAAATATTAGGTCTTATGACTCATGTTAGGTCTTAAGGGGTCCTATTATGTCTTATTAATCATGTTAGGTCTTAATTGGTCAGAGAGAGAGAGAGAGAGAGAGTTCATGTTGGTTTCTAGTATTTTGGTTTATGTTGGTTTCTAGTGTTAGGGTTTATATTGGTTCATGTTCCAATTTTATGTTGGTTTAATGTTAGGGTTCATGTATGTTTCATATTAAGGTTTATTTCTCAATTAGGTTTAGGGATTTTTTTTAAAATTAGGTTTATGGTTAGGGTTTATGTTTATTTAGTGTTAAGGTTTATGTTGGTTCATGTTCTAGTTTCATGTTTCTAATAATTTGTAACATTTTTCTAATGTTTTGTAACATTTTCCTAATATTTTGTAACATTTTCTTAATGTTTTAAAACATATGTAATAAAACTAAATTAATTAACTAACTAACTAACATATTTTCTTAACTGGAAAAAAATATTATATTAATTAAATAACTAAATCTACATAAAATCATATTATTTAATTTCTATAATTAAAAATAATAAAATTACATAAATAAAAATAACTATTAAATTAACTTGTTATTAAAACAACTATTTCTACAACTATTAAATTAACATTTTTATTAAAATAACAATTATTTAATATTAAATTGATAAAAACAACTAAAAAACATAAAAAATATGAAAATAAAAATAAAAAAGGGCCTACCTGTTTCGGCCAAAATCCTCCAAAGGTGCTTCGTAATTCTTGCAACCTGCTCCGTTCAAATGAGCCCACCCAACACATTTTTGGGGTTTATATAGTTTTTTCTAGTTTCGACTGGAAACCTCTCGCCACATCAACGCCACATTGTGCCTTGTGTACGCCATGTAGTTCCGATTGAAACCGAATCAACCAGAACCATTTCGACCAAAACGGTTTTGGCCGAAACCATAAAAAATATCCTCTAGTGTGACACAGGTTTGTACTTCTACCCATCAAAAACTTAAATTTTACCAAGGAGGGACTTAGTTTTTTTTTTTTTTTTTCACTCTCCTTGGTAAGATTTAAGTGTTTGATGGCTAGATAGATGTTGGCGTGCCTTGCATGCTCAACATACGACATGACAAACATGTAGCATTCTCTTGCCATATAATCACTAAGAATGGTTTTGACCTATGATCAATCACTCATTAAAATAGACAACTAATTTGATTACTCTACCTATCATTTGTATACATATGGTTGATTACATATATGTAAGAAAAATTAACTTTTTTGGATTCATTGCAAAATTACTGAACTAATGATATGTTTTTAATTTTTATTTTTGATCTATGACACTCCACATGAAACACAAAGAAAAACTAGGGGAAGAACACTAGTTACCATCCATATTTCAATTACCATTTACTCCTTTCTCATCCAACCCCCCAACTTTAACTTGAAAGAAACCAAAAAAATGATTACTAAAGGCCCAGTAATAGATACATCATGTACTAACAGCCACCCATTTGTACCCCTAGTAGCTAGTTTTTTTTGAGTGACTACTGAGACATTTGTGCATAAGTATTGACAATTTTTGAGATGGTTGTAGTGCACGGTTATTGGGGCATCTTTAAGTAGGTGTTGGGCGACACTTTCAAATTACTATTTTTTTACTCTTGCGTGCATAATAGGTTCCATTGTGTGCTATGTTACTACCCAAAAGCCAAAACAATAACTATAAAGAATTAAGTCATATACAAAGACCACAATAAAATTAAAATTAAAATCAAAATCAAATCTATCTTTTAGAATTTTGAATGCATGAAATCAACCATAAGACCACTATGCTTCCCCTTGCATCTCTCCCATAATTGATAAAATTTGATCAAATTCAACTTGATAAGTAGGAGATATTTTCCACATCAAGTGAAAATGTGATATTGATATGAGAGCTAATTGTGTATTTTTTGAGTCAAACTCATTGACCCATGTTTCATGAGTAGTGGTTCACAAGAATCCATTTATCATGAGAATGAATGAAACACTTAGCACTCATTGCATCTAGGTGATGCTCATAGAGGTGGAGCACGGAGACTTTCCAGGAGGTGTAGTATTGAGATGGGTGACCTCCCAAAAAGTCTTGGTGCTTCACATCTATAAGCATCACCAGAATGCAATGAGTGCTAAGTGTTCCATACATTCTCACAATAAATAGATTCTTGTGAACCATAGATCAATGAATTTGACTTAAAAACTACATAATTAAATTGTTAAATCGTGATAATAATATCACAAACCCAACTTAACCGAAATAAATAAATAATGAACATTATTCAATTTAAACCCAAAAAAACCACACAGAGAGAAAGCGGTACCGACTCTCTGATGTCATGTGCTTCCATAGTGTCAGGTATCAGCTCGTCATACAGGGCAATGTCTAAATCATATACTAAAACGTGTATTTTACCAATGGGGACACTTAGTTTTTTTTTCAAACTTTTTCTTTCTTCCCTTGTATGTTTTACGTTTTAGGGTATTGTCTAAATCGTAGACTAAAACGTAAAACATATAAGGGAAGAAAGAAAAAGTTTGAAAAAAAATATAAGGAAAGAAAAAAAAAGTAAGTGTATAAGGGAAGAAAGAAAAAGTTTGAAAAAAAATATAAGGAAAGAAAAAAAAAGTAAGTGTATAAGGGAAGAAAGAAAAAGTTTGAAAAAAAAACTTATAAGGGAAGAAAGAAAAAGTTTGAATAAAAAACTAAGTGTCCTTGGTAAGATACACATTTTAGTATATGATTTAGATGTTATAAGGGAAGAAAGAAAAAGTTTGAAAAAAAATTAAAGGGAAGGGAAAAAAAGTAGGTGTACAAGAGAAGAAAGAAAAAGTTAAAAAAAAAAACTTAGGAGGGAAGAAAGAAAAAGTTAAAAAAAAAACTTATAAGGGAAGAAAGAAAAAGTTAGGGAAAAAAAGTAAGTGTACAAAAGAAGAAAGAAAAAGTAAAAAAAAAAAACTTAGGAGGGAAGAAAGAAAAAGTTAAAAAAAAAAACTTATAAGTAAGAAAGAAAAAGTTTGAAAGGGAAGAAAGAAAAAGTTTGAAAAAAAAAACTAAAGTGTCCCCCTTGGTAAGATACACGTTTTATATATGATTTAGACGTTGCCCGTCATACAGTGCCACATCGGCAGACTTGCCATTTGAAAATTTAATATAACGGAGCTTTCTATACAAAAAACAATTCTCAATCTAACCAAATAAGAAAATTGGGAGCCAAAACGGAAATCAGAAAAACAAAAACAAGAAATGGCGGCGAGCATGCAGTATGAGCAGAGGCTGGCAGCCGCAGCGCACCTCGCCGAGCTCGACGACGACCAAGAAAACCTTCCTACGGCCGAGGAAGTCGCCAAAAAATGCAGGGAATGGGGCATCATAGCCGAACTTAAGCCCCACCAGTCCCAAGGAGTCTCTTGGCTCATACGCCGATACGTCCGCGGTGTAAATGTTATTCTCGGTCAGTTATACTTCCTTTATATGATTCTAAAATTGAGGTATTTGAATTTTTATTTTCATGGTAGTGAAGTCGAATTTGTGAATGGTTTTTGTGCTATGTGCAGGGGACGAGGTCATTTTCATTGCCCTTCTCTACACACTGTAAATCATGTTGTTCATTCAGCATTTTTATCACCACTCTTTCTCAGCCAATACCTTTTAACTTTAAAACACTTTTCCCGGTATATATATTTTAGTTTGTTCTTTTATCTTGTCACTGAAGCATGTTAAAAATAGTTAATATGCACAGCTCTGAAAATGGTTATATGCAAACTAGGGAGATTCTATAGTTAAATACACCAGAGTCAGAGTAGCATTGGTAGTAGAGTTTGTATCGGTAACCTTACCGAAGTTTAGTTGTTCCTTCCTGTGAGCTTTTACTTCTACTTAATGCGTATTGGATTCTTCCGAAATTGAAATATAAGTTGATTAAAATTGATTTCAAGCTACACGGCTAGATCTAAATAAATCATCACATAATTTATATGCAAATTTTCTTTGCCCTCCTTTGCGTTCTCGTTGGACTTAATAACGTTCTTCCAATTTCTTTTTAAGTAGAGATTTATGCTCTCTACTGAAGTCATATGCTCGAAATTCCTTAACAGAATAATTTCCCGACATAATAGAGGACTACAAAAGTTATCTGGGGTATTAGCTTTTTAGGTTGGCTATTCGATGAATATCAGATAGATGCTTCTCATCCAGGAAGCACTTTGAATTCTTATTTACAAAGTCACAGGTTATGAAAAATGGTGGGCAGGTTTTACCGCTCCCTATTGCTAGTTCGATTCCACCGAGCTTGAAATTGCAGTCTATGGCAGTGGTTTGAATAGGCATTCAATTACGAGATTCGGATTTTACATGATGCTTTGGCCCAAATTGTTGCATGCATGGATTACAAGGTCTTCTACCATCTATCTGTCACTTGATAATTTATTTATATATTCAAATTAACATGATACTTTATTTTGTTTTGATTATTCTCTCACGTTTCTTGTTGTGAAACTTATATCTGTAATTTGAATTTTCCCATGAATGAGAAACACTCACGGTTACATATCAGACATTATTTTTTAGCTTATAAATTTTAGTATAATTTTTAGTTGAATTTTTATATCCTCCCACTTTAAAAGAACACGAGCAATTTTAATTTTGTGCGATGCAGAGCAATCATAGGTAAATATATCATGCATTCAAAACATTTCTCTTGAAATTTGTCAATGATATAGTGTATTTGATTCTTTCTATCAATTATTGCAGATGGGACTTGGAAAAACGTTGCAGGCTATATGTTTGCTGGCATACTTAAAAATTGAAAGAAAACGCCCTGGGCCATTTTGTAAGATCATGGAGCTTAACGACCTTCAAACAATACAATTCTGTCCGTTTATCTGTGACTCAGAGCAATTTGAATTTTCACATCCTGTTATTATGCTTTATTTGTTTGGTGTCAATTAGTAAGAGTGCAAGGAATGATTTTCTTTGTTTATCAATGGCATATTATGTACATGTAATTGGCCTCATTCTTATAAACATCTCAATCTGGCAGTAGTACTATGTCCACTAAGCGTAACGGATGGTTGGGCATCTGAGTTTGCCAAGTTTTCTCCCAGCCTAAGAGTTCTTAGCTATGTTGGTGATAAAGAACACCGATTGGAGATGCGCAAAGAGATATTTGAATATGTGAGCAAACAGACTTCTAAATCAGATGTATGTGCTGATTTCATCAACCATTTGATATTACATTGATTAGACTATATTCTCAAGTAATATGACTTTTGATATTCCCTTTTGCAAATTACTTTTGAAAATTTAATACCACAGTCACTAGTTTACAACATCATTATGGTTGATTGATTAATATTCTATTTTAGATTGGGTTTGTAACCAAATTTACTTGTTTTGAACAACTTTCATGGCCATAAATGTAGATGAGATGCTCAACATCTTTTCAACCAAGATATGTAGATTGGGCACCTCACATTCATCCTTAATGCAATTTTTTAATGTTTTTTCTTGGTTCTTCCGGTGCAAGCACTTACACAGGTTAGTGTGAAAATGCCGACTTGATTGGATGATTGTATGTGTCAAAGAAGAAAAAATCATATTATAGGCAATTACTTGTGGATTGGCAGGGATTCCAATTTTTGCCTTGTTAAAATAATGATTGTCTGGCAAATCATTGAGTGCCTTTTTAACCATATATTCACTTTTTGTTTCACATCAAATTCCATACACTAAAGTTCTGATTCCAACATTTTATTTTACATAAGGTATATTCCACAATATATCTTATGCATGCAATTTCCTTTTAGTAGGATTTATGCATGAAATACTCAAGCAATTTGACACATTTTTGCATGTTTTTCAAGTAGTCGTGCTTTGAGGACTTCGTGTGATGTGAGGCTAGGTCATTTTTTTAATTGACTTCTTGCTAGTGAATTCGGAAACTACAACAATGGGAAGGTGTTTGGTGTTGAAGCTAACCAATCAAGGGTAGATATCAATGATTTTATCGTAGGATGTTTTGCAGCTTCAAAGATAACCATTCTAATTTGTCACATTTTTGTAGTAGGTGTATTACTAATTTTGAGTTCTACATAGGTGATGCTTTGTTCTACTTAGTATTTTAGGCTACAAATGGCTTCCATCGCTTCATTTTGTTTTTTTTTGACATTTTGCTCTACTTGTGTTGAATATGTACAAAACTATGATTTCTCGCTTGTCATTCCCAACAATGCCTCTTGCACATAATCTTCTTGAGCTTATTTGTGCAACATTGTCAAAGTTCATTATATCCTCGTCGAGGCAGTTTCCTTCATACAAATTGTACCATATGTTGAGTCATATTCTAATATTGTGAGGCAAAGAATGTTTGTAGGCTGTATAGAGGGGAAAATTCGCCAACCTCAAGAATGATTAAAATCTCAAGGGATGAACTACCCTGTGCACCACCTCACTTCTACTTGCGCTTTGGTGAGCTAGGGGATCAAGACAGCTTAATAATTAAAAAAAAATTAAGACTTAAATGATATGATGTGGAAAATAAAAGATCTAAATTAAATCACTATACTAACTAATAAAAATGTTTTATCTATTGAAATGTGAAAATGAAAGGACTAACTAACTCCTCTAATTGTTGAGCTCCAAAAGCTCACTATCTAGGACACACGTGCAGATTGAGGACGACAACGTGGGCATGGTATGATAGTGCAATGTGCTTATGTCCTGTGTTAGAGATCTGGTAGCTGTGTGAGAGTTCTTTCATATCTGTGTTGATCAGCTTAAATTTTCTCAGAGTATATTTGCAATGATGGACTTTGATGTTCTTGGTTCTCTGTTTTGTTCTGGAGATGCGAAGATGATATCGTCTTCTTTTCATTGATTCTTTTTGGGAAGAGGCTCAACGTTTGTGCTGTTCTGTTATTGTTCCATATCGTGCTCAAGCTGTGTCCCTATTATGTTCTAGCTGTTCCATATCGTGTTCGAGCTGTATTTCTATTATGCTCTAGCTGTTCCATATTGTGTTCGAGCTATGTCCTTTCATTGTGAGTGTAGTGCTATGAGGTGGCTCGTGGCTATGAGGTGGCGCCTTGTGTCAATGGTTCTTACATTAATGACTGCAGTTATGTGTATAACAACAAACTCTTGGTGTTCCTCGGTGGAGTCCCTTCAGTTATCGGGAAGTTTACTCGACTTATGCTCAAGGCAAGAGAAAGTGTCTTGAGACGGCATATTTGATTTTATCATTTGTATTCTCAGGGGTTGTTCAAGTGTATTACTTTCTAATTCTTTTCGAGTGTATTATAGGAAGTTGCGTTCAAGAGAATATATATTTTGTAAGCCCTTTGTCTGTTAGTTATATATCGGGATATATATTTCTGAAAGCCTATCATCTGGCAGTTGTATCTGTGATCAATTTGTGTGCAAGTTGAATAAGGCTTATTGATTGACTGGTTATGGTCCTCAATCATAAGCAAGAGTTTGTAGTATTGATTTGAGAACTCAATAAAAGATTATCATTTTTGTGGGTTGGGTTTTTCACCCTCAAGTGGAGGGTTTTCCCAGGATAAGAGCTTGTGTCCTCTGTTCTTTGTGTTTCAATTTTGTTGAATGCTATTCTAGCTCTAAAAACATTAACATCGTATCAAAGCTAGGTTTGGCAAGATCTTGAACCATAATGCATCCTTAATTGTGAATGATTGTCTTAGTAGTCGCTATATTTGTGACATTTTTTTGTTGAGGACAAGAGAGTATTAATATCATGTGCTGAGGCCAAACGCAAACTAGAGAACCAAGGTTGATGCCTTTAAACTTTGAAAATAATCGAAGTCTATTGGACTGAATGCTAGGCGCCCATTTCTTTGTATTGGCTGGAGTTATCTGGGTTACCGTGGCTAGAAGATTGAGTCACCCTCGACACTCTCTGTTGGAGAAGTTCGATTGCTTAGATCTTATATATATTTATCTTATTTGTTTGGATTATCGTGCTCCTCTATATTAAAAAAAAGGGAAAGAGCAAATGCTTTTTTTGGACTTTGGAGCAGCCGGGCGGTAATCTCTTTTGTTGTGACTGGGCATGTTAGTGAAGGAGTTGAAGTTAGTTTGACTATTTTGTCATCGCCGAAAGGAAGAGGTGCTGGAAATTCCAAGGACATTCAAAGCCTCAGATTTGAGCTCCCTGGCGGGAAAGATATGAAGATCGAAACCTGAAAGGGCATTGCTAAATTGATCAACAATAAAGGGATAAGTATTTTATGATTATACCTTTGAATATTGATCATGAATTTTATGTAGTTAATTCATGCAATAACACTGAGAATAATGGTGTATCATGTATGCTTTTAGCATTGATTTGTATCTGTCCCTTCAGGATAGTTTGATTCTATGAACTTCTACTAATCTCTCTAAATGTTCTTCCAAGACGGATTGAGAAGGAACATGATGATGTGAGATTACATGCAAAGTCATGCAGGCTGTAGAAATGAACATGTGGACACTGCTTGCAGCCCCGAGGCTAAATTGGTGTCGCATAACATCATTAAAGAGGAAGAACCTATATAGTTTGTCATTGTCATTCTTCAGCTGCAGAGAACAAATTTGCATAGTCAATATAAATTTGACATTGGTAGCTCCAGAATAGGGTGATCAAGAATAAGGTCGAGGAGGACAGTTTTGGAGTCGAGTATGTCAGAAGTTCTAGAGGTGTGTGTTGAAAACCTTTCCTCTAAGGCAAGAATTGCAGGCAATCTTGTACAAGGAGGTCAGGAGGCTGACACAAGTGCTTGAAGATTCAAAGGGAGCTTCTGTGGCAGAGGGAGAGTGCCAAGTCCTTTGTAGAGTATCAACAAGCTCGTGGAGCAGTGTGACTGCAAAATCTCCTTGCTTGGTCAAACATTGGAGTCAATTAATTTATTGTGATGTTCAAGCTGTGAGTCTGCTGCCCCTGTTGAGAGGGAGTCTCAGCATTCAAATGATCTTTATGTGCTTTAATGCATTTTTCTCTGAGACAAAGAAATTTGAGGTGAAAGCCCTTGTAATGCATTCTTCTTTGCGAAAGAAGTTTGAGGTGCAAGCCCTTGTTAATGCATTCTTCTCTGCGAGAGAAGTTTGAGGTGAAGCCCTTGTTAATCCATTCTTCTTTGCGAGAGAAGTTTGAGGTGAAAGCCCTTGTTCCACCCTCTGAGAGCAGCCATGGTGGATCCACCCTTTGGGAGTAGCCATGGTGGATGTCATGTGAGAGACTCCATGACGTAGCTCTTGTGTTCTTTCACCCTCTGGGAGTAGCCATGGTGAATGTCATGCTGAGATGACAATATCATGTTGAGAAAATCTATGATAAGGTATTGTTATTAACGCTTTTTGGTTGCAGCCTTTTGTGTTTGTCATGATGAGAAATACCATGACATATGAATGATCTCTCTCTTGCTAAGGGGGAGTGTTAAGGATCTGGTAGCTGCGTGAGAGTTTATTCATATTTGTGTTGATCAACATAAATCTTCTCAGAGTATATTTGCAATGATGGACTGTGATGTTCTTGATTTTTCTGTTTTGTTTTGGAGCTGCGAAGATGATATTGTCTTCTTTTCATTGGTTTTTTTGGGAAGAGGCTCGACGTTTGTGCTGTTCTATTATTATTTTATATCGTGCTCGAGTTGTGTCTCTCTTATGCTCTGGCTGTTCCATATTGTGTTCTAGCTGTGTTTTTATTATGCTCTAGCTGTTCCATATCGTATTCGAGCTATTATGTCCTTTCACCATGCCTATAGTGCTATGAGGTGGTTCGTGGCTATGAGGTGGTGCCTTGTGTCAACAGTTCTTACCTTAATGATTTCACTTATGTGTATAATGATAGACTCTAGGTGTTCCTCGGTGGAGTCCCTTTAGTTACTAGGACGTCTACTCGTCTGAGGCTCACGACAAGAGAAAGTGTCTTGAGATGACATATTTGATTGTATCATCAGGGGTTGTTCAAGTGTATTACTCTATGATTCTTTTCGAGTGTATTACAGGAAGTTGCGTTCAAGAGAATATATATTTTGTAAGCCCTTTGTTT
This sequence comes from Chamaecyparis obtusa, assembly GCA_027943335.1. Classification (NCBI taxonomy): domain Eukaryota; kingdom Viridiplantae; phylum Streptophyta; class Pinopsida; order Cupressales; family Cupressaceae; genus Chamaecyparis; species Chamaecyparis obtusa. Next base: position 1,763,222 of record BSBK01000559.1, read on the forward strand.
GTTAGTTATATATCGGGATATATATTTTTGAAAGCCTATCATTTGGCAGTTGTATTTGTGATCAATTTGTGTGCAAGTTGAATAAGGCTTATCAATTGACCAGTTATGGTCCTCAATCATAAACAAGAGTTTGTAGTATTGATTTGAGAACTCAATAAAGGATTGTCATTTTTGTGGGCTGGGTTTTTCACCCTCAAGTGGAGGGTTTTCCTAGGATAAGTGTTTGTGTCCTTTGCTCTTTGTGTTTCAATTTTGTTGAATGCTATTCTGGTTCCAAACACATTAACATACCGTACAGACAGAGTATGGAAGTTGAGACAAAAAGTGACAAAAATGACTATAATAATAGAAAGTAAACTAGTTTTTGAAATAGAAAATAATAAATGCAACTAACACTATGAAAGTAATGGAAAACTATAGACAATGGAAAAGAACGATCTTACAATAAAGGCAAGTTGATGAAATCAGTAAGCCACTTTGCCTCTTTTTCCTATGAACCTACACACACACAAAAACAACGAAAATTATTGAGTGGCTGTTTGGAGACTTGCCTCAGTCAAGTCCATGCTTTGGTGTTTCCACCTCCACAACAACCGAATAGACAAGATAATGGTGATAGATAACAACAAAGATAAATAGAGAAATGATAAATGAAATAACAAGATTATGCTAAGAACAATATTATGTGCTTGATAGATATGAAAAAATTAAATAGTGTGAGTGATTCCCCTTCACCAGTACAAAGCCAAGGCTTGACAGAGTGAAGGCAAGGATGATTGCGATGATGAAGCCGCAATAATCTAAAAGGTGTCCCAATATAATAAGAAGCTCAAGAGTATGGTGAAGAAGCTGTAGAATAAAAGCCTAGGCGTGATAGTGAAGTGAAAATGAGCATGAGGAAGACCAAATGAAGGCAAAATATCAACTTTTAAGCTACTATTTCGAATCTTGGTGTCGATGGGCAGAGTTAAGAGGCGTTACACTATAGGGGTAGCAGTTGTAATGTCTCAATTAGCTCATTACACGTCTGCAGATTTGTAGGATGAATGTGTGCCGCTCAGACGTCTCTGTGTTGCATACACATCCTATGCTAACTAGGCAACATGGCCAAAAATCTGAACAAGAAAGGATAAGGACAAGTGGGGGGGACGTGGATGCTTATGTGGAATTTGTCTTTCTGCTAAGGTAGGAGCATTACATAATGGTAAATTACACAAGGGTGCAAAATTACGACATTACATTTTGCTCCCACTTTAGTGAGCATATCATAACTGAGGATGCAAGCTAAAGTAGAGAAAACTTACTTGTCTTACATGAGGGTCTTTCATTCGCATAGGGTTGCCTCCAAGGGAAAGCATTGAATTGTCATGAGGTTGCATCCAACATGCAAGTTGTAGACGAGTATGCTAGATGGTGAAGATAATGATCATTGGTGGTATGCCGGTATGGATAACAAGTTGTGTTATGCTAGATAGCCATATGACAAGGCAATTTTGAGTGCGTTGATGCGAGTAGCAAAAAACTAGATAGTTGCATGATAGGGTAGCTTGCGGGTAGCAAAGATAGATAGTCGCATGATAGGGCGGCTTTAGATATGCATGATACGAAGACCTTGATCATGCTGGTATGAGTACCGAATGCTAGATAGTCGGATGATGGGGCGAAAGATTTAATAAGTGGATTGGCCCCCACAAAGGCAGACAAATAGATCAAAATTTTTAAATTTTCAGAAAAACCTATGATGTAGAGACATAATGAGATAATCAAACGATTAGATAACAAGACATAACAAATATAATAGCCCCCCCTTAGAAGGGATCGTGTTGCTTAGAGGGGAACGCAAGATATTTTAAGGAGATAGAGACATTGTGGCTTGTCAACATATGAGATGTTTCCATGGAATGCAACCCCACAATAGGTGACACATGATATCCACAATATCCAGACAAAGACAAGGGGATTCGATTAGTTGGCGTCAAAACCCAAAAGGGGGAAAAGATATATGATATAAGACCTCTCAGGGGTATTTCATTAATGTCAACATGTTTTGAATGTGAGGAAGAGCACTTGAAGATAACTAAAAATAAAAAATTGGGTTAACATGGAAGAAAAAAGCCTAAATGCGCCGAACACTTTGCATTGTTCCCAAATGTCGAAAGTCAACGTACGAAAATATAAGAATAAGATAACAAATAGAAAAATGTGTATAATAGATAACCCTCTATTTCCACGTAGCAATGAAGTACAAGGATTCTCTAAAAGGGAACAACATTAACATACAAGCACTGGGGAACACAAACAGTCACACTCTAATCTATAAATGTAGAAGCCGATATTTCTTTCATAGATCATCCGCCAACAAATCACTGTCCTCCCAATCTTGATCATATGGGGAGGGAGGTTGAGATTGCAATGGTACGAATGCTATAGCAGCCCCATGTGCTCCACCAACGGCCAAAGCCAAGGATGAGGTTGCTTCAACGTCCTTATTCAAGAGCCCAACCGAGGCGAGTGAGAGGGATTTTGTGAAGATCATTGTCAATGCGCGAATCTCCTCAAGTGAACCAACATTTGAGTCTTGTAGCTTGCAAGTAACCTTTGTTGAGGTAAAGATGAAGACACCTGCCTACCTTTGCAAAAGGGGCGCTGTTGATGAGTGTTTTATGACCACACCAACATAGAATAAAGTGCCAAAGGACACTCTATCCTCTCTTCAATAAAGACACCACGCATGCTAAGATTGCAAAAAGATCATAAGGCGACTCCAAAGCTTTGATTGGGTACTTGTGACTTTAGTGTGGATATGAGCTCGTTTGGCTTGATGTATGCTGGTTATTCAAGGGGACCTATGCCAATTCACTCTAGACCTATCAACTTTGTGCAAATGATATGGTAATCGAGTACTTGATCCTAAACTAGCAAGGGTTTGAAATAAATTGTAAATAGATTGAGGGTTTAGGAATTTGTTCTAATCCTAGAATGGAAGAGACCATGAATGCCTTTGTGAACTCTACTAGGCTTAGTTTTGTCATCAACTTCCACCAAGCTAGTGCAATCTTCTAAGGTTAGCAATAGATGTTCAAATAACTACTATAACACCAACACCATCCATAGATGCATATCAAAGTGTAAGCTAATTGAAGTTAAGCTTGTAGTTCAATTCTAGTTGACCTCGCAAAGTGACTTACAATCAGCAAGCCACAAGTAGTATGGATTAAACGAGTTTCATAAATACTCATCCACAATTCCTTTTGTTCAATTAAATTACTCAAAGCAAATTCTAAATTAAGTATTTGAAGCAAATTCCGAACTAATTTGAGAGATCAAAGAACCACACAATACATCCAAAATCTTCACCAAATCACCACATTTCAATGATTTATTACAATCTTGGCAGTATCTTAGTGACAATTCTCCAAAATCTCCCTTTTACAAATGAAAGGAGTGGGGTTTATATATGAGCCCCACTACAATGCATGGCCAAGATTGATTTGAAACGAATGGCCAAGATCTTCCCATGGAATCTCTAATTAGGGTTGTTACAGACATTAAACACATATCCAATGATATTAAGGCACCACTTTATGGGCCACTAAGAGAATGGCATTATTTTTGAATACATATGCATTTGAGGTTGCACTCCACGCATCCACTTGGAATAATTTGATTTTATGAGGATGAGTGGATGCCACTTCATTATTTAGCAATCCTTGTTTCAGCTCCATTTCTTCATCCTTTGGACTTCTTTGAAAATCTTCTCCTTGGGTTGTTCTTGAAATTGTTCTTGTATGTCTTTATCTTTCCTTGATTTTCTTGAGTGATTGGATCCTCCATATAGATATTCTTTCTTGTAGAGTTATACACTTGTGCAATTTGTCCTTTGAATTGAATCTCCCATGTTCTAAGTGTTAATCGAGTGGAGAATCGATCTTCATAGGGACAAAGTGGAGATTCTATGATGATAGGGATTGGTGGAAATTCCATGTCCATAAGGACATTTCCCCTTCTTCAACTCCATTTTTTTTAAGTGTCAACGTAGTGGAGAAATGACCTTCATAGGGACAAAGTGGAAATTCCTCGTCCATAGGGATTTTCCACTCCAACTTTTTCCAAATTTTCTTGAGTGTTAGCTCATTGAAGGAACGACACCTATAGGGACTTTTAGCTTTTGACTTTGTTCCTCATGCCTTGGAGTAGAAATTTGACCCCTATAGGGACAAATGAGATTTTCAACATGATTTTTACTTGTTTTTGTCTTTCAAGAGTGGAAAATTGACCCTTATAGGGACTCTTCTCTTCTTTTGCATGATTTCACCATTCTAGTCCAAATTAACAGGTAAAATATGGCATTAAGACATTCTGAAAACCATTTGCCTAGCCAAAACACCTTGACATTTAGGAATTTTCACCTAGATCTTGACTAAAATTATGACTTTTCCCTAGTGACTCCAAAATTTTATGACTTGTCCATATTCGCAATTGTGGAGACTTGGATGCTTAACCACTTCTCCACATAAAATCAAAACTTTGGAGTTGGATCTAACGCTCTACTGCCAAAACCCTAAGACTAACAAGCAAAAAGAGGGGATCCCCATTTGCAATGGGGCAATGGAGTGAAAAGGTCACAACAGGCGGTGACTAACTCGGGGGAAGCTAGAGCTTGCTTCACTACAAGAACAAAAACTGAAAGAGGATCCACCTGAGTGGACTTGTAGCGGTGAAACTCAGGCACAGGGGCCCGACTCAAACTTTTGTTTGAAGGATGGTGGGGAGAACCTCCGATACATTATAGTTGGCCTTAATACCAAAGGAAAGCTAGGATGGCAGTTAGGAGATGGAGCTAATGTATGTTGAGTGGACATAATTGCACTAGACATGACCTAATTGTGCAACATGTTCAGAGGAGTGGAAAAAGGCGGGATGTCTGGCAAAGATTTGATTAGTGGGGCTCCTGCGAAGGGGAGATGAAAACTTGGACTCGCTTGGCATGGGGTCCGATAGTCACTTTTAGTGTGGAGGGAATGAGATGTAAGATGTGGCTGGGCGAAAGGTTGGAGCAATAGGAGCGAAAGTAGAAGTTGAAACAAGAGCAACAATGAGAGCAATAGTCATAGGAATCAAAGATTCACTCTTTGCCTTTGCAGCGACCTCACATGCTAAGGCCCTCTCCTGTCGGGAATGCTTACACTCACATGCAAGTTTGTTCCAACGTAGGTTCAGGCCGAGCTGAGAGGTTTCCGAAGGTCCAATGGCATCCTGCTCTGTAGGTGCAGTCGTCGATGCCGTGACTGGCAAGGAAGAGGGCCCCATCGATGTAGGAGGTAACTCTGATGAAGCAATTGCAACCTCAGTCACGAATGCCCTTCCTTTTTCTCCTTGTGGGTAGCAGGAGGAACAATGGTGCCCTCGAAGGCTGAGGAGCAGATGCTAAAGGAAAGGGAGACGTTTTAGGGCCTCTCATCCTTACCATAAACAGTAGGGCGAGGTATGTCTATGAGGATCGAGATTAGAAAAGGTGGCCAAACCTTGGGCTTGGGCAACAAGGGTGCTTTTACTTTGTCTGTGCTAGTTGCAAATGCAAGAACTGAAGACACCATTGGAGGTTGTGGAGTCAGTGGGCAAGGATGCTTTTCTTGAGGTAGACGCTTGCCTTTAGCCCTTGATGAAGAAGGGATAGAAGAGGAAACATGTTGTGCTACAGGAGAGGGCTGGATAGATGGAGTGAGTTGAGGAGAGGGGATGGGTACTGCAGACTTCAAAGTTAATTCCCTGACTTTGTATTTTTGATAAGCAAGAATTGAAGCATTCTATTGGGGACATAGGGGTCCTACCAGAGTAGGCTAGAAATGGTGCAATAGAAAGCCCCTACGGGATATTGGGGACAATAACTAGTGTCTTGGATCGCGTGGATAGTACCCTCAAGGGGAAACTTGTGAAACTTATGCATGATATAAGGGATGGCTCCCATAGAGACTAGCCAGTGGATGCTCAACTTGACTCTGAAGAGGTCGGATTTTGGAATTACCACAAAGGTTGTGAAGTCCACCTTGGGTCCTACTTGGATTATGGAGGTGGTCAACCCCAAAGGGGGAAGTGATAGTCTATCATGCATTTGGACGGTGCTTGAGCACTCACCATACCACGCATGGTTAAGCTTATTAACAAAGAGCACCTCTTCAATTATTATGTCCACGCGGCATGTGGGGTCAACCATAACACCTCTAGTGAAGGCTATGTTAACCAATGGTGAGGTATAAAGAGGAGAGGGCTCTCTATTGCAAGGCTCACTGAGAGGGGTGAATGTTATACTCATATCACACATCCTTCAATTAGGTGTGAATGTTATACGCATATCACACATCCCTTGTGGAGTGAGGTCCGATTCTGAAATGACGAGACGAATGTGAGAGGGGTGAATGTTATACTCATATCACTCATTCTAGAATGATGAGATGAATGCACACTTATGGTCCTTTCAAGTGATAGTCTTATCATCAACGTCTTAATGGCTCACTGCATGTTTGTAAATTCACAAGACGAATGCACACCTGTGGGCATCTCCGCAACACACATGTGTCCTATGCTGACTAGGTGAACAAGAAAGGACAAGGACAAGCGCGCGTGTTGGGGGGGCGTGGAGGCTTATGTGGAATTTGTCTTTCGGCTAAGGTAGAAGCATTCCATAATGGTAAATTACACAAGGGTGCAATTTTACGATATCACATAGGTGAATGGACTTTGTTGACAATGCTACATTTTCTCAACCATGCTTTGAATTGTGTCAAGTGCCTTTTGTGTGCTGCACCATATTTGACAATAAGAGCAATTCAAGTGGTTTTGAACCTCCTTAGAATATCTATGGTTACTTCCTATCTAGATAGGATTTCCTATCTTGTAAAGAATGGTATCACAACCTAGCATATTAAATACTTTTCTCTTGAAATTTGTAGTAGTAGATTGGTGGCTCCTCAACATTCCCAGGAACCTTGCAAGAACAAAATAACTTCCACAAGAGAGAAAATGGCAAGAATAGCTTGCTTGATTAAGAATGTAGGAATAGACATGAGGCCTTGCTTGTATAGGCAAGGTGAGAGGTAGGATTGGACAAGGTTGTGACTATTAGCAATTTAAGTTGTCATTAGTGTAAATGACAAAAACCATTCCCACCGGTAAAGGTTCACTGGTCACTCACGTTACTTCAAAGACACCGGTAGACTAAAAACAGAGTGTATGCACCGGTAGATTAAGCAAAAGGGATACATCGGAAGACCGATCCAAGTACACAGTACCGGTCTTATATTGTATATAGGGATGAACCAGGTATAAGAGTATACCGGTCTACTACATAAAGATCTGCACCGGATTTTGCGGAGTAGTTTGAGTTAAAACCGGATTATACGAAACATCCACCGCTCAGAAGTGGAGTTAGCTTTTTAACAGGAGTTATCTTTGTTTCTACGGATGTTTTAAAGGTAAACTCCTGATCAGAATGCACAGCTGTTTGCTAGTTGCATGATTTATTGTTGAGTTTACAGCTTGGTGGTACCGGTCTTATATTGTATATAGGGATGAACTGGGTATAAGAGTATACCGGTCTATTGCATAAAGATCTGCACCGGATTCTGCGGAGTAGTTTGAGTTAAAACTGGATTATATGGAACATCCACCGCTAAGAAGTGGAATTAGCTTTTTAACAGGAGTTATCTTTGTTTCTACGGATGTTTTAAAGGTAAACTCCAGATCATAATGCATAGCTGTTTGCTAGTTGCATGATTTATTGTTGAGTTTACAGCCTAGCGGTTTTATGAGTTAAGGGTTTCATTACGACGAACTCTTTTATAAATACAGGTCATAGGACGCAAGAAAAGTATGCAAGAAAAGTGTTGTTGAGAGTTGTTGAAAATTGCTAAAGAGAGAGAGCAGAGAAGAGCGAGATCATAGTCACCAGAGGTGAAAGGCAAAGAGATAGAAAAGATTCAACAGCCAGGCAAACCGGGGAAGAGATCAACAGGTATGATCTAATTAGACAATCAGTGTCATATGAGATCATTGCTTTTATAAGGTGTGAAAGCAAATTGAAATCCCTCTATCAGGGTGGACCTAATTGGTTCTTTGTAAAATCCTCTAAAAGGGTAACATCTTTGTTGATGTTGAAAGACCTCTAACCAGGCAACTCTTAACAGGGTTAAGATCTTAACCGATCTTCTATAAAATCCCTTAACCGGGTAGCACCTTCACCAGTGCTTTGTAAGTTCCTAACAGGTTGCCTTCATTTTGTAGTAGTGAAGTTGTGAGCTCTGTCTCACCGTGGTTTTTTCCTTCTAACCGAGGGTTTCCATGTATACATCTTGTGTTGATCTGTGTGTTTCTATATATGCTTATGAATGATTGTTTATATTCTGCTTAACAAGGAAGGATAATTAAACAAGTTTTGAATTATAATAGAAACAAGTATTTACTGATTCACCCCCCCTCTCAGTAACCGGTTAGTAATAACAATTGGTATCAGAGTTGAGTTCTCATATATAAAGCTTAACCACTTGAGAGAAAGATCATGGAGGGTTACAGGTATCAGAAACAGTTAGAGGGAGCCAATGACATCATTGCCTCTCTGGAAAATAGGCTGAGGAGATCACTTGCAAAAAGAAAGGAGCTGGCTCTGCAATTGAATGAGAGCAATGAGACCATTGATGAACTCTCTGGGCAGAGTGGATTTGATGAAGCTGAGGAGGCAGTCTCTAAGCTCATGGAAAGGAACCAGATCATAATTGGTCAAATCTCCAATCTCAAAAGGGAGCAAGAAGAGAATGCCCTGAGGATGACTGAACTGATTGAGAAAAAGAGAAAAGCTGAAGATGAAAGAAACACAGCAGCCAAGTCATTAACAGCCTCTGAAAAGCAAGGAACCGGGTAGAGGAAGCTGTAGGGGTGAATGCACTTATCATTTTGCAACTCCAAGAAGACATGTAAATTGTCACCCAAGAAAATGCCAACATGCAAAAGGGATGGCATGATAGGGATGAAGCATGCAAAAGACTGGCACTAGAGCTGTATCAACTGAAGGAACAGATGAAAGAACTTGAAGAAAGAAATGAAACCCTAAGAAGATACAACGAGAGCTCGGTCAAGCTTGATGAGCAACTTAAAGTTCAAATGTCATGTCCCCATTCTAGCTGACATCGTTGAGCGTGCCGGATCAGTCTATCACAGGCTCTTGTAGACTAGTGGTGATGTGGAGAGAGTTGACCAGCGACTATTTGGCAGTATTTTGTACTTACAGTTGATTAGTGATTTGGGCCTACGTTTGTTATAAAGTAAAGTTACTTTATTCGGGCCCAGTTTTATAATTTGATGTTGAGATGCACTTTTTATTATAAAGTAATATTTTATAAAAGTGCACTTTATTTCATAAGAATATTTGGATGCTTCTAGAATGTTTAAGTGACTTCTAGAGGAAGCTACTGAAAAGTGAATAAATTGACCCTATGGGTCTTGCATTTGATCATCTAGATTTGTTGTTGTTGATGTTGATGTTTGATGGTTGTGGGACCTAGGGTTTCTGCAGTTGTCTTTGGCCATTGAGGACAAAACTCTCAATTGGTACGCAATTTTGAGGGTGTGAAAGATCACTTGAATTATTGCAAAGTTGAGGAAGTTGCTTCAGACTTTCTACTTGTACTTTAAAGCAAATTTTATGGCCTTTGGCCAATTTTTTGGTGGTATCGATTTGAAGAGATAAATTGGTGCATTGCTGGAGTCATGTTGGTGTATTGAGACTTCATCAAAATTGTTATTCAAGGTTCAATCTGCATCTGGAATAAATTACAGTCATATATATCAGTTTGAGGGAGCCACGATTTAGCTAATTGCAGCCACAACATCCATTGATCTTGGTCTTGATTAGTAGTGCTTGACTTCTAAAGAGATGGAGATCATTATTGGAGCTGGAGGAGATCTTTAGAGGCTGATTTATGTTTATTTTCTGAGGTCTGCTAGAACAGGGGCGAATTTGGCTGGGAAGCACAAATAAATTCATAGAAATTCATACACTTGTTTTTGGTTTATGGGTATTGGAGCAATCAATTTCTAGAGGATGGACAATGATGTTTGGTGATTAAAATTAGAGGTTGCAGCTGCTATTATTTTATTTTTTGAAGTCTGAAATATCCAGCAGGGGCGGCTAGGGCTGAGACATCTTTCATCACTCATAAGGTGCACTCTCCCTTGTTCTTGTTTGCTACTTCATCCCCAATCCAAGGCAACTCCATTCCAGGTTTCTTTGCATTGTTTGGAGCTCATTTACATGTCATATTTGTATATGTTTGAAGTCCGATTTTGTACTCAGGAATTAGCAAACTTCAGAAAAGTTGTAAATTGCCAAGAGTCTTGGCAATGTTTTGCATTTTGGTTTATAAAACAGATACTGGAGTTTAGTTTGGATTAGCAACATTATTCATAGTCTTCTTGATGGATGCATTCCAAGTGTTTGATAAAAAGTCACTTGGTTGTAGGTGGATATTTCACATGTAGAAATCATTTAATAAGTATTGTATTGAGTCTTTGTATTGCAAGTTGGAGATATAGGTTGCTGGTTGTTGATAAGTTGTCAATAAGCATTTCCATATTATTATTCACACTCAGATTTAGTATGCATACCAACTGTTTGTGAATATACTAGTTGGCTGTAGGTGTTCATTCCTCATGTTTAGATCATATATATGCATTGGATATTGTCAAATTAAATTGCACATTCGTGCTAGGACATTGTTTGGTCAATTTAGAGTCATTTGTAAGCATTCTCATTAATGCTAATTGAAGAAAAGAGTCATTAAAGCAAACTGAAATGTTATATCAGTCATATGACCCTTGCATGTGAAGTGTTTGACAAAATTTTCCAAGGCCAAAATCAGAAGTTTTCAATTAGATTTGAGCAGGGTCATTACATCAAAGAAAGCATAAAGATCACACCGGTCTTGGATTCACCGGTGAAGTCACCAAAGAGACTGGTGAGTCTTCTGGAGCCAAGATAAGCAAGAAAGAAAAGAAGAAGCTGCTGGCACAAAAAGGTAAGAAGACCTTCAACATCTCTTGCACTCATTGTGGGAAACCGGGTCATAGAACAAATGACTGCAGGAATGCACCGGTAAAGCCAAACAACAACTACTGCAAGAACTGTTGCAAATATGGCCACGAGACCAATGAATGGTGGTCCAGCCCCACAACTATGTCCAATGGAAGTAGGGGAAGCTTCAAGGGCTACTACTATGCATGCAATAAGTTTGGACACAAGGCTGAAGAATGCATATCAAAGACAATGGCATTCAGATCCCCAAAACCGGTATTCACCAAGAGAAACAAGAACCGGAGCACAACCAATTGTGCAAACTGTGGGATACACAGTCATAGTGACTCATGGTGCAAATCACCTAACACAAGAAGGGTGAACCCATGGAAGGCAATCGGGATAGTCTGCTATCACTGCAACAAAGTTGGACACCTAGCCAAAAATTGCAGGAACCGGTCATCTATCAAAAAGAAAGAATTGGTCAAACCGATAGAGAAGATCTCATCCTGAAATGAGAAGATCAATAAGGAAGAGAAGATTGGAAAAACAATTAGATAGATTTGGTTCAAAAAGGAATCAAAGAGCTCCGTTGAGGAGAAAACAGAGAAAAGATCATCGTCTAGTGATGGTGATCTCTTCAGCAAATTGAGCCGTGAAGACCTAGAGGGAACTAGTAGACCATCTACCGTTCCCGGTAGGATTGGTGATAATCAGACTCACGCAGTCTACAAGGATAACCGGAAAGGTAAGCAGTAATCAACCAGGGTTTGCCAAACTGAAAAAGCCGGATTACCGGTTGGCAAAAACGGAAAAAAAAGTTAGGTAAGGCATTTAATACTGTAGCCGTTTAACAAATAGTTATCGTTTGGTAATTACCATTATGACCTAACCCTATAAAAGAAAGGAGAATTACTCATTAAAGTTTTACTTTGCTTTCTTTGTGATTAACGAATTCTTGTGCTAAGTAAAATTCTCGCGCTTTGATCACTGTGAGCTACTGTCTGTAATACTGATCAAGCGACCTTCTGTGGTAACCGATTATCAAGAAATGGCCTCATCATCCTCTATCGTGAAGCTGATCAAGGGAAATCAAGTGGATTGACCTGCATATGATATTGCGGCGATCCAGAATCGAGCAACCGATATGGCTGGAGCTTTGTCAATAGTACCAGATGGCGTCTTTATGATAGAAGATGTGACTGCGTTTATCCACGCCAAGCAGGAAGAACTTGGTGAAACATACATTCAGGGCGAGTATCTCTCTCTGTGTGAGGACGGAAGACTACAAGACCGATATGCGAAGTTGGTGTCGTCCGGTCTTATCAATGGAGTCACCTATCCAACTATCTTCCGGCCTGACTGGATTCGACTGGTCCTCAGTCGAGTGCATGAACTAGGGTTCGGGCTCCAAAAGGGTGCAGTTTTAGAAATAACCAAGGAGGACTTGCATCGCGTGACTGGATACAGTCAGGAAGGGGAAGCTTTAATCCTGCAAACGATCTCAAATGCAATCGTCACAAAGGTGACGATTGCCAAATCCGATGGTCGCCTCATGACAGTGAACGACATCGAAGACGAAGGGGTTTGTTTGCATCTGCTGTGATAGGTTATAAAATCTATCAGTCCAGTAATCTGAACTGAATACCGGGAGGAGCCATACATGCCGCTCATCGGATAATGTATGACAACGCCAAATATGATATTTGTGGAATGCTCCGAGAGCAAATATTTGAAAATATGAAGAAGCTCGGTATTGTCAAAAAAGAAATCTATGAAGTATGGGACCTTACTGGTATGTCTCTACTTTTACTATCAAAGTTTCTTTCCAGGAATTGGCAAGGTTACATGGAAAACTGACAGACCGGTCATGCACCAAATAGCTGAATTGGCCAACCAACTGGGAAACCAGTTAAGTACAGTAATGAACGAATATTTTGAAGCCTTTCAACTAAGGATGCACGCAAGGGAGTGGGTGCCGTCAACAATTGTTGACTCATACAAGGATGATGTGTGTTTTCTGGTTTCCACCGATCACTGCATCATTCAAGTAGTGGAACTGAGAACAGAGTATGCTCCTGAGTTGGGGTATGAGATCACTACCAAAGTTGGTAAGGCATATGCTGATGCCCTAAATGAAGCAAATCTGGACCTCACTGCCCACCGGTTCGGTACATTCACAGAGATTCAAGAGAATCTGAAGAAGAGGGCACCGATCAAAAATGACTACACCAAAAGGGCCCCCACACCAAAGAAGAAACCGGCGACAGAGCAACCCAAGGCTCGAAGGAAGAAAACAGAACCGGTAACCAGTACCAAATTGGGAGAACAAGAAGAGACAGATTCAGAAGACACAGTTCCTCTAATCAAAAGGAAGAGGGGTTCAAGCAAACCTGTAAAGGAGGATCCACCAAGAGGTAGGAAGCCCACAATTGATGAATATGTGGCGGGATTGAAAGAAACCGGTGGAATGGGTTCAGTAAGCAGAAGATATCAGCTTGCGAATGAAGAAGACAGGAGGAAGATTGAAGAAGTGGTAGTGCATTGCATTCAAAAGTATAATCTGCATCCTACCGAACTTCACAAGATTGTACCGAAGGATCTCCTACAAATTCTTGAAGCTAGATGGAAAGCTTCAATGGAAAGAGAAAAGGAGTTGAGGATACGAGCTCTGGTAGAGGTTCAAAACCACCTCACTCTAGAAGAAGCCACTGAACAAGCTGAACTGCATCAGCAAGATTTCTTGACAGAGAAGGATAAGTCAGATGTTGATAGGAGAAGCTGACATGATTCATAAGGAAGGAGTAGCCATATGGACAAAACTTCTTTAGACCCAACAACAAGCAAAAGAAGCTCGACAAAGAGCCACAGTTCAACTAGTTGTTGACACCGGTAAAGGAAAAGGAGTGCTTGGAGCTGAGGCATCGGTAATTGTTGATATCACTAATGAACAAGGCAGTGACTATCCAGCTCGTCCAACCATTCTAACTTCTCTAGGAAAAGGTAAGACACACACAATGAGTGTTAATGATATTGTTGACGAAGTAATGGACTTTGGACTAGTAGATAATGCTGCCAAATGGTATAGTCTGCTAGGAGAAGATGATAAGTAGTCAGTCATAGTAGCCATAGTTGAAACTTTTATGGACTATAATAGAACGCCAAGGGACTATAGGTCCAAGTTCCCACCGGAACTAAATTCTAGGCTTCAGACAAAATGGAGAACCGGTCTAGGCACAAACACAAGGATCAATAGGGAAACATTGTTAAAGGTCAGACCTGGTCTTTGTGAAGATAGAATAAAGCTTCTACTAGAGGAAGCAACAATGAACTTGGATACCAAGTATAGAGTTGCCCAGATTCTAAACGGATATGAGAATCAAGTCTATAAAGAGACTCTGGACTTCTGGCAACAGTATGACTTCAGTGCACTTGATAAATTAGGTCCTCAGGATCAAATTGAACAAGTGCCGACACCACCAGTTCAATTCACTAATCGTGAAGAACCTACAACCGGTAATGTAAATGTTCAAACAAAGGAGTTCACATCTGATGAACAAATAAATGTTGAACAAGAACTAGGAAGTGATATACCTATGGGAGAACTCCATACAGTTGAAGAGCAGCGCACAGAAGAAGTCCTACCGGAAGAACAACTTCAACAAGAACAAGATGTAGAAGTTAATGTGCAACCGGAAGAAGAAGCTCAGATTGAGGCAGAAGCACCTGCCAAGGAAGATCTACCTGAAGAAGAGGTGCCACCAAAAGATAAAACTCAACAGGGAGATGAAGAAAATAAGGAACAGGAATAAGAAATTCTTGTACAAACTGAGCAAGCTCAACCGAAATAGGAGCCCAAGCAAAAGGAGCAAGCAGACATACCTAGCTCTTCCTCATCAAAAAGAAAGTTGTCATTTGCTGAGGACAAGGAAGCCAAAAGAAGCAAAGCCACTGATACAATAGTTGACATCAGCAAGATGTCAACAAGGCAGCTAAAAGAGCTGACCAAAAGGAAACAGGACATGGTCTTGACCACTGTAAAGAACATTTTGTGCAACTTCATACTGGATGCTGATATAGATGAAGATGAACGGGTCATTGATCAACTAGAAGTCTTGGCACAAGCCATTGATGATGATCTCACAGATCCAGAAACTGTGGCAATAGACCACTATGAGAAGAAAAGAGTAGAGATTATCCACAAACAGGTTGAAGAAATTAAGGTAACTGTATTAACCAACCTCAGAGTGCTTCAACAACAACTTCAAGTGGCAGGCAGTTTGATGACTCAAACCTCAAACTTTGAAGTATTTTTGCAAGATCTGATAGAGAAGTTTGCAAAGACCTCTGAAGAAATAAGAGCTTTGTCATGTCAATTTGACATCAAGAATAAATCTGCAACAAATTTTAGCAGAGAAATGACAAGTCTTGCTCTAATCCTAAGAAAGACTGCAGAAGAGGAGAATAAGCGAATCCAAGACATTATTGGATTTCAGTTATTTCTGGCCCCAATATTTGATTCTATGTAGCAAACCGTGACTTCTACAAAGGTTCTGATCAATGAACCGGATTACAAAACTATGGAAGATATGGAGAACATCATTGTTTCTCTTAAAGCAGCCCAAAAGAACATTGAACATGTAACCGGTCAATGGGCACCGTTTCTTCACTCTGCCAAGACGATCTACAATGATATCTTCACCAAGCTACAAATGTGAAATCCCAAGAATAACCCTTTGTCCTATGAGGGCAAAAAGGGGAAGAAGAAGCAGAAGAAAGCAGAGGAAACATAAAGGGAAATGGGAAGTAGAGCAGCACTCAGACAACGGAAAGGTCAGAAAAGAAACAGGACAAAACAACTACAGCCACTCAACCGGAGCACACAGACAGGGGAAGTGTGGTACAGAGAAAAGAAAAGTCTACAGAACCAAAGATATAAATTGTCACAAGTGAGTATGGTTTTGTGTATAAGTTTTGCCACCAATGACAAAGGGGAAGATTGTTAGCAATTTAAGTTGTCATTAGTGTAAATCACAAACACCATTCCCATCGGTAAAGGTTCACTGGTCACTCATGTTACTTCAAAGACACCGGTAGACTGAAAACAGAGTGTATGCACCGGTAGATTAAGCAAAGGGGATACACCGGAAGACCGATCCAAGTACACAGTACCGGTCTTATATTGTATATAGGGATGAACCGGGTATAAGAGTATACCGGTCTACTGCATAAAGATCCGCACCGGATTTTGCGGAGCAGTTTGAGTTCAAACCAGATTATATGGAACATCCACCACTCAGAAGTGGAGTTAGCTTTTTAACAGGAGTTATCTTTGTTTCTACGGATGTTTTAAAGGTAAACTCCAGATCAGAATGCATAGCTTTTTGCTAGTTGCATGATTTATTTTTGAGTTTACAGCCTGGCGGTTCTATGAGTTAAGGGTTTCATTACGACGAACTCTTTTATAAATACAGGTCATAGGATGCAAGAAAAGTGTTGTTGAGAGTTGTTGAAAATTGCTGAAGAGAGAGAGCAGAGAAGAGCGAGATCATAGTCACCATAGGTGAAAAGCAAAGAGACAAAAAAGCTTCAACAGCCAGGCAAACCGGGGAAGAGATCAACAGGTATGATCTAATTAGACAATCAGTGTCATATGAGATCATTGCTTTTATAAGGTGTGAAAGCAAATTGAAATCCCTCTATCAGGGTGGACCTAATTGGTTCTTTGTAAAATCCTCTAACAGGGTAACATCTTTGTTGATGGTGAAAGACCTCTAACCAGGCAACTCTTAACAGGGTTAAGATCTTAACCAATCTTCTATAAAATCCCTTAACTAGGTAGCACCTTCACCAGTGCTTTGTAAGCTCCTAACAAGGCGCCTTCATTTTGCAGTAGTGAAGTTGTGAGCTCTGTCTCACCGTGGTTTTTTCCTTCTAACCGAGGGTTTCCACGTATACATCTTGCGTTGATTTGTGTATTTCTATATATGTTTATGAATGATTGTTTATATTCTGCTTAACAAGGAAGGATAATTAAACAAGTTTTGAATTATAATGGAAACAAGTATTTATTGATTCACCCCCCCTCTCAGTAACCGGTTAGTAATAACAGTGACGTGTCATAATCCTACAAAATGAGATGACTAAAGTGTTGACCTAGGTAACAAAAAGTTGTCAAGAGATAAGATCATGTGACAACTAATCAGTCTTCTAGAAGGACACCTAGGACCTAAGTAAACTTAAGTCATGTGAATAAGTCCCCCACTAGAAATTAACAGAAACACTAGATACAAGACTTTTACTATGTCCAAAACTGTATTTACACCAACGCCTCCCTTTAAGTTCAACTTAGGGAGTAGAATATTGTGTAAAGAGGTAAGATCATTGAGATGATGGATCTCAACTACAAAACCATTTTAGGAACAATGTGTTGATGGGCCTTTTGACACACCCAACACAAGCTAGGTGTTAATACCTAACTTCTCCTGAAGGAGGTAAGGATAGGGAAATCCCAACCTCCCAAGGTCTCTTTAGTTGGGTCACAACAATGTTTGAATTGCTAAGTGTTTGTTAGGCTGTTCTTAACAAAGGGGCATGCTGGTCATAGACTAAAAGCATACAGTTTCTAATTCTAAAATTAACTCAAAACAAGCAGCAAAAGATGGATCAGGGTGTCAAGAAAATGAATAATAAGTATTATCTAATTAAGCATTATCAATGAAATTCAAGAAAGCATTAAACACATTATTGATTAACAAATTAGATTATCAATCAAATATGTAAATGAAGACAAATTTCATGCAGCTATCATTATCATCTTTTCAACTTTCAATTTAGTTTTCAAATGACGACTAGTTTGATTGTCAAGATTCACAACAGGAGAGCGATTATGGAAAAGACTATGGAGTTAGTTTAGGGCTGTGTTCCTTGATCCCTTAGACTGATGGTCTTGTGGACGTCATTAAAATTCTTCATTCATTCATTCAATGCAATTAACATGCACAAAATGATTCATAAAAGAAATTTTTGGAACACATTTAGATTGATCATGAGTTGAGGAAGATGCAAACAAGAAAAATACTGTGCATTCACAAGAATAATTCCATGAGATGATGAACTAGAGAGCTATATTTTATTGATTTTCTCAATTGTACTAGTGAATCACCCACACATAATCCACGATTTTCACAAAATAATTTTGACAAAAATGAAATCTATTGCATCTTTGTAGGATCTCAAATCATCAATTCATGGACTAGAAAATCATGTCAGTTTACATTTGTAGGAGGTAACCTCTTCAAAAGTAGGAACTAATTCCCACCCAAAATATCTTAAATTCTAGGTGGTCCAGTTAACATGCAAATTATTGCCAAAAGATTAAGAGTCAACAACCCCCTAAAGTAAAGTAGGCTTTCCAACTAGAGAAGTGTGGGGTGGCATGTGTAGGAACTGAGAATTAATATTGCATCTTGTCGGAAGGAACTACACTATATTGAAGTTTGCACTTCTACATGCAGAGAGAAGGAAAACTAAATTGTTGGTGCCTGAATGAAACTTTCTATTTTGATTGCAGTTAGGTGCAAAGATGGTTATGCCCTTGTGGAAGTGGACTTGCAGTGTCTTGTTTATTGGGAGTTAACTAAATGCCCCCTTTCCCCTATTCCAAAATGAAAGAATGAATCAAATCGTAGTTGAAAATATTTGTGATGTATCATAGGATTTGTGATGTATCGCGAGTGGTTTAGGGATCGTCAAAGATTTATTAACAATTCATGTGGCGAGTTTTTGCATATAACTCACAAAATCAAAGTCACAATTAAATGTTTGCTATAATCGGCGGTAAAAAACAATTAAATGAAAAGACATTTTTTAGGGTTTTTATTATTTCATTTAGCACCGCGATTGGATTGATTGTAAGGAGTTTGCGATGAAAAAACGCGTGGAGAAGAAAAACGTGAGCAAAAATGCGCACAAAACCGATGGCCCATTTTCATTTAAGGTTTTTTTTTGTAAAACTATTTTCAATTTGGCACGGGTATTATTTTTAGCGTCTGTTTGTAGGCTTCGCGAGGCATTTGCTAGTTTTGTTTCGTTTGCAAGGCATTGCGACTAGTCTTTCAGGCCCTCCAATAACCCTCAACGCCTTTGATGAATTGTTTTTAATATGTTCTTATTAATATCATTTATTTTATTATGTTTTTGTATTATTCATTTATATCATGTTTATATATGTAATATATTAATTGTTTATATTTATTAGTTATTATTTTATTAATATAAATATATATAAAATAAGATTACGTATTCATAATGTAGATAATATATTATATTAATATGTTTATAAATTTTAACATTATATATATTATTTTATGTTTTTATATAATATTCAATATCATTTCATTATATAATGTTTCTAATATGTTTATATTTTTAATACCATTTTATGTATAATATATATTTTTGATTTCTATATATATTAGTATTATATATTTTTAAACCAAAATATATGAATAAATTTAAAAATATAAATAGATTATAATATTATAAAATTACATATTCATATTATATTATTTACCATTGTTGAAAATATTTTGATAATTTGGTTGATGTATTACTTATATTTTAAAAGTCAAATTTATATAAGGTGAATTTAATGGCAAATTCTTTCTCGATTTTTTGTCCTTGTCGAAAATCATCTAAATTTCATTCTATTCGAATTTGAACTCGAACATATGCTTGCCATTGCAAAAGACTGGGTCATTTGTTTCGAGTTTTCATCTTATCACTTAGTTCAATGAGGATTTAATGAATTGGTCTATTAGAATGCAATATGATATGTGGAATAGATAAGATTTACGTTAAATTTAAAAGCAAACATCTAGCTTCATAAATTTATCACAACACAAGAACAAAGCAATTTATGATTTCTAGTTTTCATTTATACAAAAACATGAACTTAATATGTATTTAGAGATTGTAGTTGCTTTGTGGAGTTGGACTATGATATCATATGTATCAAACTCAATTTTATTCAGATGTTGCCCTTGTTTTTTGGTCTATGACTCTATGCTAAATTCTAATTGCTTTGTTTTTAACTCAAAAATTTGATTTATATATGATGGAAATCTCAAATCAGTATATGCTGTACAAATCTGGTGTATATTTGTGTTTTTAAGAATATTTTAAGAAATTATATATTTTCAAATGTTCGATAAATGTGTCGATTTATTGCCAATTTTTTCGTTCAGTTTTTGGCAAGTCTTGAGTTTTTAAATTTTTTGAGTCAGCTGAGTTATTGCCGAGTCCGAGTTTTTCAACTACGAATCGAATGAATAAAAGAATATTGAAAATAATAAATTCACTAGGGGGGTAGTTGGATTTCTTGTATTCTTTTAAGTTATCCAAATAGGTACAAAGCCTCTTTTTCCATCAACCCACTCAATTTTGAACCTGGCTGCTCTAAGTGCATCTTCTAACTTGTTAAATGCACCCTCCAAGGTGTCTACAACCTTGGTAGCCTTGTCTGCTGATAACAGCAAATCCGTGCAATCATTCAACACTTGCTCATCAAATTTCTTGTTTGGACCGAACTTCTCGTCCACCATTTTATCCCACTGGGAGAGCACGATGTCCACACTTGCTAATCTACCCAAACCTTCCCTAGAGAGAGAACCACCTACATTGGAAGTTATAAAGAATTCGTATGCTTGGAGTTCTTCTAACATGGGATAGTGACAATCACTTCAACTCTATACTGCTCCGTAAATGTTTGCCTAAACTCCAATTTATCCAAGTTGCTCTGTATAAAATTATATTCTTCATCTCCCAAAATGTCAGGTTCTTTGACTTCTTTGCTTAGCCCTTTTATTTCTTCTAATAAATCAATTTGCCTTTGGAATTTCCAAGATCCCCTATCCCATTGTCTTGTATATGTTGACATTATTCCCTCCGCTATACATGTGTCCTCATTTGCTTTAAAACAATTAATAAAAAATAATCTAAAATGACCCATTGTTGGGGAATCCAAGAATTTGTAGTTGCTGCCTTATTCTTCATGGGGTATAAAGAATCGATCTTTGCTTGTGGATCAATCGAGGTGCGATGCTCTTGTGGCTTGGGAAGGTAAAGGACTGGCCAATTCGTTAATGAATTGTCCATATAGAGTCAAATGTGCCTTGAGCTCTTGCTTTGACTTATGCTCTTTTTGAATCGTCCTCTTAATTGTCTCTATGGAAGCTTCCAATGTGGACACTTATCCCCACTTAGTTTGCTTCCCTATGTTTGTTCGACATTCCTGATAGTCTGAGGGAGTCATCTCCCCTTCATCCTTATCCGCTAGTGGAGGAACAATGTCTGTAACCACCTCTTTATTCATTTGTAGAGGTAGAATACAATGTTCAAGGCCTTGTGGATTTCTTGGGGGTCTACACCTCAGCAATCATCTCCTACAAACATATCTTCTTAGGCATAGTCTCCTTCGTAAAATTAAACTGAGGCCATTGTGGGACATTGGGAGTGTTTTCACCTTTTGTAGTCATGGCTTGTTCCTACGTTCCCCTAGTCTTTGACTGATCTGTGTTTCCTATTTCAGCTCTTGTGGGTGTGCTCCTTTGAGGGGGTCTTGACATATCATCTTCCTTCTAAACCTCCTTCTCAACTTCCTTTTGTGTCTTCTCCAAATCCTCTCCTTTTCCTTTCCTCTTGTAATTTTTCGAATTCTTCCTTTTTCTTTCCCTCCAGTTCTTCCATTTGCAATTTGTCTAACTCCTTTTTCTTCCTTTTTTTCTCCTCCACAACCTTGATCAAGTCGACTTGATCTTTTGGAGTTAGACTCACGCTTGGGTTGTTAGTATCAAGGTCCATGTCCACTTCTCCCAAATCTTGAACTTGTTTTGTCTAGGGAACAATGGGGACTTCAATGTCATCTCCTATTTCTGAATTTGGTTTTGTAGGAGGATCTTGTGTTTGTATTTGTTCCACTATTATGGAGGCCTCAGGTAGTGAGGATTTAGTGGTGTCCCGAGGCTTGGAAGTGTGGGGCCTGTTGATTTTAAAGGCTCAAATCAAGAGGGTTTTATCATTTGAATTTGTCCTCACTTTCATCATCATCAATGATTACATGCTTTTCTTCCTTAGGCGACAATGGGGATGATGATGTAGTTGCTGCTACAGATGAACCTCCTTCTTGCTCTTGCATACCTGCTCTAGGGGTCAAGCCAATTGCCACTCTTGGTGGTGTCACTGCTACCTCGACCATTGTAGATAATCCTGTTGTTACCCCTTGCTTTGCTGCCTTCTTGAGGAGTTCACATTCTTCCATCTTTTCATCTAATTTCTTCTTGAGAGCTATAGTTTCCACGAGATCCACGAGGGCTTCACCTATACGTTTTTCCCTTCTCTTCTTACTCTATTCCTTCCTTTAGTATTCGTCGGTCGCCTTGGATTGCGGGTTGTTAGTGTGCTTTTGTTTGTTTCTCCGTTGAGCTGTGGTTCTTGGTAATTTGAGATTCATCCACTGGTGATTTCTCTTGATTACCTCAACCGACACCACTTCAATTTTGGTATTTGTTTTTGCAAACCATGTAACAGGGGAGAGTAGCCCCTGAGCAACCTTGTGCTCTTCATATAATGGATCCAAATTTTCTTGATAATTGGAGAAGGTAGTTGGAATGCCATTTTTGATATCATATGTTTTCATTTGAAAAGCAGTTTACCTACAATACCTCCTTTTGCGAGCCCCAAAAATGTCTTGCATTCCAGCCCCAAAATCATCCAATTTAGGGTGATGATTGGGATATGAGTTAGGCATGATGGCCTTAAACTTTCCTCTTTGGTCATAAATTGACCTCTTCGACTCATATTGCTTAATATTCAATGCCTCTAATGCATAAGTTGCCTCTTTGGCCGTATGTAAATTTAAACTCTTGTAGAATCCCAATATAAAGGGGAGTCCTACCCTGAGCTTATGCTTTTGTGTCAAACCCGCTAAGCCTGATATATGTTGACTTGGGGTTTTGGATGAACCAAGTCACTCAAGTGTCCACTAGTTCCATTGCTTCTTTGGATAGTTTGAACCCTACATTACTTGTTAATTTGTTGATGACAGTATATAAAAAGGCATCATTGACCTCCTAAAGTGAGTTTTTGCCTGTTTAAGGTGGAGGTGGGTGAAGTGCTCCTATGTTGTGATCATCACTATAGCCTCCACATTCTTCCTTTGGTGGCAAGTCTTGCGTATATTCCTCCCTGGTTAACCAACCAGATGTCACAGGAAATCTTGAAGAATTTCTTGGTGTCCTTCACTTTGAAAATCTAATGAGATATGTTATTAGAGATTATTTGAGCTCAGTCAAAATGGTTCTCTCCCTTGAGGATGGCGATGATTTTAATAATACATCTTAGGGATGTAGTATTTGAGTTCCTCCTCTCAGAAGGCCTTTCTCAAGATGATAATAATGTCTGTCACGACATCCTCAAAGTCAAGTCTATGGATCTTATTAGTAATCTTATTGCCATACTTCTTTTGCTCTTTCAGCTAGTGTTTGTTTAGGTGTTACTTGCTTCTCTCTACCCTCTTTGAATACTTAGCCAAAGTTTTGGCTTCACCAATTATCAAGACTTAGTCAAATTAGGGAGTTTTGAAAGTCTGGGCCACCATGTTAGGGAATAAGTCAGTAATTATGTTCCCCTTGTCATCAGTGCATGTTTGGGTGACTTGGTTGTAGTGTTGGGCTATAGTCATGATCAATTTGGGAGATTGCACTGCTTGTGGGAATAATGTTGCCTAAGTCAACCTTGACAACCATATCTTCCTATAATAATCATTTGCCTGTGGATCTACTCTTGCCCCTCTCATTTATCTATGGCCACGTGTTCAATGTTTGTATCAATTTCCATTGAGCTTCACATTCTAGTTTCGAGAGGGTCAACTACCCTTGGTACATGTATTTTATTGTTGTTGGGCTTTTTTCAATTCTTACTTTTTGTTGAGTCTTACTCCTAGCCTCTCGAACCTCAGTCTCTATCCCACACCTGCCATATAATTTTAATAAGTCTTGCAAGGTTAAAAGCAAAATCACAGTAATCAAAAGTTCCCTTAAGAACAACCTTATAAAAAATCATGAATCAGTTCCTTAGCTTATTGCGGAGTTTTGGTGTATTAGGAACTTTCAGGTTTGGGTCTCCACGGAACCCTTTGTTTACATGAATGGGGTTGGAAAGCCTTGGGGACCGAGGACCTGCAATGATAGGTCAATTGCTAACGTTTGGAGGTCTAAAGCCTTCATATGGTCAAGTTTGAGCCTTGGAAGTACAGGCATTTTCTCTGTTCTTTGGGATTTAGGATCCCGAAATAAGCTTTGTTCACAATACTACTCGGGACTTTGGGGCGTAGGACTGTGGGTGTCTTCATGCTTTTTACACTCAAAGGGATTGGTTGAACTAGTTCCCTAAAGTTTGAAATCCCAAAATGATTTCATTGAATAAGGTTTGCTTTAGATTTCGGGGTTTGGGAGTATGGGTAAACAAAGATTGTTTTCGGTAAAGGTTAGATAGGAAGCCTGAAGTTCAAAATCCCAAATATGTTAGTCTTTTGCACTTTGATTCCAGATTTTGGGGTTTGGGTTTATGATGTACAATCTGTTAATGTTTGTTTTGGGCAAGGGTTGGAAGTGAACCCTGGAGTTTGAATTTCTAAAGGACTTCGCTTTGATTGTGTTAACGCTATATTTTGTGGTTTGGGGGAATAATCTACGAGTTTGACCAGATGCTTGAAGTTCAAAATCTCTAAGAGGTTTAATTTTTGAAGGCTTGTTAAAGAAGGTCTTGAGAATCTAGGATTCCGAAGGTTTGTTTGTATACTAGAGTGGCACTAAACCCCGAAATCTAAAACTCTAAAGTAAAGTCAGTACTTTGTCAATTTTATTTTAGGAAAGGTTTAAGCTAGGGTTTTTAGGAATTGCGGAGATTGCAATCTTGAACTGATGAACTTTGAAGCATGAACTTTAAGTTGTACGAACTAGGGCCTGAAGCTAAGGTACAAGAAAAAACCCTAAAACAAGGCTAGATTTAAAATTTCATGGTGTAGTGGGTTCCTAGGGTTGTGTAACTTTCACATCTAGGGCACACATTAGATTTGAGGTCAAAAGACTGTTGAATCTTACGGGGAGATCAACTTATTTCTATTTGAGGAAAGCGGGAAACCCTACCTACGAAAGCAAGAACGAAAAACAAAACAAAAACAAACGAAAACAAAAGGGAGGAGAAAACCTACTTCCGAACACGTGAACACAAGGCAAAGGCACTTACGGCTGCCAAATCTACAAATAAGAGGGCTACAATCACGTGAAATGATCACACCTAAGCTCGCAAGGAAGCTTGGTAACATGGGTTCAAAAAAATAGCTCTTTGAATGCAAGGTGGGTGTAAAATGAGCCCTAAGTCACCTTTTTGGGTGTAATAAATGTACTTTGGATGGTTGTGTGGTTTGGAACTTTGGTGTGTACAAAGGAAACTGAGGCTTTGGGGTTTGGGAGTTTTGGGAAGTGTAAGAACTAAACTTTCCTAGATCTCCTAGGATCTCGAAGGGAACAAAGGGAAACAAAGGAAAATGCTAGGGTCCAAAATTTTGAAGGAAATTAGGGAAAACGCTTAAATACTCTAGAGTTAGGGATCTTGCGGGAAAACTAAGCAAAAGAAAAGACGGCAAATAGGGGAAGGGAAACCGAAAAGAGGGTACTTGAATTTTGTCAAAAAAGCCATAGGGATGAGTATGTACTGCATAACACAATGCAAATGTAATCTCTCACAAATGAAGAAGAGGAGAAAACCCACCTGGACAAAAGCCATCTCTACAAGAGAGAAGAACAAATCAGAAAGGATGATGTATTGAGGACTCAATGATACCCCTCAAGCACTACATTTGTTAGGAATGTACAATCAATGATCTTTGCATAGGAAGGAAAAAGAGAGACAAGATACCCCCCTCCCCGCCGTCCCCAATGAAGAAGCTCCAATGTTAATGAAGTATGCTTGAAAATAAAGATAATCCAATCCTTGCAAGTAACATATCTTGCCTTAGGAAGAAACAAATCCATAGAATGATGAAGAAGCCACTCCATGTTGAAATGAAAGGACAAACGATGTCTCCAAATGTGTGTCTTTGAAAACTTTGTAGGAGTCTCCAAGGTTGAATAAACTGCAACATAATCATGGTCAAACTCAACTAAGAAGCATGAAAAAATCAAGAGGAGGAACGTAATGAATGTCAATCTCGAATGACAATGAATATTGGGTAAGAGTTGTGCTAAAATTGTCATCAAAGAGGAGAGAAAGCCCCTCAAGTGTGTCTCCCAAATCTGCAATTGTAATGTCCCTTCTTATTCTCCTTTTATAATTTCCTGCAACATCGACGTTAGTACAAAATATTATACAATATTTACATGACTCATACTCTACTCTTAAGTTAGTAAGGGGGGTTTTGATTCTTAAGGCTGCCTCTTGGTTGGGCTTCACAGAATTCTCGATTCTCGACTTGAGGGATATAAAATCCACTCTAAGCAACCCTGCTATCGACACATCATCCCATAGAGCATTGCCCATAAGAATCTCTTGGAAGCAATAAATGCTATCCAAGCCTATGCATATGCATATGACTGGCATCATTATATATATTGCCTATATGAGATTATAACAATTTTGAGACTAGGGAAACTATAACAATTTCCTCTAGCCCCCTCCAGATATTGGGATCCATCTCTAATGAATATAAGATTCATTTTATATGGAATCCATATCATCATCTATGGTGGACATATAAATGTACAAGCATTAGTGTTGATTATAAAATCATAGTTTAGACTTGACAATAAAAGAAATCTCAGAATTCGCAAAAGATATGAGTGTATAACTTCATATATATATATAAATGAAAATATATAAATGTCCACATATAAATAATATGTAGATTAATTTCTATTAAAATGAGAAATGTCTACACCATCCATATATATATATATATATATATATATATATCATATTTTAATAATTTCAAAACTTAACCAAAATTCTAAATGCTGCGATGATCATAGTTCTTATCTTTTTATTGCTTCTTTTTACTTAACTTTTTTTTGCTTCCTTTCATTCTGTATTCCTCTTTCTTTATTATTCGTTTCCTCTTCCATTAATCCTTCTCTAACTCCTATTCTCTCCTTTTTTCTCTCTGTTTGAAATGAACTCTCCTCTTTTCTATATCTTAATTTGAAGGAGTCACATCTCTTTACTACATATCTCTTGACTTTTCATTAGATTTAGTTAATTTATATTAATCTATATTATACTATTTATTTACTTATTCATTTTATGTTTATTATCATTTATTATTAAATCCTATTTAGAAAGGCAACATACTTTCTACAATATTCTCCCTTGTACTAAATTTTATTTATTTATTTATTCATTGTAATTTTATTATTATTTAATTATTTTAAATCTTATTTTTTGATAATAGATTATATATATTATTATTTATATTATAACAATAATATTTTATTATTATTATTATTATTTTTTTGATCTGTAATAGGTTATATTTTATTAATATAGAAAAAGCTTTACAAAAAGTCATAACTGTACTCTGATAGAGATTTGAAAAACCCCCCCTTTACATAGCATCCATTACAAAAATAACCCCCACCAAAAAACGACCTGTAACTATGAAAGGTTTAACATTAAAAGAAGAACATCTTCAAAACTGCTCAGCATAAACACTCCAGAAAAACAGGGCTGTCGCCACATTTCAAGCCCGCGAATCAGCCACCCAGCAAGCCAACCATTACGGAAAAACTATCATCCAAAAGAAGAGGCTAAACAGCCCACCCCACAACAAAACTATTTGATTAGACACCAAATGCCAATACTCTACAAAAAACCCGTTCATCATATCTTAAACCAGGTGTAGGACTGCAACCATATTCACCAAAAAGAGACCAAACATAGACAAGCAAACTAAAAAATCGTTGCCTCCTGGGTCCTAGCAGACCGATGTTTCCTAGGGAACCTTGTGGGCAAAGTCGCCCACCTTCGAACAGCCTGAGCCTCTTGAATGGCTTGAACTAGCAGATGCCATGCATTCCTTCTGTCTGTAAGGTAGGCCTCCCTGTCAACCCTTTTCGACCAATTTAAAAAGGGGATGATCCCAATCTCCAAACCTTCACTGTCATCCTCGAACATCTCACTGTAATCGAAGGCCCATCTTGGGTGCGCCCATTCCAGAAGGGAGTCAATTCCTTCCAACAACTTTGACTCAAATAAGGAGGTCATCACCCACTTTACCCTATCTTGATGCATCCCGAGCTCCAAGCCCCATGCCATGACCATGGTGGCAATGTCCACCTACAACTTCTAGTGCCTATTGTCATTATTAAAGAGAGGGCCAAGGGTCTCCTGCACTGCCACAATAACCTGTTCTGTGGGGCACTTCAACATTTTTTGCAACCGAAGCTTTTCAACAGGGCCAAACAAACCCTTTTGTTGTTTCTTCATTTTGAAGGTGAAGTTTGGCTCCATTGAAAACCAAACTTGCACACTGTAAACTGCTGAAGCGATGGGAAAGAAAACGGCCATCCACTCATTACTCATTTAAAGCTGGACGCCACTTGAAAAGCATTTACATCCCAACTAAAACTGTCCTTCGCGTCATCACAATAGTCCATCACACGAGTTTGCACCAGAAACAAATAAAAGTAATGACCATCCTGCTAAAAAATAATAAAGACATACTGATTTCGAGACAACTTGTAATGATGAAACAATCCGCTGCCTTTACCGCATTCCCAATCATAAAAACTACCCCTTTCCAAGGCGAGTCCGACGTCATCATATATCTTATATGAATCTATTTGGAGAGAGGTGAGATTCCGTCCTTCGTCTCCATATCACTTTCAATATAAAGTTTTTCCATCTCGGCAAAGGACTTTGCCCATTTTGACAATTTGTCTGCATCTTGGTTACCTTCCTGTTTTATGTGTGTTATTCGGAAGTCATCAAAAAAACCTAATTCTTCCCTGATAATATCAATATAATTTTGGAGATGCCAGGCATTTATAGAGAGTTTAGCCATAGCCTAGATGACAATCAAAGAATCTCCTTCAAGATGTAGCTTTTTAATCCCTGCTTGTCTAGCAATCTTGATAGCCAACATTGCAGCTTGACACTCTGCCTCATTGTTTATCCCATCCTTAAGCCTCATAGCTTCAAATAAAAGTGTAGCCCCATTAGAGTCTCTGATAATGATCCTGGCCCCTGATTTGCCCGCATTATTTTGAGTTGCACCATCAAAATTCGCCTTAAACTACCCTTCTTCAGGAGTGCACCAAACAATATGCTCAGCCTTTTGTTTTTTGTGTTTAACTATCAAAGATCCTTGGGGTGATTTAAATCTTATCCCTAGCCACTTTTGCTGAATCTGACTATCATTCTGAGTGAAAGGAATTCGAAGAGTTTGTTTCCTCAAGTTGAAACAACCATTACCTCTTCAATTATATGATAAATCCTATATAAGCATCTTTTTAAAGATTCTGCAGCACCCCTAAACACTCTACGATTGCAGTCCTTCCATAATTCCCACATTATCAAAGAAGGGGTTATTAACCATATGCTCGAGAGAGTTGACTTTGTAAAAGGTTTGGGCCAGCCATCCAAAGTCCCTTTTACAGTTTGTTCTTTTGGTCCTATCCATCCCAAGTTTGTCTACACATGATCCCAACATTTGCCAGCAAACTTGCGTTGCACTAATAGATGGTCTATTGATTCCTCATGCCTTTCACACAAAATGCATCTAGTCGGTCCAACCAAATCCATGCGCTTACTTCTTTCTGCTGTTAAAATTCTCCCTTTAATGGCTAACCATGTAAAAACTCCTGCTTTTGGAATCACATCTTGATGCCAGCATAGGTCTTGAGAGACAAAGTTAGAATCCTCCACCCCCTCAAGAAACCTATAACCTAACTTGACTGAATAATTCCCTGATATAGAACCACACCAAACAAGCATATCCTCCTTCCCACAAAACTTAACATCTCTGCTATCTAAAATAGATTGCATAACCTGCTTTTGCTGTGCAGAAAGATCTTCCCCTGCTATACTCCTCTAGTGCCAATGAGGTCCTTCCTCACCCTCAACTAAAACTATATAATCACTAACCATAACACCCCATTTATTTGAGAAATAGGCTTGTAGGTCCTCAAAATAACCATCCACATTTAAAGCTTTGTGACCATTCCATGAATCCACCTAGAACTTAGCTTTAGAACGATTTCTGATATGCCAGGATATATGATTTGTAATAACCTGCCTGCATGAGAGAATAAAGTTCCAAATAGTAGAGCCTTTTGGAGGGTTTCTGATGGTTAGAATCCTTTTACATTCTCCTGAATCTAGATATTTCGCTTGAAGGATTCTAACCCAATATTGATTTGGGTGTTTATACATGCTCCATATAAGCATTGCGCCTAAAGCTTTATTCATGTAATGCCAATTTCTTATTCCTGCCCCACCTTTTGCTTTTGGCTTACAGATTTTCTCCCATGCCAAAAGTGGGATCTTCTCCTCCTCATTAGCAGCATTCCAAAAGAATTTTCTCATTTTCTGTGCTAAAGCATTTAAGACTTTCTTGGGAATATCTAAGCAGATCATTGAGTAGACTGGAATTGCTGAGATCACTGTTTGCAGCATGAGAATTCTTCCAGCAGAAGATAACCATTTTCCTTTCCAACCCTCCATCTTTTTAAGGCATCTATCAATTAAATCCTTCCATGACTGCCTTTTTACATCCTTTAAAGAAAGGGATCCCTAGGTAATGGTTAGGCAAGAGGCCTTGTTTCATTCCCAAGATTCAACATATTCAGCCCTGTATATGCTGCGGAGTGTTGAAAAAGAAAATTTCAGATTTCGTCCAATTAATAAACTGTCCAGACACCCGCCCATATAATGCCAAAGTGTCCATCATCACCTTAGCTTCTTGTTTAGTAGCATCACCCCCTAGGAAGGTGTCATCAACAAATTGCAGATGTGTCAGGGCCTCCACCTCCTCTTTGATCTTGATGCCTTTCCATTTACCAGTATCTCTGTTCTCCTTAATCAGCCGGCCTAAGACTTCTGCCATAATAATAAACAAAAAAGGAGATAAAGGATCTCCTTGTCTTATTCCTTTTTCTTGAGAGAAAAAGCCTTGCGGACTGCCATTTACCAAGACCAAGAACCTTGGAGAATCTATAGAATCTTTAATCCATTGAATCCAAGGGTCCCTAAAACCAAACCTTTGGAAGACCTTAACCAAAAAACTTCTATCAACTTCATTATAAGCTCTTTTAATATCTAATTTCGCCATCATTTTCTGTGCCTTGGAGATTCTAATTGAGTGCACAGCCTCATGAGCAACTATAATCCCTTAAAAAATAGATCTACCTGAAGAGAAACCACTTTGCTCCTCAGATATAACTATATTTAACACAAGCTTCAGTATGTTTGCAATCACTTTCTAGATAACTTTATAAACCGTATTACAAAGTGCAATAGGTCTAAAATCTTCAAAGGTTATGATGGAGCCATAATTTTTACAAAATTGGGGCTTCCATTCTGTTCACTCTCCCTAACCTTTTATTTTCATTATCTATACTATTTATTATAAGTTATATAATATTCAATTTCGAGTCTGATATTCTCAACATATAGTCAATCATAGCGTGCATCGTTCCTAAATCTCTGTGCATAGTGTAAAATTCAAAAGAGTTTATATTATATCTCCGACTTTCTTGGCCAGCCTAGAGGGTTCTAATCCATTATCCAATTCAGAAATTTCACAATAGTATTACCCTATCTGATTCATTTTTTATTTCTATTATGTAGACAATGTTGTTAAAGCTTTGTATGTCACAGCTTGATGGTTGAGAAGGCTATGCATTGGGAGCAGATGACTCAATGTTTCTTTCATTAAACGAATCAGTTATTCCATACAATTGGATGCAATCCTGAAGTCCTGTAGAAAAGGTGTCCTCAGCAAAATTCAAGTGCAAACATAAAATGACAGATTGTACCTATGTAGACATTGTTTGCAGAAAGCTGGATTTCTTGGGCGTAAACTACTATGGGCAGGAGTTCATATCATCTTTCTAATTGAAACTAGTTTATAATGAAGAATACAATGAAGCAAGAAAAGGCATATATTCAGATGGTTTATATTGAGAGCTCCTTGATTTCCACACCCGCTATAAGAAGTTCAATGTTCCTTTCATTGTTATTGAAAATGGTGTTGCTGATGCCACTGACTACTTTGGAAGGCCATATATTTTGGAGCACCTCCCTGCTGTGAAAGCAGCCATGAACAAGGGTGTTCCCGTCAAAGGCTATTGCTATTGTGCCTTGTCTGATAACTGGGAGTGGGACAATGAACATAGCCTCCAATTTGGCCTTGCTTCTATTGACTGCGAAAGAAACCTAAAGCTTGTTCAACGTCCATCATATTATCTTCTCTCTGAGGATGAAGATTCGTCAAGTATGTAGATGCGAGAGCACAGGGCTGAAGATATACACAGGAATTTGAAGAAGTATTAGGCACCAAGCTGAAGCATAGACATCAGCTGTGTAGCTCTCAGAAGCATCGTCAAAGATTTGAATTGTATCACTCTTCATAATATGGATGAATGTTTTAAAATATCAGGTTGTATGCGGTGAAGTGTCTACGCGGGACAGAGAAATATGCATCCGAATGAAGAAGAACAGGAGCATAGTGACACGGGATTTCCAAAACACATGTTTGCGTGAAGTTAAAATGAAATACGGTGATACAAATTAAATAGTATTGCCAAAGCGTAAGTTTCAGAATGAAACAGACACATCACCATCAGCGCTGGCATCCTCAGTTATGCGGTTGTTTGAAGACACTCATGTTATGAGTTAATGAGTGTATGGTTATTTATGAAAGGACACGTCTGTTCACAAACGTTAGCCTCCACCTGTCACCCGCAAATGGACAATTAGATATGATACGTTTTTGGTTATATAACAATTAGTATACGATACAGTTATGTTTTCGAAGCGATGCATCCTTTGAAAAATAAACCGCATATCCTTTTACTTTTATATAAATATAAACTTCAAAATCTGGAAAAAGACAGAATAGAGCCTGTTGAAAAAACTGGCAAGAATATTAGACTTTGATATATGATATTTCTTCATTTGTGGAGGAGTAAAATTTCTGAACTAAGCCCGTAAATGTTGAGTTTTTGAATAAATATATTTAATTGCTGAGTCTGGAGTCAGATTGTGTTGGGTCGATCATCTGTAAGGAGTGTCCCTGGTGCAATCTTGTTCAGGCGAAATCTGTAAGCGTATTTATTTTTGTGTGTATTAGAGTTCAACTAAATTATTATTGTGTTGTGTCCTTTATAAATATCTTATTGATTTCTCTAAATATTTTATTATTCAGATAAGTGGACTGGGTTATTATTGCATTTTAAAATTGATAAACATAAATATTGTGAAAAATTTAATTGTTCCCATATTTATGTCTAGTTTGTCTCCGCATTATAGGAGTTAAAATACATCCTAGATTATTTTAAAATTGCATTCATATAATTAATCCGTTGCGTCTAGATTATTAATTTATTTATAGTTTTAATTCATGAAAGTTTTATAAAGTTGTACATTTCAATTTATAATATTGACTCTGTTTGCCCATTTAATTAAGCACTGGTCTATATATTATTCTAAATTCATTATTTATATGCTGGCAGTAATTTTTACATCCTGCCATTTGAAGAAATATTATATTCATTTATCATTGAAATTTACAATTACTCTTTTATTTTTATAATCATATAATCGTTTATCCTTTTGCAATATAGAATTCCAAGCTTGAAGCGTTGTTTTATATAGTTGTACGAATTGGTGTCATTTTAGCGATTTTAATATCGTTGTGCAAAATTGAAAGTCTCCTGTCATCTTGCCATTGAGGATTCTTTTATTGCATTAATATTTAAACCATTCTGCTATAAACATCCTGGGCTTGAGTGTTTTGGTTCAGGAATAGGTACACCTGCCTTGGCTTTGCAGAGCCAGAAGTGCAAGGAACTCAGATCATACCATTCAGTTCCGTCAAGTTGGCCATAACCGGTTGGACATCCCAGTATCGAGTTGGCAAGACTCGTAGGATTCCAATCCGTCGGTTTTGGGAACCAACAGGTTACTTGCTCATCCTTTTTGGGAATAAGGGCTAAAAAAGTAGTATTGAAATCTTTTAGAGTGAAACCTCCCTTCTTGGATTCTTGTACCACCTCCCAGAGGTCTTTGCCGACAATGTGCCATAGTTTCTGAAAGAAAGTAGTCGGAAAACCATCTGGCCGCGGGGCTTTGTCTCCTCCTAAACCAAATAAAGCCACTTTAATCTCTTCTAAAGTGGTTGAGCCATCAAGTTCCTATTCATATCCTCTAAGATTAAAGGAGGAATAATAGACAAAACTTTGTTATAAGTCCTTTCATCAATTTCCTCTTGAGACTTTTGCTTAGAAAAGAAAGCTACAACTGCTTTATTTATACCCTCCTTATCATTTATCAAAACACCTTCACTATTTTTAATACTGAAGATCTTATTCTTGGCTCTTCTAATCTTAAGGCAAGTCTCCTTGGATTTTTGTTTCGAGTAGATTTCCTCTTTTCGTAACCAGCCATTCAGCTCCTTTTTAATTCTGTTTTCTTCTTGGAAATCCGCATCTTGCATGCCCAAATCAATGACCCTAAGACTTAATTGTTTGAGTTCTTCCTCTAGCCTATGAATTTCTGCAAAGATGTTTTTGAATTTCTCTCTATTCCAAATTTTAAGTTGCTCTTTTAGAAATTTTAACTTTTTGAAGAGGATAAAAGCTTTGTCACCTGATCTTTTTGTAGCTTGATTCCACCAGTTTGAAATCATGTCACTGAAATCTTCATCTTGAAACCACATCATCTCGAACTTGAAAGGGCATCTTTCTAGAGTTTTTTCATCTTGAACATATAAGCAAATCGGAAACTGATCAGAGCCTTGGAACGACATAATTTCTGCTTCACAGGTCCACATAGTGTTTGCCCAGTCACCAGTCGAAGAATCTGTCTAACTTTTCAGCTATATTTAAAAAACCATCTCTTCTATTGGTTCAAGTAAAATCCCTTGTTTTGAAGGCAACCTCAATCAGACCCCCATCATTAACAAAATTGCTAAAGTCTTTTTGGCTGTTACTAGTCCAACCTTTGCCACCTTTTTTATCCTCTGGTTTTAGGATAGCATTGAAATCCCCTCCCAATATGACCATCTCCTCTTGGAGATTATTGATGATTGCTGCCAGACTTTCCCACAGTCTTTTTTTTTGCAGCCTATTGTTTGGGCCATAAATATTAAAAACATAAGTAAATCCTCTTGCTTAATCTTAGTCTCTTGTAACAATATGAGATCCGGTTCGTTTGATCAAAACATCTTTTGATCAAACGCAATTTGTCAGAGGCATTGCAGCCCCTAACATTCCATGATAAGAGTTTCATGGCTCCTGGGAAAAGGCATAGCCTTTTCCCGATCTCAAAAGTTTGGTTTGATTTGAGGCATTGCCAACAATAGCTAGCTTGACCCTGTTTGATTTAGGGCCCCTCTTTTTCTTTTCACCGATTCTTGGTTTAAGAAGTTGTGAAGAAGTCTGTTCCACTGTTCTAAGATTTGTTTCTCCCTGTGTTTCAAAGAAGCCAAGATCATTCAGACCCCCATCCAAATCCGCTCCAACATAATCTGATTCCCAGTCCTCGAAGACATCCCCGTTGTCTCTTGTGCTTTCAAAAGCATTGTCAAGATTTCTAATAGGGGAGATCTCTAACTCCTTGAAATTTAAATTATCATCTTCCCTTTCCTCCATCTCCCTTTGTTGCTGGACATCTAAAGTTTGGTTTACCGGTAAGAAAAAGTCCCTATCATTCTCAATGTGATTAATCTTCCCCATGATGGGGCACTCTTGCTCCTTGAAGGCGAGAGTCTCCGGGATCATAAGAGGCAACTCATCTAAGTCTGCTGAAACATTCATCGGTTCCCTTAGGGCAACCTCTTTTTGCTTTTGGGGATTCCATTGGTGCTCTAAGTCTCGTGAAGAGTTTGAAACTTTATTCTAAGTAGCTTGAGCCGAGAGAGGCGTCTCCTTAACAAACTGTGTCGGCAGTCTGTCATCATCCACAGAGTGTTGTTTAACACAACCTTGAATAGCTTCATCTCTTGCCATCTTATAATCTTTCCTCTAGAGAGGAGTGTTGAACTGCCCTCTATCCAAAATGCTCACTTGGTTCGCTATAGGATCTGCTTTGACATTCCAATCATCTAAAAGTTCTTGTTCAATTTGGTTGAGTAGCTTATCCTCCTCTAACCCTTTCCCTTTCAACTGTGTATTGTTCTAAGGAGTTGTGGGTGATAGCTCAATCCCTTCTCCTTCCCAGACCTCAATCATTTGTTTCCAAGTTCCATGCTCTGTCCCCAAAATGATAAAGTTTGGGATTGGGTTGTTGTTTTGAATATTAATAAGGATTTGAGGGTGTATTGAAGCATCCTTTTTGTTGATAACTTCTTTTGCAGTAACATAAGAGCCTATCTTGTTCCCTATTTGCTCCAAGGTGATATCATCCCAGTATTCCATTGGGAGGTTGTGGAGATCCAGCCATACTGGGTATTCTTTGAGCTTCTCCTTTGTGGGGTCAAAATTTTGCTCCCAGTCTCTTAAGTAAACCCCTCGCCCATTTATTAAATATGGGCCATTGTTGAGGATCCAATCTTTTTCATCTTTCACAGCACAAATACGCATGTAAAAGCCATTAGTCAGGGTTTTGAGTTTTAGATCTTTCCCCCGCACTTGTCTACTCCAGTCCCTAATGAGAGAGACAAATGGCCATGCACCTAGCCATTTGAAGAAGAAAGCCCTTTCTTTAAGAGACCCTACTGTATCTAGCCATTGAAGATTAGCAATTTTGAGAGTTGACATTACCTCATATTTGATGTTACCTTCATCTGTTTTAGGTGTGTGAGAAAGGTCTGCTGGTTTTTCCTTTGGTTGGTAAAACCTACGCTCAATCTTTTTGAAATCAAAATTTTCTCCAAATCGTGTGTAGATAGGAGCATGACCACCAGATCTATTCCATTTCTCCCCTCTCCTACCATTCCTAGAAAATCTACGCATAGGGTTACGAAAGCCAGATCTTCCATTTCTCTAGTCATTTGAAAGTCCATCCTGCTGATGCTGCTGATTGCGGAAGTTAAAGGGCCATTTTTTATATCCCTGGCTGTTGTAAACCTTCCCTTGGTGAGCTTTGAAACTTGCTCTGACTCCTCTTTGAGCCTCCTTCCCATTGCTTCGATTTGCAAGTGACCGTTGTCTCCAGACGGGCTCCCGCTATTTCCACATTTCAAACTTTGACAATTATTTATTTTATTATTTTAATATTAATATTAATATTAATATATGATTTTTTATCATTATTTATTTAATAATATTTTATTATCTAATTATTATTAAAATTTTATCTTAAAATGGGGACATGACAATAATATGAGACTTAACAAACGAGTTTGAAACACTTGTCAAATGCTCCTCCCACAAAGAAAGATCTGAAACACTATGGTCATCTTGCTAAGAGAAACACTGAAATTTGAAGAAGCAGGAGGTGGAGGAGTAAGAAGCTCGACACTATTCTATAGAATGCGAAGATTTAAGTTATCAAACATCTCCTCACAAACATGATTTGCCCTTGATGAAAGGGTGTGAACATTAGTCAAAAGAACATTATTGTTGGGAGAAAAGTGCAAAAAGGAATACAAAGGGAATGAATGATCAACCACCCTTGTAACAACGATCTCTTTAGTCTCTATGCCCCTTATGTATGCATAATCAAGACTGAATTGAATTGATTTACCTTGTCCACTTTGAGCAATTTGATAAACAAAAAGGAGATTAGATGACAAGGAGGGTACACAAAGTACATTAAATGTGCCCTCTTTGTGTTGTTACCCATGAATATATCATGTGCATTTAAGAAGAGAACATATCCTTAGAAAATGCAATATGATGAAATGCTCTTGAATCAAGAAACCATCTCCTATGTTCAAGAATTGTAGAGGCCAAGAGTGCTTTACGTTTTATTTTAACAATCTCATTTGCAAGTCTTGTAGTTGACTTTGTTGATGAAGATGCTTATGATTATGGATGCTGAAGGAGGAGACATTGATGAGGGCAATATGATATTCTTTTCAATAAGGTGTCTGAGTTCTCCGATCTTATCATAACACCTATGCTAATCATGTCCTCATCTTTTACAATAATTCAACTTCTTATAATATGATTCTCTACTTGGAAGAGAGATTTGAGTCGGGGGTATGCTGTGAAGGAAAATCTGTAGCTTGCTCATTAGAATTTGAAATCTTTATTCTGTTTCTTACCTTTTCCACTTGAAGCTTTTGGATTAGGATTTTTTTTTAAGACGAGCCTTTGACCTTGGAGACTTCAATGTACTCACATGTGCTAACTTTTTTTGTTCCCTTGTGATTTGAGCTGCGAATCCATGAAGAGAAGACATTTTGTATGCACTTCTTAAGGCATCAACAATAGCATAAAAAGCAGAAACAAACATTGAATAATCAAGACCTAGCTTAGAGATGATAGATAGAGAGAATCAATTGTTCATCCTCTTTAGTGACCCGACAATCAATCATTATTGTCAAAATCCGAACGATCAAGACTCATTAGTTCATTCTCCAACTCAAATTTCCTCATCCTATTTGGCTTACCAAGACTCTAAGGTAGTCCAAATTTCATTAGGACTTTTACAAGATACAACATGATATCTAAGATTAGGAGAAATAAACATAATGAGAGTACGAAGAGCTTCATCTCTTCTACTAAACTATTTTCTTCTTTTTGTAGCACTTGTGGATTCTTGGTCTATTCCAAATGTGATTCCAGGTTACTTTAGTTTCAAGAAGACATCCTTTTGTGATTTCTACTCATGATATTTATATGGAGTTAGAAGTATAACTTTAGGCAAATCCATGATACAAATGAAGATTACAATAAAAGGACAACTAATAACTATTCACAATATGAGTAATTCACTCCTTTGCACAAGAGAAATTGACACATTTTGCAAGTTTACAATACCAGCTTCAAAATAAAATTCTGAAAGTCTGGTTACAAATTTGTAAAAAATACACACAAAATTGTAGTGCTCTTGAATACATTCTTGATGCCATTTGAATTAGGAATATTGGAGGCCAAAGCAAAAGATCACAGGCTCAAAGATGGAGAAATAAGATGCGTTTTCTACTTGTAAAAAGTGTCACATAACAAAATAATCTCTATAAAACATCTATACCAATGAAAAGTTGACAAAACTAGCTTTCCAAAAATATTTTGTTTGACAAAAGTGGCTTCCCTTAGTAAAAGTTATGCAAAAATGGAAAAAGGCCTATTTAGGGGCTTAAATAAACCACTGGTTGCTTGCCCATACAACCATGTTGGTTCAAGGGGCAAAAAGTAAGGGTGCCACCCGTTTGGGTGGCGAAGTGGTGCAATTTGGGCGGAGTTAAGTGCTTAGGCACTATCCATGAGGCATGGGCAATGCTTGGAAGGTGGAGAGCATATAGCTTTAGTGCCAACCTCAAGGTGCTTTGGGCGGACCACCAAAGATCGTTGAAAGCATCGTGCAAATGTGTTGTGGACTGACCACTAGGTACAAAGAACTGATTTTACAAATGAATGCATTGACCTTGCAAATAATCCTGCCCAAAACAAATCTTGTTGACCCTGCCAATCACCACGAGCTCTACCAAAGAGTAAACTGTCTCCATGGATCAACACAAATATGTTGATAACAACCCTACAAAAAATAAACAAGGCTGACAAGGTACTAAATACCACGAAACCATTCAAAGTACATAAAGTGTTGTCTCTATGATCAATGCACTTGCGAAAAATATATACGGGACAACAAAGTCTTGTGAAAAAGGATGTAGACCCATACTTTCGAGCTGACTAACCCTGCATAAAAGTAATGAGGACTATAGTATGGAAATTTGTTTTATATTTTTTTGAAATTTTTCTATTTGCCTTTGACCATATAAAGGATAAGAATAATTACCTAACACTATAAATTTTTTGGCTGTTAAATTTTTAAAACATGCAAAAATAAATTTTCTTGTTTCTTGCAATAATGACATCACACCTGCACTTGGGGGGGTTGTACGACTTGTTTGAGCAAATTCTTGAAACCAATTTTGTCCCAAAATTGATGAATTTATAGTAAAAGTTTGTCGGATGCAATGGTGAGTTTGATTTGGGCCTAGAATGCTCTGAAAAGCCAATGATCGCTTGTATCAACCAACCTTAACACAATTTGAAACCCTTGTAGATTTGGCAAAACACAACAAAATTTGAAAAAATGAAAGGCAAACTTGACTTTCTTTGATGTCTAGATTCAACTATGAGGTTAATGAAACCCCAATTTGCACCCAAAAAAAGCTTCAAGCTAAAACATGTTCCTTAGATTTGTGGAGTCTTCAGATTTGGAGCTTTGATACCATGTAGGAGTAGATTGTTTACTCAACATCCCTAGGAGCCTTGAAAGATAAAAATCACTTCCACAAGAGAGAAGATGCAAAGAATAGATTGCTTGATTAAGAACTCAAGAATAGACATTAAATGTACATGAGAGGCCTTTCTTATAAAGGCAAGGTGAGACGCGGGGTCAGACAAGGTTGTGAGACGTGTCATAATCCTACAAAATGAGACAACTAAAGTGTTGATGCAACAAATAGATTGCTTGATTAATGCAAGAATAGACACGAAAATGTACATGAGAGGCCTTCCTTATAAAGGCAAGGTGAGACACGGGGTCAGTGATGCAGGAGCATCCTTGGGTCTTTGGCAATCTTGCATCACCCAAAAATAGTTCTCTTTAGTTTGTTTGTTTACTGTTCCAGTTGGGCAATTTCTAGTGTTTTGGGTAGCAATTGTTCTAGTTGGCTTGTTTTCTTATGCAATCCTTATGGCGTGGTCTAGGCATCATAAAGATCCTATGTCTAGCTTCGCAGATCATTCCGATGTTTCTAGATGAAGATATCTTATGATCGGTCTGGTCCTATATCTGGTTTCTTGTTCTAACAATCAGGGTGGCGAGACTCGGCTTGCGATGAAGATTCAAAACATGCGATGCTTAATGGTGCATTGATTTATGTTATACATGTGGCTGACCCTCTTGTGTGTCTGCATGGCATGATGTATCTATTTGATGGAGTTCTTATGGATTTAGGTCCTGACCTATATGTTGTAATACGTTTCCTCTATCTTGGAGATTGTTGATCGGATAGGCCAAGTTGTGGCTGGCGATCGTGTATATAAGTAGGGTAGTAGTTTTTGTTTAAGATAGGAGATTGGAAGGAGGATAGTCAATAGATTTGAGAGTTAAGATTTGAGAGTTGGTGATAGCTCGAGTTTGTGTTTCGGTTCGTAGAAGTCATCATAATTTTGAGGGATAATCAGCTGTGCCTGGCTTGCGAACTTGGTATTGACAACAAGCATATTTGACTGTATTGTAGTTGATAATGGTAATGATGATGTAATAACTACATTTGCAGGCCAACTTGAGGATAATATATGTGATATTATTGCCTTGAATGATTGTTTTCTATATCTTGTTTGGGTATTTCCGCTGTGGCATTATAGCTGCAAGGATTGGACATCTTCGGGGATTCTCTGTTCTTGACTGCACCAAGTGGTATCAAGGCATTAGGTTGACGTTCCAATTTTTGACTAGCAGATCTTGTTGCTATGGAGTTGTAGAGCAGAGGATCTGGTCTACATCAATCGAAGGTTAGTGGAAGGTGGCAGAAGGAGGACTGGTTGTTGAAAGACAAACAAGACTTGGGAGAATTGAATATCACAACTTGTGAACCTAGTTGTGCGGTGGCAGAGTAACAAATCTGACCTACAATTGCAGAGGTTGCGCAAGGAAGATTAGTTGTTGGTGGATCATTTACTGAATATACCTAGTTATTGAGGTAGATTGTTGGTGTTGGCATATTGCTGGATCAGATTTGAGCAATCAATACTTATGATTAGATTGTCGAACCTGAGGAGATTAAAGATTGGCTTCTTTGTGAATATGTCGCCTAGAAGGATGAATCCTAGAAGATTAGAGCAGATGATGGAGAAATTCAAAAATGAGATGAGGATTGAAATCCCGAAGCTTTAACTGGAGCTAGGAGAAATCCTGAGAGTGAAGACGAATTTGAAGAGGTTGCTGAAGATCTTGAAACAGTTGAAGTTGAGATTCCTCCCGAGGAGGAAAGACTATTGAGAGCTATGGCACAAGTGGGTAAGAGTCATAGGCTTGAAGTTTCTAACTTTGCTAGTTCATTGCATCCTGAGGAATTGATAGATTCGATTAATGAACTAGAGGATTACTTTGAGTTGGAAGATACTAAGGATCCACAAAGGGTTAGGTTAGCACAGAGTAAGTTGAAAGGTCATGCTGCCTTATGGTGGAAAGAATTGCATAAATATAGGGAAGATGATGGTGAACCTAAGATCACTAGATGGAGAGTTATGGTTTCAAGACTCAAATCCAAGTTCATACCAGAGGACTATGAATTGGAATTGTTCAAGAAACTGCAGAATCTAAAGAAAAAGGATTTTATTGTTAAGGAGTATACCGAAGAATTCTACAAGATGCAGATTAGATTTGGACACTGAGAAGCATCTAAGGAGAAGGTTGCTGGGTATGTTAATGGTTTAAGACTTAACATTCAAGATGATTTAAGTATGTTAAGGCTTAGTACAATTGAAGATGCTTATCAGTATGTCCTGAAGGCAGAAGACAAGTTGAAAAGAAGACAGGTTACACCTAGGGTCAAGGATAAACCGGTTGGTGATAAAGGCAACGATAAACTTGTGATTGAAGAGGAACCTGATCAGAAGATATATGGAAGGGGTAGTAGCAGCAAAGATTTCAAGGGTACTTGTTTCAAATGTGGTAATATTGGGCATAGGGCTTACCAATGTTCGGTTGGTTCAAGCAGAGGAAAACATAACTTGGTGGCATACGAGGAGCAAGTTGAGGATGAACTTGTTGAAAGAGAAGCCACACCTGAGATGGGAGAATCTTTGATGTTCCGAAGTCGAAGGAAACTGAACCTGTTTAGAGAAGGCAATTGTTCTGGACAATTTGTAAATTAGGCAACAAATGTTGCAAAGTAATCATGGACAATAGCAGTATTGAAAACCTTGTATCAGAAGAAATGGTACTGAAGCTTGGAGTAAAGAGACTTAAACATCCTTGTCCATATGGGATAAGTTAGTTTCAGGATGAACATATGGTGAAGGTTAAAGAGTAGTGATGGGTTAAGTTCAACATTGGCCCATATCCAGATGAGGTATTATGTGATGTGGTGAATATGAGTGCTTGTAATCTTTTGATAGGTAGACCTTGGCAGTATGATGTTGGTGCTATTCATGATTGTCGAAGGAATGTTGTGTCTATAGTGAAAGATGGTAGGAAGTTCAGTTTGATTCATTTGAAGGAAGGAGGAAGACTAAGAATTTGAGTGTAATGTGAACTTGCACCTTAGGAGATCAAACTGCTTCGGATCAGGAGGTGTTGAATTTGCAGCAGCTAGCTGAGAAGGTTTCTGAGGTGTTACAGTTGTTGAATCTGATGAATGGGTTTGAACCGGTAGAGTTGAAGGCTAGTGACAACTAGATGAGGTTGCATCAAAGTATTAGAGGAGCAATATCAGATGAGTAGCATAATCTTGTGAGTAGATCGGTGGTTGATACTGAAAAGTTGTTGAATGATGTCATGAGTAGAATCAAACAACAGAGAAGGAAGAAGACATTGGTTGTTGACTATAGGAGTGACAAAGACAGAAGCAATCTGAAAGAATTGGAGAATCAGAGTGGTGGTTGTGGGAGTAATAGTAGAAACAGAGTGGTATTGGACGCTGAGATGGATGTTGCTAGGTTGGTGTTGAACACTTGCATCAACAA
The DNA here is from genome assembly GCA_027943335.1 of Chamaecyparis obtusa. Lineage (NCBI taxonomy): Eukaryota > Viridiplantae > Streptophyta > Pinopsida > Cupressales > Cupressaceae > Chamaecyparis > Chamaecyparis obtusa. The sequence continues at coordinate 1,807,373 of BSBK01000559.1, forward strand.
CAATATGGGTAGTTATGTGCAGAGTCGGAGCAGCTATTTTCCTTTTGATGGAGAGGATATGTGGGTTTAGAATGAACATGGGATTTATGTCTCGAATCCTATTAGATGTTCATAAGTACCTCTTATGGAACATCTTCTATTCACCTTGGGTGTTTGATGCAGGAGCATCCTTGGGTCGTTGGCAATCTTGGATCACCCAAAAATATTTCCCTTCAGTTTGTCTGTTTAGTATTCCAGTTGGGCAGTTTCTGGTGTTTTGGATAGCAATCGTTCCAATTGGCTTGTTTTCTTATGCGATCCTTATGGCGTGGTCTAGCATAAAGATCCTATGTCTATCATCGCAGCTCATTCTGCTGTTTCCAGATGAAGATATCATATGATCGGTCCAATCCTATATCTGGTTTCTTGTTCTAATGGCCAGGGTGGCGAGATTCAGGTTGCGATGAAGATTCATGACATGTGATGCTTAATGGCTCATTGATCTATGTTGTTATACATGTGGCCGACCCTCTTGTGTGTCCGCATAGCATGATGTATCTATTTGAGGGAGTTCTTATGGATTTAGGTCCTGACGTATATGTTGTAATACATTTCCTTTATCTTGGAGATTGTTGATTGGATAGGCCGACTTGTGGTTGACGATCTTGTATATAAGTAGGGTAGTAGTTCTTGTTTAAGGCAGGAGATTGGAAGGAGGATAGTCAATAGATTTGAGAGTTAAGATCTAAGAGCTGGTGATAGCTCAAGTCTGTGGTTCAGTCTATAGAAGTTATCATAATTTTGAGGGATAATCAGCTGTGCCTGGTTTGTAAACTTGGTATTGAGGACAACAAGCATATTTGAGTATATTGCAATTGCGTATTGGCAATGGTGATGTAATAACTGCATTTGCAGGCCAACTTGAGGATAATATATGTGATATTACTATCTCGAATGATTGTTTTCTATATCTTGTTTGGGTATTTTTGTTGTGGCATTATAGCTGCAAGGATTGGACATCTCCTTCGGGGATTCTCTGTCCTTGATTGCACCAGTCAGACAAGGTTGTGATTGTTAGCAATATGAGTTGTCATTAGTGTATTTCACAAACCTCACACCGGTAAAGGGTCATCAGTCACTCACATTACTTAGACAACACCGGTAGATGAAGAACAAAATGTATGCACCGGTTGACTATTTCGATAGATTCATTGGTAGACCGAATCAAGAATGCAAAACCGGTCTTATGAAGCATACAGGGACAAACCGGATATAAGGGTATACCGGTCTAACTGCAAGATAGATCCGATCCGGATTTCTTTGACAGCAGCCTAGAAGAATTCAGAATATGTAACCAGTCAATGGGCACCATTCCTTCATTCAGGCAAAACAATATACAAGGATGTCTTTACCAAGCTTCAACTGTGAAGATATGCTTTACCCTTTGTCCTCTAGAGGCAAAAAGGGGAAGAGTATATAGAGGAAGGAAAAGACAAACCGAGGAAGCAAAGGACAGACCCAGTGCAAAGGACACAGTACTGTATAGGACAAAACCGGACAAAACTTTGCATACCGGAGCATTCAGTTAGGGGAAGTAGCGTTCTACCGATACAAGGTATTGGTATTTAGTGAGTAAAGTTTGTGAAGCTTTTGCCACCAATGACAAAGGGGAAGATTGTTAGCAATATGAGTTGTCATTAGTGTATTTCACAAACCTCACACCGGTAAAGGGTCATCAGTCACTCACATTACTTAGACAACACCAGTAGATGAAGAACAAAATGTATGCACCGGTTGACTATTTTGATAGATTCACCGGTAGACCGAATGAAGAACGCAGAATCGGTCTTATGAAGCATACAAGGACAAACCGGGTATAAGGGTATACCGGTCTAACTGCAAGATAGATCCCTTCCGGATTTTATGGATCAATTTGAGTTACAGTTTAAGTCAAAAGCCGGATTATATGGGACATCCACCGCTGCGAAGTAGAGTTAGCTTTTTAACAGGAGTTAGCTTTATTCCCGCGGATGCTTTTGGAAGGTAAACTCCTGATCAAAGCGCATAGCTTTTTGCTGATTGCATGATTTAATGCGGAGTTTGCAGCTTGGCGGTTCTATGAGTTAAGAGTTTCATTACGATGAACTCTAATATAAATATAGGTCATAGGACACAAAGAAAAGTGTTGTCGATAGTTGATGATTGCATAGAGCATAGGAGAGATATCTTCTGAGAAGTGCTGCAGACACAGAGGTGAAGAAAGAAAGAGAGATCAACAGCTAGGCAAACCGAAGAAGAGATCAACAAGTATGATCTAATCTGACAGAGAGTGTCAAAATAAGATCATTACTTATATAAGGAATGAAAGCATATTGAAATCCCTCTATCGGGGTGAACCTAATTGGTTCTTTGTAAAATCCTCTAACAGGGTAACAACTTTGTAGATGTTCAAAGTCCTGTAACTAGGCAACTCCTAACAGAGTTTAGATCTTAACAGATCTTTTGTAAAATCCCTTAACCGGGTAGCACTTCAATCAATGCTTTTGTAAGCTCCTAACAGGGCGCCTTCATTCTGCAATAGTGAAGTTGTGAGCTCTATCTCACTGTGGTTTTTTTTCCTTCTAACCGAAGGTTTCCACGTATAAATACTTGAGTTGATCTGTGTGATCTGTTTATGCTTGTGAATGATTGATTATATTCTGTTTTACATTTAATGATCTGTTTACAAGTTTTAAACAAGCAGAAAGATAATATTTACTGATTCACCCCTCCTCTCAGTAATCGGTTTAGTATTAACAATTGGTATCAGAGCTAATTTCTCTATACTACCTAGCCTAACAGCTTGAGAGAAAGATCATGGAAGTTTACCGGTATCAAAAACAGCTCGAGGAAGCTAATGACATCATTACATCTCTGGAGAATAGATTGAGGAGATCACTTGCAAAGAGAAAGGAGCTAGCGTTATAGTTAAATGAGAGCAATGAAACCATTGATGAACTCTCTGGGCAGAGTGGATCTGATGAAGCTGAGGAGGCAGTATCTGAACTCATGGACAAGAATCAGATCCTGACGGATCAGATCTCTAATCTTAAGAGAGATCAAGAGGACAATGCCCTGAGGATGACTGAACTAATCGAGAAAAAGAGAAAAGTTGAAGATGAAAGGAACTCAGCAGTCAAGTCTTTGACAACCTCTGAGAAAGAAAGGCACCGGGTAGTGGAAGTGGTAGGAGCAAATGAACTTATCATCCTACAACTTCAAGAAGACATGCAGAGTGTCACCCAAGAAAATGCTCACATGCAGAAAGGCTGGCATAATAGGAATGAAGCATGCAATAGACTGTCTCTAGAATTGTATCAACTGAGGGAACAAATGAACGAACTTGAAGAAACAAATGAAATTTTGAAAAGATACAATAAAAACTCGACCAAGCTTGATGAGCAACTTAAAGCTCAAAGAAGGCATAAAGATCAAACTGTTCTTGGATTCACCGGTGAAGTTACCAATGAAAATGGTGAGCCTTCTAGGGCAAATGCAATCAAGAAGGATAAGAAGAAACCACTAGCACAAAAAGGTAAGAATATCCTTAACACATCTTGTAAGCATAGTGGGAAACCGGGTCATAAAACTAACAATTGCCGAAATGCACCGGTAAGGACCAATAATAGCCATTGCAAGAACTGCCGTAAAGATGGTCACAAGACTAGTGAGTGCTGGTCCAGTCCCATATTTGTGTCCAGTAGTAGTAGGGGAAGCTTCAGGGGCTACTACTATGCATGCAACAAACTTGGACACAATGCAGAAGAATGCAGATCCAAGACAATGGCATTTAGATCCCCAAAGTCGGTATTCACCAAGAGAAACAAGAACCGGAGTATAGTCAGCTGCATGAACCATGGATCACACAATTACAATGGCTCTTGAGACAAGTCAACCAACACAAGAAGAACGTACCCAGGAAAGACAACCAGGGTAGTTTGCTATCACTGCAACAAAGTTGGACACAAAGCCAAAGAGTGCAGGAACCGGTTATCCAGTAAGGAGAAGGGACCGGTCAAACCTGAAGAAAAAACTAACAGGGAAGAGAAGACTGAGAAATCAGTCTAACAGATTTGGTTAGTAAAAGAATCAAAGAGCCCCGCTGAAGAGAAGACAGAGGAAAGATCACCATCTGCTGATGGCGATATTTCATCAGCAAACTGATTCGTGAAGGCTTAGAGGGAACCGGTAGATTCCCTACCGTTCCCGGTATGACTGGTGAGAATCAAACTCACTCGATCTGCAAGGAAAAACCGATAAGGCAAATTGTGATTAACCGGTTGGGAAAACGGAAAGTAAAGTTAGGTAAGGCATTTATTACTGTAGCCGTTTGGTAATTACCGTTATAACCTAACTCTATAAAAGAAAGGAGAATTACTCACAAGTTTTCACTCTGCTTATTGTATTATTTACGAATTCTTGTGCTAAACATTTTTCTCGTGCCTTGATCACTGAGAATCACTATTTGCAATATCGATCTAAGCTACTCTCAGCAAATTACCGGTTAGCAAGTATGGCCTCATCTTCCGCTACTGTAAAATTGATCAAAGGAGATCAAGTGGACAAGCCAACTTACAACATCCTGCTAGTTTAGAATAGAGAAAACGACATGGCTGGAGCGCTCTCTTCTGTACCAAAAGGAGTTCTCTTGACCGAGGATGTTACAACGTTTACTCACGCCAAACAGGAAGAACTGGGAGAAACTTATATTCAAGGAGAGTATCTGTCACTATGCGAAGAAGGGAAACTTCCTGACAAATACGCCAATCTAGTATCATCCGGATTAATAAATGGTGTATGCTACCTTGCAATCTTTCGGGAAGACCAAGTAAGATTGGTGCCGAGCCGTCTTCACGTATAAATACTTGAGTTGATCTGTGTGATCTGTTTATGCTTGTGAATGATTGATTATATTCTGTTTTACATTTAATGATCTGTTTACAAGTTTTAAACAAGCAGAAAGATAATATTTATTGATTCGCCCCCCCTCTCAGTAACCGGTTTAGTATTAACAGTGATGTGTTATAATCCTACAAAATGAGACAACTAAAGTGTTGACCTAGGTAACTAAAATTAGTTGTCAAGAGATAAGATAAGATCATGTGTCAACTATTTAGACTTCTAGAAGAATATCTAGGACTAAATAAACCTTAAGTCATATGAATAAGTCCCCCACTACGAACTAGCAAAAACACTAGGTACAAGACCTTAACTAGATCCAAAACATTATTCACACCAACAAAATTCCCTTGTCCTTATTGCTTAACAATTTTTTGGTAGCTTGAAATCATATCCATTGATCCCAAAAATATATATCATGTCAAATTCATATCATTGATGAACTATTTTGTTTGGCTAGTTCTGTTAGTAGAATTTGGACAACATCATTGTAGAATATTTAGTTGTTCCAGACATCCCTCTCTTTTTGACATGGAACTTCGATCATGTAATATACAACCCTTAAATATTCTTTCTTTTGAAGTATTTTCTATAATGGCTTCTAAATAGGATTAACATCTAGTTATTATTCATGCACTATGAAGTATGCTTTACACAATGCAATATAATCAACAATATGAACACAAGTGATGAAAATCTATATTTTGCAATTGATGGGCTAAAAACTCTCAATTTTATCTGCTTTTATATCTCTATGCTATGGATTTGCCTTTAAATTTATAAAACAACATTATTGTTTGTTTTTGTTTTAAACTTTTTTTTAATATTCATTTTATTTTGCCTTTTAAGTCCCAAATTCTTGGAAAAAAATTTAATGCTAATTTTTGTTGCTATAGGATGTGCCATCTCATAAAAAACATTGTCCAATCCTAAAGAAGGTTTCCCTTATCATTTGCTACAAGCCTAACCATGTCAGTGCAAGTATAGAAAATCTAAAAAGGATGACTGGCAACAGCGTGGAAGATGTTCAAGCATGTTTGTTGTGATAAATTTCTTAATTTTTGTTTCTCCATGGAAATTCAAGTAATTTCTTATAAATCTCAACTAGTCTTATTGTTACAAAAGATAAAAATTCATTGATACTAGTATTGGTATGAGAGATGGGTATCAATTATAAGACATCATTAGAAAAAGTTGAATACTTGCACATATATATGTATATGAATAGATATAGGCAGTTTCAATGATTTTTAGGCGATTTTCAAGGTTCACAAAAGTTGCAACTTGCATGTACAGTCTCGTTCTTTACTTATACTTTTTAATAACCAGAACAAAATTGCTGCATTCAACAGCCACCACCCTCCCCCTATCGAGTACATTTTGTACTGACATTAAGGAGCAAATCCTTGGTAGAGTAGAAAACACAAAACTACTGCTAAAATGGCATAAAAAACCATTCCCCATAGCACCTTTTTACAAAAAACACTCCTTCACAAAACAAAAATCTTTCCTTTAATCCTTCCTCGGCTTTTTCAGTTTAGTGACCTAGTAGTCTTTTGGGTCGAATTGCATGCGTTTCTCACCCTTCTTTGCTTTCTCCTTTGTGGTCGCCTCTCTCTCTCTCTCTCACACACACAAAAAAAAAAAATCCTTGAGAGGGTCCCAGGCAATTTCAGCTTTAGCTCGCCACTCCTCTCTTGTTGGTTGCACTCCAAAGGAAAAACAGACACATCGGAGGCACAAATTCCCCCAAATGTAGCCAATCCATGTTATTTGCCATGAAACCTTCCTCCAGTAGCACTATTGCCAAGATGGACCTAATTCCATATGTTAGCTCGTCTTCAACACACTCCTGCATAACCCACTCCACTTCTACTTTCGTTCCTTGTTCTAGGCCCCATGCCATGAAGATGGAGGCCACAACTATGTTTGAGCTGTACTAGGTGCTGAGATTTTCCTGCAAAATGATTTCCACGATTTGTACAAATTTGGGTTCATCAATCTTAAAATTACTCTGCATCCTCTTCTTTGTAATCTAACCTAGAAAGACCAACTATTGCTTGTGGGTTATATCATGACAATGGCTTCCATGTTAAGCTAACACCATCTTCCTGCAAGTGTCTCCTTTGCATACTTCATCAGGGCAACATTTCAACAATTGCTATCACTGCCCACCTCACCACTGTTCTTATTGCTTTTAAAAATGATTAAGCCTAGTTTTAATGAAGTCTTGCTAAACAATGTACCATGTCATCATTATATCCACACCCCAATGCTTACTAACTACAAATGTCGACGCATGGGCCATCCTCACATTTAATGGTATGTCTTGTAAATCTCTCAAATGGCCAACATATCTCCCGTATTAAATGACACTCACACATTTGACAGGGTTTCCTCCACTCTATTGGCGTCTCTTCTCACATGGGTAACTTTAAAATCTGCAAATTCAAATAAGAAGTTTTTTATTATTTTTATAATTTTATTGATCTTTCAAGCAGGCGCCTCACCTTTAATAATTCCATTTAGTATAATCAACGAGTTTCCTTCAAGATGGAGTTTAGTGACTAATAATTTTTTAGCCCTAGGAAATAAGCACGAGAGCCACTTGAACTTCAACCTCATTATTTGTTCTTGTCCGTAGGCTTTTGGCTCCAATGGCAGTGATGTTGCTAGTCAAATCTTTGGTCACACACCTCGCCCCTGAAGGATCCAGGTTACTCTTTGATGCACCATTGAAATCAATTTTCATCCATCCTTTAGCTAGCACACTCCATTCCATTGATTCCAAATTCGGGACAACTAGATTATGACAGTCCCAATTGGTGCTGAGAGGGGAGGGGTGAATCAACACCTTCAAACTTTTTCTTTTTAAATCTAGTGAAGTATACTTGTAACTGTAAGCCAAGACAAATTTAAGCATATAATGACAACAAACAAACAATCATACAGTGACACCAGATTTATCATGTGGAAACCCGATTAGGGTGAAAACCACGGTGTGAGGAAACCTCACAAATTCTGTACTCTTCTGGAGTACGCCTTGTTAGGAGCCTTCCCGGTTAAAGGATTACAACACACTGTTAGGTGTGACCCGGTTAAGGGATTTATTACAACGAGGCTGGTTAATGCTTGCTTGATTAGAGGACTTAGAACACCTTTCAAGATGTCACCCAGTTAGGGGATTTGATACAAGGGACTTGTTAGAGTCCACCCAAATACTGAGATTTAACTATTGTAATTGCTAGAGAACAATAGAGGGATTGACCTTTTACAGATGGCTATACATAGCTTGATAAGATCTCTGTTTGTGCTCAACTGAGAAGCACCACCGGTCTTTGCAGGTGTGTTCTCCTCTACTATTGTGCTTCTCTACACAATCTTCTTTCTCACTTCTTCTTTCTTCTTTTTACCCTTGGCTTCTTTAGCATACAGGTTCACTCTTTTACTAGGCAGAATGAAGGCAACTTAAATTCTCAACAGGCAAAAGAATATATAGAGTTTTTGCCCTGATTGTGCTTCGCATGCATGACCTAATCTCAGATCTCTTACGGATACATCATCCAGTGGAGTGTTAGTTCACTGAGGAAACATCCAGTGCATGCCCTTGCTTTATCTGCTCCATAAAGAAAACAATAGATGTGTGTCAAGCATCTTTCCTTTACAAGAGATAACGCTTTGTTTTAAAGCCACTGATTCCGGCTTTAAAACCTCCAGACGCACCTCAAACCGATCACCAGTTTAAGTCAAAGTCTTCCGGATTTAGTGCAGAAAATCCCGGTCAAGGAGTTAGTTGAAACAGATGGTTGACTATGACTTCCTCGGTACATACCGGAGTCATTACTAGATCGGTTGAGATCCTTATGTTGTGAACAGGTAAGAGTCTTTGACCTGTCACAGTCCCTTCCTTTGCTTTACCGGCCGCACATTCCTCTGTTGTGATATTGACACCGGTTTGTACTTTTACTTTCTCTGTGCATGTCTACACCGGTTGTACCCTGGTCCTCGGTTGGTTGTCAGATAAATCTTTCATTCTATATACATTGTCCGGTTGCTGATGCTTTGTGTTTGCACTTGAGTATAGTCATTTCTTTTATGCAAGTTGTCACCGGTTGCCAAACCAGCCTTCTTTCATACAGATTTCCTTGGATCTTTAGACTTAATAGAGATGACAAATCTCTATCTTCTTTTGCCAATCAATGACAATACATGTACTAGTAGTAGGCTTACCGGTTACCATCACTCAATACCAATAGATTAGACCAGTGAGGCCTATTAACGAGCCTATACTTCTTAATGTTAAATTTTTAATATAAAGTGGTATAATCCACCACAAAGTGATATTCTTTTTTAATATTTATAATAATGCTTTTCAAATCACATGTTAGTTTTGTTTTGCGAAAATGGGATGCTATTCATCTAGACACAGAGCAGGCCACTCTTTTTGATAGAGGAAAAGAACACAGGGATAACCCATGGACCATGCCTAGCTTCATTAATCAGTCCAAAACGAACAAAGTATATATCGGATATCTCATCAATACGAAGTATATGTAGGATATCTTATCAATCTTATGCATAAAATATGTGAAAGCATTCATAAGGTCTGATAGAAAGGAATCCCACCAGTGGGGCATGGGAGTTAGTCATCATTGGGAAACATTTTCCATTTCTTCTTAGTTGAGTACCATTTTGGATAGAGGTGAGCTAGAGATGACATACAAGCATGGATTGTAAATGGTTTGCCTATTGCAAATTTCGAATGTTTGTTGTTGCATTTTACTTCTTTTGAAGGAAAAATAGAAATGCATGGAGATGTAGGCACAATGCCTCCTATCCTTGGGAAAGGTTTCTATATTTACCTCTTGTATAGGTGACACTTGCTTGTGTTAGAGACACTTGGTAGGGGTGAGATACGTGCCCCAATGCAACCCTAGTATATATGGTTCAATGATCCTATAATAATCCAATCTTGAAAGGAAACATAGGCATATCTCCTGTTGCTGTGTTTTTTGTGAGACAACTTCCTCTTTTGTACTTCGTCCATTAATATCTTTTATATTTTTTCAAAATTATTACATAAAACTATATTGCGTACTCTCCAAAACTTGGCTCCCATTTTTGTATATATGAGCATGCCATGACAAGATTGGCAACACAGTGACCCTTTTGTAACCATCAAACATTATATGTTACATAAATTTTATCCTTTTTCAAGAGAAAGCTATCAGATGTAAAATTTCTCCTCCTTTGGGAACTTTTTGGATTTGTGTAAATTATAAGTGGTATCTTTTATTGTTGATAAGCGATAAGATATTTTCATTGTTTTTCCCAGTTTCTTCTCAATATTCTTTGGAAGAATATCTATAAATATTATTACCTATAAAGCAGAAGACTAGAACACCCAAAAAATGAGTTTTGAAGCATTAAAGAAAAGAATTGGGCCAGGTCTCCAATGGCCAGAATTTTTTTGGAAGTGAGCTAAGGTCAGAATACTTTCGTATCTCAGGGTTTGAAAATCCATCTGCTATGTTTGGAAGTGTATTATCATTGACATTGCAACTCCAATTCTTTCAGTTAAATGCACAACTATTGATTTATGAGCATGAGAAAAGTTAATCATCATCTAGAGTAATTGAATAATCACCAGTGAAATTTATGTCATGTTCAAATAAGTAGGTTTAATAGCTGAATTTTTTTGCTTATCTCCATTATTTCTTTCATTGCATATTTTCAAATGATTTTGATGATATGTGTGAGGCAGGCCGAACAGGATTTACCGTTTGATGTTTTGTTGACAACGTATGACCTAGCAATGTTGGATGCAAGCTTTCTTTCTAATATCCGATGGCATTATGCAATCATTGATGAAGCTCAACGAATCAAAAACCCTTCTAGTGTAAGTACTTGAAGCTTGCTAATGCTTATGTGTAAATTTTCAATAGCCATGTAATTCTTTATCATGCCTGCCATGAATTCATCTAATAAGCATCAGTGTGGCTAAGTTGTAAAATCACATAAATTACCATAGATTCTTGAAGGCAAAGGAATACAATTATTGAGAATCCGTTTTTTTTCTTCTCTTCCAAAAAGTTATACATAGATAAATGAAGTTAGAGATGAAAAATATAGCATAACTCCTGAAATCCTATTCAGATCTTTAAGATTGAACTACTCTTTTTGAAGTGTTGAAGATTTATCGTTTTATGCTTCTCATTCCTAACAATAAACATTTGATTTCATTGCTATTTGCTCAAACTTAAGGAATATTTTAAATTGAAGTTATGAAGGATTTTGAATCTTGATTATAATACCAAAGTCACAACAAAACTTATCAGTCTAAGAAGTATTTACAAAATGGTGAACAAAGCACAATCTTAAATGTGAGAAGAATAGCAAAGGAAAACTAATTTTGCATTTGTTGAAGCAGGTTATTTTTTTTAAGATTAATTAGTGGGGGTATCCATTGGGGCCCTCTCCCATAAAACCATAAAATAATATTACATACAGATATTACAGAAAGATGAGCAAAATGACTGTAACCATGGTCTACATAATTTACAAGAAACAGGACATGTATGGGCGAAAAACATCAAGTTGCAGCCAGAAAAGAACCAAGTGCAAACTTTACAAACCCTAAAGGGGTTGGGTCACTGCAATTGAATGTGGAAACCAGATGATTTTAGAAATTTTGCCTTTTCTAAATGGTCATGGCCTTGTAGATAATTCCTCCTCTGACATAATACCAGCAAATCAAAACCTGGTACAAACACAACAGACAGAATGCTGATAGAACCTCTAATGAGCAGCCACCACCAAGGCAAATCAATCCTCCACAGCCACGTCACAGTCTGAATAAAAAGAGACTGCCACACACCTCTATTAATGTGAGACTTCAGCTCACTCAAGAGTTCATGAGCAATCTTGTATGTTCCCTACTATAGCACCACTCAGGATAATTGATGTCATATTTAGAAATAACTTTTAGGTTGTTGGAAGAGACGAAAGAAATCTTATAGAGTTTTATAGGTTAAAAGAGAAACCAACTGCACCAAAGAGGATAGAAAATCATTGAGAAGTGCTGTTAAGGGTTCGCAATCAACATATGACAACTCACAAAAAATCAGCTGCAGCATTTGGTGCTATATGACAATGCTTGAGTATAACTTATTTGAAGTTTGTGCTTAAAACACTTGCCTCTTTTGTAAACCTTGTCAATTCATGTTATCCGTTTTCCACAATCCATCAAAATCCAATTGAGTAGTGTAATGCCTTCTTTTTAGTTGGTGTCTGAGTACGAGTTGTTAGCCAAATATTGCGACCCTCGTGGGCTAATGTTATGGATAGGGGATCTTAGTTGGTTGAGCCAGTGGCCAGTTCCTGCTCCAGAGGTCAGGGATGTTCAGGATTGCTCTTTGTTTGAGTCAGATCGACACACTTATTATTTATAGTGTCTATTTTAGGTAAGTCAGAGTTGCTACCTTTAGCAGGGCACCTCGTGAGTTTGCTAGTAGTATGGACTTGTGGTGACGTTGTTAGAGCTTTAACTTAGAGACTTTTGTCAGAGCTTTTACTTAGAGACTTACTATTTATAGGCAGTGAGTATCAAGATCTTTAGTTGTTTGGGTGGAGGATTTGATGAGCTATTTATTGATTATTAATTATTAATTAAGTTATACTTAATTAATAATTATATTGAAGTTTATAATGAAGCGAGCTCTAGTGCATTAAATGTTTTATTATAAAACGACTTTGGCGCCCAAGTATGGAGGAGTTATAATTAAATATTATAATTTCAATGGCAACAAAAGCAAATATGATTTAAAAGCTAAGTCATGATTTAAGTTATGCAGAGAGTGAACTTTAAGCTTCCTGCTGATTTGCTTTGAAGATTATAAATACATTCAAATGAAAAATTCGAACCATCTCTCTTGGCATTTTGTGAATTGCTTTTTCTTGGTTGAGGAATTGGACAAGGGTTTGTTCAGAAATTGTCTTCAAGAATTGTTAATTCTTGTAAGAATTCAAGGCACTTTGAATTTGTAAAACACCAGGTGAATTGTGCAATCGATGGCTTCAGGTGGAGGCCATGTTTGATATTAATGGTGAGATTTTGGAGCAGATAAACAATGTTATATTTCTGCAATCATTGCAAATTTGGGGGTTACATTCTTAGCTGATCCCAGTAATAATTCAGAGGTGGCATTGGATTTCATATTGGCTGCCGTGTTTCATTGTACGTCATACATATCTGCAGGTTGCGATATTAATAGGGAAGCCTGCTATTCAAGGTAAGGGTTTGGTTTTGCTAATAAAGTGCAGATGCTACCATTTTCCAGCCCCACGTCAGAAGACATGGTATTTCCTGGTAGCTGCGATCTCTAATGAAGGAGTTCAACATCATTTCAAGCCATTCCAGTTTCTCATAATTGTTGATTAATTTCATTCAATACTGCTGTTGTATGCAATCAGATGTCTTATTAAATAAATTGGGATACTTTTGTTTGGAGTTGGAAAGCAAATGGTATATTTCATGCTGTTAAGTAATTGTAAAACCATTCAAATACCAACAAAACCACACAAATACATTCAGGAATCAGAATTTAAGATTGCATGCCAACTGTTTGACGAAATGTCAAACCTCTAAAATTGAGTTTTCAGGGGGTAGAACCAACAGGGTTCTTACAAGTAGCTTCTGGTTTTGATTGTGTATGCATATTTAGCATCAACGTTTCAGATCAGTCTCCGTGATCCATCATCAGTATGTGAGAGAAACAAGAGATGCAAAAAAAGGCAAGATGATAGATCACAGAGTGTGATCCAAAATTTTGATGCTGAAAATACATACAAAATCAAAATCAGAAGCTACTCAATTAAACCTTGTCAACTGTCAATTGGGACTGGGTACCTTTTTGAGAGAGTTAATAACCACCGAGGAATCTCTGTCCATGATCAAATTTTGCACTCCAAAAGATGAGGCAATAGGCATACTTCATTTCACTATGCTTCATTATTGGTTAGATTTCCCCAAAATAGAGCCCTTTTTTGGAAGTGTACAACCCTTTGTAATTTCTGCCCTTTGAAGAGTCTTATCCTTATTTACTTCTCGTTACTTTATTGGTCCTTCCTTGATTCCCATGCTCCATTCTTTCTTACTTCCTTCCTTTCCCCTGAAATGAAGTTCTCTTCTCTCCCATTTGTATCTCATGTTTGAGGGAGAGACAACTTCTCTGTTCATGCCTTTGACCAATCATTTAACTTGACTAAAATATAATTATTTTTTATTTTAATCTCTTATATTTTTAATTTAATTATCATTGTTTATTTTTAAATCCCATTTCAAGAAGGGGACATGACAATCAGACTACAAGCAAGTTGGAGGATTCATGAAGAATGATACACTAGAAGTTTCCAACATCATGAAGTCAACGAAAGTGGATGTCCTTTGGGGTGAACAATAGACATACAAAGACTTATTTATGATGGGTCCTTGAGGGATCAACAAAACATGGAGGTTGTATTGGGTTCATTTAATGGGAGAGTTCACTAAGGAGTTGGAATCAAAGAAAAACGAAAGAGAAAAGGCACTGAAGGAAGAGATTCTAGAGTTTCCATGGTTCTATGGATGAAGGATCGTTTGGTGACAATCACAATTTTTTCCAAAGATAAGGTGCTTGATCATAATAATATTTGGTTGGTTATGCTCCATATTACACTTTAAAGGTGGCCTCTAAAGGAGATAAGTGTTCATTTTAATAGCATGGATGAGTATTGATTGCAATAGATATGAGCCCAGGTATATTTTGAGTATGTTTCCAAATTTTAACTCTGCCGCCCTCAATATCTCTAGCTCTTATAACACTTTGCTTGCAGCCAAAGAAGAACTTCAAATCACATGTTGGTATTCCCAGACGAGTACAATTGTTGAGGTGTTTGTTGCTATACAAGGTGGTTCCTAACCATTATATTTCTGATTTTGAGCAAAGGAATGCAATGTTAGAACCATGAAATTGGGAAATCTTTTTGCCTTGTATGTTGTGTAAGAAACCTCATCTTTTGGGGATTCTAAGTGTTGTTTGCAATTTTGTCTTTGCAAAATTGGGGCAACACTACAATTTTTTTTTTAAATTCGTAGTTTAGACTCTCTAAGGTGATTTCTTGTTTGGATTGTTTGTTTATGTCTTTGTTTTCATCCTAGGTTGGTTGCTTTTTGAATCCTAGTCATTTTGAGCTATTGTAGGCTTGATTACGAGCTATATTCTAAGAGTTAATAAAGAAATAAGTTACCTGCAGGTGGGGTTTTAAAACCTGACTGCAAGTCATTGTTCTTTGTTTATAAGCCTGCGATATGAGACCAAAAGCCCACCAAAAGACCTCTAGAGTCATAAAGTCGCACTTTTTGTCAGGCATTGCAAGATTGCTTTTGCTTGTAAATGGAAATTTAGAATCCACTTTGCATTTACAAAAACGTATTTTCAAAAGGAAAGACTATCTTTTTAAAATGGGCTTTTATAGCCTAATTACATGACTTCTTTAGAGTTAAAATGAGTGCAAAGGTACATGAGAAACCGGTCTTGGAACAAAGGTTGTTTTTAAAGTAACAATATTTTCTCCCTATGTCATCTTTGATTATGATTGATTATCAGCTTTGCTGTACTTTTCACAACTCTAGGCTGCTCCTAAAGTGTGACTTTTTCTGCATCAATTTGTCAGATACTCTTTGCAGCACATTTGATGCAGTGGTCCTAGCTTGACTAGGCAGCCTCAATTAGGGGAAGAACCCCTAATTTGCCTCTCAGATACTCATGAGCTTCTTTAGGTAAAGCTTTGGTGAATATGTCTGCTAGTTGTTCCTTTGTATTCACATATTCCATTCTGACCTCTTTATCTTGTACCAATTCCTTCAAATAATGATACTTGATGGCAATATGTTTGGTCTTAGTGTGCATCATTGGGTTCTTTGATATGTTGATAGCACTTGTGTTGTCACAGTATATGACAACTGGTTCAGTGATCTCCTCTTTCATGCCTTTCAACAATTGCTTTATCCATACCAGGTTTGAACAGTTTACTGCAACAGCTACATACTCGGCTTCAGCTGTAGATTGAGAAATGCAATTTTGTTTCTTGCTTGTCCAGGAAACTAATCTTTGTCCAAGAAAGAAAGCTCCACCACTAGTACTTTTTCTGTCATCCACATTTCCTGCCCAATCTGCATCAGTATAGATTCTCAGTTCAAATCTCTCATGCTTTTTGTAGTATAGTCCATAGTCTTATGTTCCTTTCAAATATCTCATTATTCTTTTCACAGCCATCATATGACTTTCCTTAGGGTTGGCAGAGAATCTTGCCACAATCCCAACTGCTAGAGCAATATCTGGTCTGTTGTGAACAACATATTTCAGCTTTCCAATCATGGATCTATACAGAGTTTGGTTTACCTCAGCAGTATCATCATTTTTAGATAGTTTCTGTCCAGTGGCCATGGGAGTACTTACTGGCCTTGAGTCCTCCATACCAAAGGTTTTCAGTATCTCTTTGACATATTTAGACTGTGTGATGAAAATACCTTTCTCCATCTGATATACTTGCAAACCGACAAAGAATTTTATCTCACCAAACATAGACATTTCAAACTCAGTTTGCATCTCATTTGAAAATTTCTTACACAGGGCATCTTGTCCACCAAATATAATATCGTCTACAAAAATCTTAGCTAACAAGATCCCTTTACCTTCTTCATCTTTCATGTACAGATTGCTGGTGTCATTTGTCCTTGAGAATCCAATCTGTAACTGGTAATTGTGCAGCCTCTCATACCATGCTCTGGGAGCTTGCTTTAATCCATAGAGTGCCTTGTTCAATTTGCAAATCATGTGTCTCTTGTTTAGATCAACAAATCCTTCAGGTTGCTCAATGTACACTTCTTCTAATATACCATTTAAAAATGTAAACTTGACATCCATTTGGTATACCTTGAAATCTCTGTAGGCAACATATGCAAGTAGAGTTCTTACTCCTAATCTTGCTACATGGGCAAATGTCTCCCCATAGTCTATTCCTTCTTGCACATAGCCCTTGCATACCAGCCTTGCTTTGTTCCTTGTGATTTGTCCATGTTCATTAAGCTTATTTTTGAATACCCATTTTGTTCCAATGACACTTTTGTTTTCTGGTCTCGGCACCAGAGTCTAGGTATCATTCTTTTTTATTTGGTCTATTTCCTCATTCATAGCTTGAATCCAGTTTTCATTTTCTAATGCCTCCCTTGTTGTTTTAGGCTCAAATTCGCACAATAAGCATGTAGGATCTCTTAACTTGCTTCTGGTCAAAACTCCAGTTTCTTTGTCTCCAATGATTCGCTTAGGCTTGTGATGTCTCCTTACATACTGTGCCAAAACAGGTTCTGCTTTCTTTTCTCATTTCTCTTCATGTTCATCAATAAGATTATCAGATTCAGCCTCTGATTGCTCGACAACCACTTCCTGATGCTCGACAACATCATCTTGTCGTTCGACAACATCTCCCTGATGCTCGACATTGCTTACCCGAGACTCTGCATCAAGTGCAAGTGTGTTACTTGCCTCTCTTTCTTCTATATAGATAAAAGATCTATAATCTTCAGGTTCTCTTTTGTTTTCCTGTTCATTTTTCTTTGCATATTCGTCAACCTTCACATTTACACTTTCCACAATTTTGTTAGTGTTAGAGTTCAAACACTTGTAAGCTTTACTCTTTGTGGAATAGCCTAGGAATATGCCCTCATCACTTTTAGCATCAAACTTTCCATTCCTATTGTCTTTTAGTATATAGCATTTGCTTCCAAAAATTCTAAAGTATTTTACATTAGGTGCATAATCGTGCCATAGTTCATAAGGTGTAACATTTGTACCTTTTTTGATTTGTACTCGGTTTAAGGTATAAATAGCTGTATTGATAGCTTCTTTCCAGTACTTTTGTGCAACATTCTTATCAATCATTAGTGTCCTTGCACAATCCATGATAGATCTGTTCTTTCTCTCTGCTATACCATTCTGTGGAGGTGTTCTAGGTGCAGACATCTATCTTTTGATTCCTATATCATTGCAGAACAGATTGAACTCATTTGATATAAACTCTCCACCTCGGTCAGATCTCAGACATTTCAGGTTTCTACCTGTCTCCTTTTCAATCTTAGCCAAATACCATTTAAACAACTGAAATGCATCAGATTTTTCTTTTAAAAACATTATAGTCATCTTTGTGTAATTATCAACAAATAGAATAAAGTATTTAGCACCACAATAGCTTTGTACACCCATAGGTCCACAAAGGTCAGTATGAACCAGATCTAAGACATTTTCAGAAGTTGCTCTTGAAACTAGACTTTGTCATTTTACCCAACTGACATTGTTTGCACATCACATTATTAGGTTTTTTCAATCTAGGCAAACTTCTAACTTTCTTCTTTTTACTAATATTTACCAGATTGTCAAAGTTAACATGACATAGCCTTTTATGCCATAGCCATATATCATCAAGTTGTGCAACCAAACATGTCTCTTCAGATAGGTCTAGATAGAACAAATTACCTCTTGTCTGTTCTCCACTTCCAATCAGTTCACCAGTGGCATCAAATATTTTAGCCTTCCCGTGATGAAATTCCACTTGGTAACCAGTGCTATTAAGTTGTGCAACACTTAGCAAATTATAGTTAAGGCCTTCAACCCAATAAGCATTTTCACAAGTGATCTTATCAGTTAGCTTAATTAATCCTTTACCCTTTACAGGACATGGTGCATCATTACCAAACTTAACACTTCTACCTTTGTAATGATGTAGGGTATCAAATTTACTTTTATCACCAGTCATGTGGTGTGAGCAACCACTATCAATAATCCATTTATCACTTTTGCTCACATAAGAAATAAGTGCAGTTTTCTCATCTTTCATAGCAACATAGACTACTTCAATTTCAAAATCATCATTATCAGTGTCAGTTTCTTCTTCAGCAATGTAATAGGATTTCTTACCTTTATCCTTGTAGTCCTTGTACCTTCGGTAACCTTTGTTTTCTCTCTTGTCTTTGTACTTGCTTTCTCTTTCTTCATCCTTGTCATCCCTGTCAGGACATCTTGCAGCTATATGGCCAACTTTGTTGCATGAGAAACATAAGTTTACCTTTATACTTGCCTTTTCCTCTTTTCAATCCTCTGGCCATAAGATTTTCAAGATCCTCTAGTTCTTCATCAGAAGTGTCACTTTCACTCTCACTCTCATTGATGCATCTTTCTTTTTCCTTCTTAGACTTATGCAAAATCATTTGTGATTTGAATGCAGATTCAACATTAGCAATAGTGAAGTTATCATAATTAGAAAGCTCAAAAACAGTAAGGTTACCAATAAGACTTTCTAGTGTTGGAGCATTACCAGGGTTAGATCTAGATTCTTGAATTGCTGAAATTTTGATGGCATATATAGGATGCAAAGTTCTCAGTACCTTTCTAATAACAGTCTCATCATCAATAGTTCCATTAGCTCCTCTAATAGCATTTACAACCTCCTTTATCCTACCACAATATTGAGCAATATTCTCACCTTCTTGCATTTTCGTTTCATCAAACTTACCTTTGAGGCTTTCAACTTTTGCCCTTAGTACATTTATGTCACCACCATAGATGTTTGCAAGAGTGTCCCACATTTGCTGAGCATTTGTGCAATCTTTAATGTCTTCAAATTCAGGATAGCTTAAGGCAGATGCAATCTCCAACATTGCTTGATTGTGTTCTTGTTTAACTCTCATCTCCTCGGCAGTCAATTGTGTAGTAGGTGTGACATAGTCATGTTCAACATAATATTTCGCTAAATCACCAATACCAACTAGATGCAGTTTCATCAGACTCTGCCATGCAGGGAAGTTCACCTTATTCAACTTCGGTACCTCCTTATACATCTTAATCATTTACTTCAAGTACCTTTAAACTTGTTCTCTGTAAGCACCAACTGCTTTGATACCAATTGTTAATATGATTTAGAACAACAGAGAGGGGGGGGAGGGGTGAATCAGTTGTTCTCAGGTCCAAATGTATCAATTAAACTTTTAAACACTTCAACAACTCAGATCTAAAAACCAACAGCTACTCGGTCATTACTGAATTTACTCGGCATATACTGGCTTGGTAGACACTAACATCACTCGGCTTAAACTAGATTTCTTCACTCTTGCTCGGTTAAGCCTACTTGTTCAGTCTTGCTTCTCACTTAGATAAACAATACATTATCTTATCATTGTGCCACATAATCAAGTACTCATTGAAGTATCAAATAACTCAACTTTTGTCTAGGTTCTATTGTTATCACCCTTTCCCTAATCCTTTTCAACAATCAAATAGATATAGTAATTTCTTAGATAGCAACAATCTTACCAGTTAAGGTTTGACATCAATGACAATACAACAATTGCTTCAATTGCAGTTTCTAACACTTCCTAGTCATAACTGACAACACTCTTTGCCAATCAATGACAAAATCAGTTTGCCATATACCGGTTACATTCCTTATCGGTTGATCTCCCAATGCCAACACACTGGGGTGCCGTGCCAGTCCTAAACCTTTGACAATGAATTAAAGAACTCTATAGATTGCTGGGACAGGCTGTACAGGTTTGATATACTGCCAATCAGGTACCGTACAGTGCTGGATGTGAGAGGGGCAAAGAATTGGTATGCAAATATTGTAGTTCTGTTATTTATCAATGAAGTTGAATGTAGACATCGTTGTTAGTGTTTCAATCCAGAGTAACGAGAATCGCCGCGATTCAGGCGATTTCGCGATCCGATTAGCCCTGGCCGATTTTTTTTGAGCCAAAATCGGAATCGGCCGATTCAAGGGGCAAAAATCGCTTGAATCGCCGATTCTAGGCGATTTCTCAAAAAATTGCCGATTTCTGGGCTCGTGAATCGGCTGCGGCAGGGAAAAAGTTCAAGTTAAAAAATTAAAAAAAACTTAATACTTTTTTATTAGGTCGTTTTGCTTGGTTATAAGCCTAAAAGGGCTTCTATTTCATTTGTATGAGTTAAAGTGAGGGAAAGTGAGAGAGAGGAATAGAAAAGAGAAAACATAGGTTTAGGAACAACAAGAAAGAAGAGCATCAAGGAGAGCATAAATCTGTTTGGGGAGGCTTGAAGTTCGCATTGGGAGCATCAAGGAGCCAATAGCAACACTTCTCAACTCATTTCCAAGAGGTAAGTGTTGATTTTTTTTTTCTATGTTAGTGTATTCTTCATTTTTTTGCAAAATTTGTTTAGTTTTAGCTTTAAAATTTAGAACTTGAATGTTTTTTTGAATAAATTGCAAAGTGTGATCTTGCAAACCCTACAACGTGTTTATAACCAATTTGCAAACATAACTTTACAATTTTCACAAAAAAAATGTAGGGTTTAGGGTTTTTTATTAGTTTAAGACTGTTTAATAGCCATTTAAGACATGTTTTTAATTTTTAATTTAATTTTCTTATTGCAGCAACCTTAAGTTTTAACTTTCATTTTCCAAATTTCCACAATGGGAAAAGACCCTTCTTGGAAGTATACCGAAGAATTTTTCGGAAGGACAAAATATCAAACAAAATGTATTTTTTGCAAAGAAATAAATTCCGGTGGCATTTATAGATTCAAGTTCCATATTGCTGGTATACTAGGACATGATATCACAGTTTGCACTAAACAAACTCCTGAGGCACAACGTGAGGTATATATGTAAATAGAGAACTTTGAAAGAGAAAAGTTAGAGAAGAAAAAGAAACTTGAACAGTTGCAAGCTATTGGTTCCCCATCCACATCTGCATCCGCATCCACATTTGTAGGTTGTGTTGGAGAGGGTTCTTCCAAGCCACCATTTCGTCCTAGTGCTAGTTCTAGGGCTGCCACCACTGCCACCACTGCTATTCCTTCTACTTCTGCTACTCAATTTGCTAGTATTACCATTGGACCTAGAGTGTGGAAGTCGCGACTGGACAGTTATTTTGTACAGCGCACTACACCTGGCTCACAACCCTCGCTTGAGAGCATGTCTTGGAACAAGGGCATTCATGATGCTGCAAGAAAACAATTTTGCAAATTTTGGTACTTTTGCAATATTCCATTTATTGCAGCTAGGTAATTAAAATTTAATTTACTTTATTTGGTTTTCCTTAATTAAGATTTTTAAGATTCTAAATTCTGTTCATAATCTATTTGTGACAGGTCTTCTTATTGGCAGGGCATGATAGATGCCGTAACTATTTGTGGTGCGGGGTTCAAAGCCCCTACTGAGGCTAAGTTGCTTTTAGACGAAATGGTTGAGGACATGAAGGCTGAGCTAGAGGAACATCGACTAGAATGGGTCAAAAGGGGATGCACCATCATGACTGATGGGTGGACTGATATGAAGAATAGAACACTCCTCAACTTTCTTGTGTCTTGTGGAGGTGATTAAATAATTTAAATTCTGATTTGTTGAATAATTGAATGCTAATTTAATAATGATTCATGATAATTAATTGTTTTGTTCTATTTATTTTGTGTAGGAACCACCATGTTCATCAAATCTGTTGATGCTTCCGATCATGTAAAAAATGCCACATACTTATGTGAGCTTATTGAGGAGGTTATAGCAGAGGTGGGGGAAGCAAATGTAGTGCAGGTGGTCACAGACAATGTGGCAAATTATGTTGCTGCAGGTAAACTTTTAGTTTTAAACTTTTAAGTTTTTTAACTTCTTTGATTTAACTTAATTTCTGAATTCTAATTAATTTAAAATTTTTGTAGGTAAACTCTTGATGGAGAGGCACCCCACAATATTTTGGTCTCCTTGTGCGGCCCATTGCCTTGATCTCATGTTGGAGGACATTGGTAAGCTTGAGTGGGTCAAGGCATGTGTTGATAAGGCCAAAAATGTGTGCAAGTTCATCTACAACCATGCACTCGTCCTCAGCACAATGAGGAAATACACAAAGCAAAGGGAGTTAGCTCGTCCAGGCATCACGAGGTTTGCCTCGAATTTCATCACATTGCAGTCCATCTTGAAAGTAAGGGTAGAATTGAGGTCCATGTTTGTTGGGCCTGAGTGGACAACCTCTTCCTTTGCCACCACCACTGCAGGGATAGATGTTGTGAACACAATGTTTGATGAGAATGGTTTTTGGCTACCTGTGGCTGAAATATGCAAGTTAAAATTTTCACAATTATATAATTTTGTTTTATTTTTAGTTTAAAAGTTTAATATATTATTATAATTTAATACTTGACTCAATTGTTTGTTTTACAATGTAACTTACAACTTACATTATGATTATATGCAGGTTTGTGAGCCCCTTGTATCTCTTTTACGAATTGCTGATGGCGAGAAGCCCTTTATGGGCTACATCTATGAGGGCATGGATAGGGCCAAGGAAGCCATTAGAAGCTAGTATGTAGCAGTATAGGAGAAGTATGAGCCCATTTGGGAGATTATTGATAGGAGATGGCAGAATCAACTCCATAGGCCCATTCATGCAACAACTTATTACCTAAATCGTGCATTTCATTTCCGTCCTGACTTCAAGGCGGATGATGAGGTTTACAGTGGCCTATTTACAGTGTTGCAGAAGATGGGTGGCAATGTCCCAGCTACAACCAGAACCATAGAGCTAGACAAATTTAATTATAAGGAAGGAGTCGTCTTCTCTAGTTCAATGGCCATAGAAGGTCGGTCATCAATACAACCAGGTAACCATAAAAATAATATAACCTTAAGTTATATATCTTTTAAGTTTTTAACGGTTTAACGGTAACCTTTATCATTTAGGAGACTAATTGTTTTTTCTTTCATTTATTTCAGATAGATGGTGGGAGAAGTTTGGGTCCTCTGTCCCAACTCTTCAGAGAATTGCCATTCAGATTTTGAGTCAGCCAAGTAGTGCCTCTGGATGTGAGCGTAATTGGTCCATGTTCGAGCATATCCACTCAAAGAGGCGAAATAGGTTGTCTGTGCAGAGGTTGACTGATCTTGTATTTGTTCATTACAAACCTTCGGCTAAGGACCAGACAAATTTTGGACCTTGACAACTCTCCGATCACTCTAGATGAGGTTGATCCAGAGTCAGAGTGGCTGACTGAGGCTACCGATCTTGTCTTCATGGAGGAAGACCATGACTGGGTTGACCAGGCAGATAGAGAGGCCGAGGCAGTGGCCATAGCAGAGGAGGAGCTTAGATCACGTTCAGGCACTGGCAGACGCACATGCACATGTAGAGACTCTACAGTTTCAGCCCCTGCTGCTGTTGTTCAGGAGTCTGTGTTACCTGCGGGGGCTATGGCTACTCAGAGCTCTAGGACCTACCTTAGACGCCTTGCTAGGAGGCAAAATATAGTTTACTCTGAGGCTGAGGCTGAGGTTGCGGCCGAGCTAGAGGATGATGATTCAGATTGAGGCACTTGGCAGATAGACTTGTTTTTTTATTTTGTTTACAAACATATGTTTCATAACTTCATAAGTATAACTTTCATGGATCTTCATCTTGACATACATATATGATTTGATGTCATTAGTTTTATCATTTATGCTTTATCATAGAGTTACATTTACATCAGCTATGTCATTGAAATCCTATGTTTTCTATTTACTTCAGCTACAATTTACGTTTTACGTATGTGATGGATCATGGATGAACCTTATTTATGTATGTTAGGCTTTAGCTTCTATTTGATGATGTAAAAGTGTGCTTATTAAGTCATATTCAATAAATGGTGCATGAAATAAGTTTTAAATCATTAAAATCTCTAAATTTCAAGGGTTTTTTCACTTTGCCGATTCGTAGCCGATTCACTGGCGATTCACCGCCGATTCGCGATTCGATTCGACCTTGCCGATTCCAAGCTGATTCCAATTCTCGTTACTTCGTTTCAATCAGATGACTTATTTGGTCCCATATTGTCTACAATCTGAAAATACCAGGTCTGCAACATTTTGTATCTGATTGTAATGCTTAGGCAAATCAATAAAATCTGAATTTGATATATATATATATTGTTATCAGACTTTACTTTCTCTATATTGTTGCATAAGTGTTATATCTTTGTTATTGCCTGTCATGTAATGCAATCTGAAAGAAACAGAAATATCAAAATACTTCAGTGTTCATTAAACAAAACCAAAACAAAAAGAACAGAGCAAAATAGGCAGCCCCTTACAACACTTCCCTAGGAGCATAAGTTATAAGTTGTTTTAAAAAAGTGGCCATTTTATTAATGAGGAATAAGAGGCCCTCAAGAGATTCGAACCTCTAGAGGAGAAATAAAATTTAATAAAGTTATCAAAATAAAGCATGGAAACCCTAAATTTGAATCGAACCGCTTGGAGAGAAAAAAAAATTAAAAAGAGGTTTGGGTGTTCATTACAATCATTCAAGTTATCATTTTTTATATGTGCATTTTGGGGTTTGAGCTCTGATAAGGGTTTGAACAAAAAATTGGAGCTTCTAGGAACAAAAACTCTTGGTAGAATAGGAAGTTGAATGAAAACCCAGCTCTCTTGGTGACAGGTTTCATCATAGATCAGATTTGGAATCAGTGGCATTGATTTTTGTGAAGAATCTCTTGAATCAGAATTCTGATGGGAAGATCTCAGTTATCAGATTGCAGATCAGAGATTGGAAAACATTTTAATCACATCCCTGGCATCCATAACCTGGTCGTACAGCTACAAGAATAATTTCAAAATCTCTCATAGCTGGGTGTTAGTACTAGGCAGAAGCAGTCAGCATAGAAATTAGAGTATTCTTGGATCTGCATCAGCAGGTTGGGGACAACAGAGAAAGAAATCAGAGTTTCAGACAAATCAGTTCAATTTCTTGGTTGCTGTTCATACACACCAGATCCATACAACCTGGTATGGGTATGTAGGCGGACATTTAATGTTAAAATAAAAAAAATCAAAATTCATTCTCTTGTTTGGTGTGAATTATTTGCAGTTAATTTTCTTTCAGTATTTTTGTCAATATTCAAGCTTTGGATTCTCTTATCATAAAAATGACAAAATAATCAGAAAAACCTTGAAAAACAAAATATTGCAAAAACACAAAAAAATCAGAAAACTCGCAGGAAATCCATACAAAAATCAGAATTCAGTGTATAAGACAGTTGGGGATCTTTCAGTAGATAATTGCTTGTTCAAAAAACTTAGAAGAAAACTTTCACAGCTGATATTACTCATAGCTGCATTGAAACTCACTGTATGTAGTATGTTACAATCTTTCTTTCTTTCTTCTATCTTTAGATTAATTTATCTAAAAATCTGTTCCTGTAAAAAATTAAAAATCAAACTTTACTTACAGAAAGCATGCTTATTACTTATAAGGATGAGATGGAAGATAAGTCTAAATCACTAATGCATATCTACACTTTATTAGACTAATTTAGCTAAATAAATAATTTTCACTTTCTTATTTAAAGTGATATACAAAATAGAAAAACTCAAATAACTTGAACATTTTCCACACGTTCAGATTGAACTTTGTGTGGGAGTTCTTATCTGAGCTAAAAGCTCAACACCAAGTTGGTGGTCAATGTTGTGCCAAGTGCCAACACATCACAAAAGATGTGCAAAAAGTGAATGTGTGTGGCAACTAGCTGCATGCATCAATGAACTTGTACACACACTTTATAAGTTAATATGCCTTGACAAGACACATCGAAAGTCTTAGAATGAATCAACCAATGTGTGGGACAACAACTTGCACGCAAAACAGAAGCAAAGAAAACAAAACAATGTGTGCAACTAAAAACTTGTGTGCCGACAGATATTTTTGGGTGACACAAGATTCTATGCCCCCTTATATTATCATACATCATGGGGGAATGTGGTTTGTAATAGTAGGAAGTAGCTTACCTCTCAATACAAATTGTGCAGATTTAATTAATTTTAATTTTTTACCAAACATATCAAAATAGTGATATAATAGGGCTCACTGATCTATTTCCATGTCTGCATTTGTATGCCAAGTCCGTTATATATATACACATATACATACATGTGCACACACACATATATATACATACACATACATATATGCACATGTATGTACATGCATAACTATGTATGTATGTACATACATAAATTTGTACATAATGTATCATAATGTACATGCATACATACATATATATATGCATGTATATTATATATCTATATGTGTGTGTGTGTATGATGAGCACAAGCTTATTCTGAAAGCGGGGGGAGGGGGGCAGGGTGTGAATCATTTCAAGACAATCTTTTACTTAATTAAAACTTAACAGCCACAATAATATCAATTTCACAATAACAACAGTTAAGAACATGAGATTTACATGGAAACCCTTTTGGGAGAAAACCTCGGTAAAATATTGCTTATATGTTTTTGGCTTACAAACTTTGTAGGCACCAACCTATTGGAGACACCAATCTCGACAACTAAGCACCAACTTAGTAAAGAGACACCAATCTCTTCAGTATGGGGCACTGACCTCTCCATACCAGGCATCAACCTCTTACCCAAGAAATATCACCTTCAAGCTGTTGCTTCTTTAACGGATAATGAACATAGTTTATTCATAATTCTGATTGTAGTTTGTTCACAAATCTATTTCCTTTACAAATCTGCATATATTCCCTTCACAAAATCTCTATGGAATTATTTTTTCAGATTTTCTTTGGTCCTCATAAATCTTTCTTGTGTTTGAATGACATATCCTTTGTCTCATACATGCGTCTTTCCATTTATTTAATCTTCACATCTTTTGCTCTTCTCCTTTCTCTCTCTGTGCAACTTCCTATACATTTATATCATCCTTGTGCCTCTCTATGAAGGGATGCATCCCTTAGAAAATAGATAGCATTTCAAATAGTCACAACCTTTCTTCAATCTCCATTGCTGCATTGGAAGAATTTAATCACTTCCTTTTTGAAGACCTTAATTGATGCCTATTACAACATGTAATTGCTACCTTCTACAACACATAATTGCAGCTTTCAACTAACATAATCGCTGGCTTTATTAGAATCACATGATCTGCATTATACTCATTGATTGCTGCCTTATCTGATATATGAATCGCTGCTTGCTAATATGTACAATCACTTACTCTCATCCTTCTTTCTTGGGCGACAATATTGGTTAAATATATATGGCTTTGTCTTGATAAATGAGAGTGAAGTCAGCCACCTTTGGATATAAATTAAATTCACATTGCAAATGTAGTCAGCCAGAAATAACAGGAGTTTAGGAATGTCTTTATGAGTCGGTTGTTGACAACAATAAATATTTTATTTTCTGTTTCTCCAAGTGAGCGCCATTCATGAGGTCAGCCAGCATGTATATATATATATGCATTTGATTGGATGATTTAGCAGCCTTTGGTCCTAACGATTTCTTTGACATTAATGACAACAACAATCTTGTCCATATGCCTTTGACATCAATAACAATATTGCAACAATTATACATGTATATATATAAACACACATGCACACACACACACACACACATATACACACACATGCACACACACACACACATGTATTTATCTGAAATTTTAGCTGTTCTACCATATTAATTTTCAATGTGGTACTGCCACAGTTTGAAACTGTATCCATACTGGAATAAACTGAAAAATCAATGCTTATGCTTTGGCTGATACCTCTTAAGTCTAGAACTATACCGTGCACAGCAGATGCCAACTCACTCAGAGGTATTCCATTTGTTACATAAGGAAACCTGAGAGTTATAATAGCTAAAACTTCTCTTGATACTAGGCTGGCTTATTGGAAAGATTGTGTTTCTTGTAACAGACTCAGTAACCACACATTATTGGAAGCAATTCAGGCCTCTTCTTCATCTTTGGGATGGCAGTCAATGCTGTTTGGGTTCCATATGAGCATGGGCAAAAATTTATGACAGCTCTTTCTTTACATATTTCATTTTTCTTTGCAGTTTGAAAAATGCTGCAAATTTAACAATGAGTTCAACTAATGTGTGCATTGCAAAATTTTTTTCCACTTGTAGCCTCTTTTAACCTTTACATGTTCTCTAATCTTTTTTAGAAGCTTTTTTTCATGTTCTGTTTTGCTTTGAATGATTTTCTGAATTTATCTATAATGGAGAAAGTGTTTGCTACCTCATTTTTTGCTGGATAGCATTTTTCATAATTCTAGCAATGCAGGTTCTCTACACTACTCTTCAAGAGCGTTACATGATTCCAAGACGATTGCTAATGACAGGGACCCCTGTGCAAAATAATCTTTCTGAACTTTGGGCATTGTTGCATTTTTGCATGCCTCTGGTATTTGGTGCTTTGGAGGATTTTGTTGCTACATTTAAGAAAGCTGCAGGTATGTCTCAATTTTATAGTTTTATGCTATATAAGCCTATTGAATTTGGGAGACATTTTCTTCATGCACTGAGGGTAATTTTGAATGCATTGTCTATTTTGTTGTGATTGGGTGTATATGTTTTTTCTTTGAGAAATGGTAATTATGCTGAAGGCGTTTCATATATGAAATGAACGAGCTAAGTTTCGGCATCGACGGACCAGGTTATGTCTTGAGGCTTGCAAGACGATTAGAACAATCTGAATCGTCCGCTCGCTTTTTGTCATTAAAATGGATATTCCACATAATCACCTCACGTTGGCAAAGTCAAAAGCAACAACCGGTTCATACGTCCTATATCCTGCCACTTCATTCACACAGCTGTCTGGTATGTCTGTAAAACACTGTAGTTGTTCCTTTTTGTTAAAATGAGTTTCTCCGAGAACTAATGGCTTGACCAACCAGGGAAACAATCAATGGTTGAGAATATTCCATCAAATTAGAAGATGATCCTGCACATTCATTTTTCACCCCGTGTATTTGCATGCCGATCATTTATTGTTTGATAATATACAGGTTATGATTGGTGATTACTGTTGGAAGGTCAAGACTTCAATTTCATTCAACATAGAAGAAAAGAAAAGTCTGTACCTTCATCTTTCGTACTCTTCAAGATTTTTTCTTGATTCAAAACTTCAATTGAGGCTGCAGGTGGGGTTTTTGCTGATGTTTCAGTCGAGCTTCTCCAGCGCAAAGAAAAGCTTGTGAAAGATGAGGGCCATGTAGACCTTTATTTGCCAAACTAAGTACATTACTACCATTAGAAACCCAAGGTGTGGTTTTCATCCCCTGTATGCAGAGAATTAGAATATGATGCTTCAGACCTGCTCTCCATTAAAATATATTTCAGTTCAAACATGGAAGAAACCCATTCAACAGTCTCACTAGAATAGTTATTTAAAAAGGAAGAAACTGATGCTGGCAGCTTCCAGATTACCATAGCAATCTCCAGGAGTCTCTCGTAACAGAGTGCAACCCAAAAAGGATAATGTTTTGAATTTACAATGCATAAACAATCTCATGTACAGCTGCGTGGAGGTAAAAGGATGTGAACTTCCAACAAGTGTCGTCACAAAACAAATAGCTGTCAAACGGTGGCAATATAATAAAATTAGTCTATTTGAACCAAATGTATGTAATAGGTGGCAAATAAAAAATTAGTGGGAAAGAATACGCATGGAAGTTTGAGACAGTTCGATTCCGAGTTTCAGGCTCTTTGCAATTGAAGGAGGTGGAGTTTTATCATTTAAGGATAACAGAGTAGGCTAGCATCTTCAGGTCTTCAGCCGAGGGTAATTTGAGTTTACATTTTGGTAGAAACATGCTTGTTTAAACCAGATATCTCAATAATTTTGATTAGATGAAACATAAAATTTTGATGTTTCAGTGATCCTTGATGCTAGGCTGAGCGTGTCATTCTTCTTTCCAAATTATACATTGTGTATGTTCATTTAATAGAACAATGCAATCACATCATGAATCAGAAATATATCCAAAGTTTGTGTTTCTAGAAAATCTTCAAGCTTTATGGCATTTAAGTTGCATTTTCTAATATTTGGTTGTCCTATTTTCTTCATAGATATGAGCCAACAAGCTCATACGTTTTCCAGGGTGGAACTTATGTAGTATTTTGAAACGCAAAAAAGTAAACATAATAGACACTATTTCATTTTGTTTTCCAACAATACTAAATTCACACTTTTTATGTTGTTCTTTATCTAGTGTGAACCTTAGCCATTGATTTGGTATCGGCCACACGTCAATATTGGCACCAACACCACATGTTACCAAAATCATCCCTGGCGGAAACATTCTGACTTGTTTTTTCAGAAGATGAATCTCTTGCATATTACTCATTGATGTTTCTTTTTGCATCGGTTGCTGATTGTTAGTGTAATGGAAGATGATACTATATAATCACAATTTTATCACATTTTTTTGAAATAGACTTAATATATATTGAACTTTCACATCAATCCTATTGGGTAAAAGATTTTGTTATTTTTTATTGATCAAGATTAACAAGGTCACACTTGCCTTTTCCTTAAGGGAATTCAACCCATCACTTTTAGTGTTCAAATATTGACAATTTGTATCATATTCTAAATAAAGTTACCCATTTTCTCCCCTTACAATAAAGTTTTGTGGTTTCAACTTGACATGTCAAAATTAGGTTTGATTTTCATTTTGTTAGGTAGTTTTATAGACCTAGGTTGAATGTTGATATTTTTTGTGTTGTCTTGATTTAGGACATAATTTTAAAAGTTTTACAATGTTAATTATTAATATACAAATCTTAAAATGCATAACAATTTTTACTTGAGTCGTAACCTTATAAAACCCTTAAAAATCAATATTTCACATAATACTAGTATCCATCGTATATTTGCTTCAAGCTTTTTAATTTAACACAACCAACAAATTCAACTTAAGAGAAATTTTAATTTTCTTATAACACATTTGTATAAAAATAATACATATATAATACATTCTTTACATCCATGTGTTTACATGGAAAACTAATCTGGTCAACAAAGTAAACACCATTACATTTTCCAATTGCAATCATGTCAGATTTTCAAATTTACATTATGAATGTATTGAATAGCTAATTACAAGTGAAATAAATGATAAATTTTTAAACTATTAAAAGGTTTGAAAATAATTTACATTTTATGGTCCTTTTTCACATATCTTTGGCATACCCATTGCACACCAAGGTGCAATTGCTAGTAAATATTTTGTTTTAGCAACCAATGAAATCCAAGATTGATGGGTCTAGAGTTTGGACTGTGCATAGAATGCAACTTCTCCATAACCTCTACATTGGAAGATTCTTTGTATGGTGAGAATTATGTTTAATGCAGCCTCATAATGTAATATCCACCTAGGAATATTTGTTCCAGATTTTTACCAAATATTTCATAGAGCTTCAAACAACAATTTGCATGCAACTGATAACATTTAATCCAACAGATAAAACTGAAAATCATATAAAATATCAGATTGAAATAGAGATTCTGAAATGAAATATGAATATTGCCTTTAAATCTTTAATTGAGCAACAACAAAATATCCAATTGTAGCAACAAAACTTATTGTCAGATTGGATACCAAAAGTATGAATTTGAAGCATAAGGTGAGACACCTGAGTGATATCTCCAATAGACAATCGGTTTTCGTCTACTACCTCTAAGCTCGAAAGTTTCCGTCGTCGAGCCTGCTAAAAGCCAAAGCTTCCCAAATTCTCCAAGAGAAAAACCAAACATAAAATCAAGCGTAATCCAAATGAGCTTCTCCATCTTCTTTTAAAGAGCATCCCCGTGACCCTTTGTTTTCCAACTGCCCGTCTCTTGGAATTCCTTTCTTTGTCTCTTTATTATTCCCTTTATTTAAATTAAAATGACTATTAATTTTCATTAAGCTCCAATAAAGTCATTTTAATACTTTATTAAGTTGTCATTTAATTTTTTAATGTCCCCCAAAAATGGGACATTATAGTCCTCCCTCCTTAGAGATTGCTTGTCCTCAAGCAATCATGAATCTGCATACTAATACTGGGAACCCATATAAATCTACAAGTAGCTCTATGACACATTTTGGGACAACTAAAATCAAAACCTGCCATACTGTGAAGCAGTATTGGTTTCCGTCTACTGCATCTAAGCTCGAAGGTTTCCGTCCTCAAACTTGTTGAAAGTCAAAACTTCCCAAATTCTCCAAGAGAAAAACCAAACATAAAATCAAGCATAATCCAAATGAGCTTCTCTATGTTCTTCTAAAGAGAATCCCCATGACCCTTTGTTTTCCAACTGCCTGTCTCTTGGAATTCCTTTCTTTGTTTCTTTATTATTCCCTTTATTTAAATTAAAATGACTATTAATTTTCATTAAGCTCCAATAAAGTCATTTTAATACTTTATTAAGTTGTCATTTAATTTTTTAATGTCCCCCCAAAAAGGGGCATTACAGTCCTCCCTCCTTAGAGATTGCTTGTCCTCAAGGAATCATGAATCTGCATACTAATACTAGGATACCATATAAATCTGCAAGTAGCTCTATGACACATTTTGGGACAACTAAAATCAAAACCTGCCATACTGTGAAGCAATATGTTCAGATGCAACTCATTCATCAATAAGATTGGTGGATCCCAAGGCCAAGTCAAAGAATTATCTCTCCCTTCACCTAAAGTCTTCAACTCAATCTCAGTTTTACATCTCTGTAACTCATCATAATTGTCATCTGGAAAATGCAATCTAAAACACTTGTAGGCTGCAAATCCTCTTCCCAAAGGAGAGTACGTTTCATTCCATGATGAAGTATAACCCTCTGTATACCAATCATTCAGTTTCTTCTTATTTGTCATCATCAAAATATTCAACTCATCAACTTGGGGGCTGAAAGAGAAGTGATATGCACTCCTCACAATACAATCAAGCTGATAAGTACCACCTTCTTTTGGTAAAGACTGATGCTTACATCTACTGGACTCATACCCATCATGTTTTTGTTTCTCTACTCTGTCAGAACTATAGTTTGGATGCTTGTTATCACACAAAAACAAGTTTTGCAACCCTGCTGCAACAAATTGTATCGATATTATTAAAACTGAAAATTTGATTTTTGACCTCTTCAAGAATGCATTTCCTATCAACCGCTGGTACGAACTTGTTAATGTACATTTCCCAAATTTGAAAATGGCCATATGTAGCACTCACCATGATGCCATCAACTCCTAACTTCACTGAAAAAACCAACGGAGGAAATGGATTCATACTCACAGCTTCATACATACCAAAAAAGTCTTGAAAAAAGTGGTGCTTCCTACCAAGATTACTTGCATAGAGCTTATCAATCTCCTTATATCCTTCCATCCCATAGAATTATAGGGTTTGGAAAGCCGATAAGGACAGGGTGATGGAGGGCTTGGGTTTCGGTGTCTCTCTTTCTTCTTTTAGAAATTTGCGATAGGGTCCTACTCATCAGTGGCATAATAGTACACAGAAACGACGACATCAGGAGGCAATGCTATAGGGTGGGGTAACCTATTTATAGACTAGGGGGAAGCTGGTTGTGGCTAGAATTCCCCTTAATGTCGGGTTCAGCCATTAGTTAATGGGCCCTCTCCCCCATAGAGATCCTTGCAGCATTGTTCGAGCGCTTTATACAATTCGAGGTGCTCCTTGACTCCCGGGGAGCTCGTATTAGCCGTCCAACAGAAATGGGTATTGATTGGTCTAAATATATAGTATCGCCTTATCCCCATATAGATAGTTCAAGGCAAACTATTCTCGAAACTATCGTCTTGGCTTGGATGGTTCCTAGGGAGGAGAAGCGATAGTTTCGCTTATATTTTGCTGGACCACTACTGGCATCAAAGCTAGTAGCCAAGGTTGAATCGAAGTGACCTGGGGACAAGGACCAATAGAATACATAATGAGTTCTATATTGTCCGGTATGCTTCCGTGTGAATTTGGGAGAATAAAGGGATTCAATGGCGGTGAGCAGGTTTGTTTGCTCCATCTAGATTAGCTGCCAAGTCTGGAATTGGATTTGGAAGCTATGTAACTGGCAACTCTATTTCCTGTGCCCTACGGATTGCAATCAAGACCAATCAACATACTATTGTTTGAACTGATGTAGTTCTCATTATCTTTGTCTTGTTTGAAAATCTCAACTTTTTCTAACATTGAAAGATCATTAATCCTTTCTATCCTATGAGCAAAACCACTTTGAAATCTGTAATGTCCCCGTTTTTAGACTTATGGGATTAGCTTGGTTTGATGACCCTCACAGGCTAATCAGGCGTTCAGAGGGGGTCAGATGGTGGAGCCAGCGTTGGGATTCCATTTTGGAGGTTCGACTTATTAGGTCTGCTCTTCGTTCGGATCATTTTGGTCAACTTACTATTTTTAGTAAGTAGTATTTTGGGTATGGCTAGGATTAGCAGGGTGTTTGCACGGAGCGTCAGATATCTCAGGATCGAGTTTCAGTGAATCTCTAGTTTGAGAGACTTACTATTTATAGTAATTCTATTTTTAGCAGTGGCTATTTCTGGCAGGGTAGTGCCTATTTCTAGCTGGGCAGTTGGACTTGGTGCTCTGTTAGAAGTTCGTTGATTTCAATCAGCCAGTTCAGTGGCTTATATTTTAATGTGTTGTTAAATTAAATGATTTTGATTTAATTTAATAACTTATGACTTTATAACTTAATGTTATAAAGTGAGATTATTTTAAAAAGTCAATTAAGTGAAAATATTAAAAGTGCTTTTTCCGAAAAAGCTATATAACCAACTCGAAAAAGCACTTTTCATTATCTTATGCAATCATTATTTTCACTTGGAATTTGGGAAGAAGACAAACCTGGCTAGGGTTTCGAGGACTGATTCCTCTCTCGTGATTTGAGCCATTATCTGTGAATGGTGAATTTCACAACTGATCATCTGAAGTGAAGTATTCTATTGTTGAGAATCAAAGTTCGGTGCTGTTGTATATCGGATGTGATCAGAAGAATTATCGCAGAGAAGAATTAACAAGTTTCATAGACTGTGGTGTATCCTTTCATGCTGTGTCAACAAACAAAGTGGGAGGAGGCTTCATTGACAGCGAATTTGCAACATAAATCTGGCTGCATTAATCCAGAAATTGCCACGTGAATGGGAGAGGGATTGTGACACAAGTAATTTGTCACGTGAGGGCATCTTTGGATCGGATTAGTCACAGCAGGGCCGTGTGACAATTTTCTGGGATTGGCATCGCTGCAGTAAGACCGTTTGGTCTTTCCCTTGATACGGCACTCAGATTGGACCAGTCACGTGCAGCAGGGAACAGTCATGTGCTGAATGGTATTAGCTGGCATCTAGATTTTGGTAATTGTGACAGCAAAAAGGGAGAATTGCAGAGTACAGGTGCCTTAGAAATTAATGATAAATAATTTTTACATAAATTTGTTTGAAATTGAAACTCAAATAGAGTATGTTAATTCGGAAAGTTAATTATCTGAATTTTATAAATAAATTTGGTGAATGTGCTATCAAAAATTACTTTGCATAAGTATTATTGAAAAATAGTTGCAAGTGTTTCCTCAATTACTAATAAATTACCGGAAGGAGCCAATTCTGTTCTTCACAGTGGTATCAAAGCATGTATCCAGCCATCTTGTGGGGTTTGGAGTCTTTTTTATTCAGAAGTTTTTATAAGTGATCAGCACTTCTATCTTCTAGCTATGGATAAATACAGGAGATCTAGTTCAGGGAGTTGTCATAGCAGTAAGGGCAATAGAGCGGAATTAAATGCTTTAGTAGAAAGCGTTGAGAGACTGAGACTACATCAGCAGAGATTAGTAGAGAGTTTGTCGGATCCAGTTACAGTAGACAGGGCAGCGAGATATATGGTCTCTGCCTTTAGAAGGCCGACATCGAGTTTGTAGGGGAGAAGGCTAGAGTTTTCTCCGACAATTGTCCGTGATGCTGATGTTCCTACATCTAGTTCAGCACCTGCTATCCCCATTCGCAGTGCTGATGATGGATTTATTGCATCGGAACCAGTGGATGTTTCAATGCCATTGGTTGACAGCAGTACTGAGCATCGCCAGGTTGAGGCTCCCAGAGCAGACACTACAGATTGTATGGAGGCAGCTGGTGTTGCAGTTATCACTGAGTGTTCAGATTCTTTCATGGAGGGAGTTATTATTGGCGATGTTTATGTCAGCTGTAGTAGTGTTGCTCCAGTTCAGGAGGCAATTGCTTCCTCAGATGGGACCGAGTCATGTATAGAGTCTCCCAGTGGTGAGATTGGAGATTTGGGCATTACAGCGGGGTCAGATGATGACAGTTCGTGCTCCAGCATTATTGGTGCACAGCTTGATGTTGAGTCGTGTGCAGAGACACATGTTCGCAGATGAGATTTCAGTAGGAGATGTGGGAGCTGATAGTATAGACACATTTGATGACACATTTGAGGATGCTGTGAGTTGCATTGGAGATGACACCCCCTGTGAGATGTTGGGTGATTACGGCAAGGAGCGTATGAGCTCTGACAGCTCAGAGGTTTATGATAGCAGTCGCAGTGTGGGATTAGTACAGGAGACAATGGTTTATTCCTGTGTTGAGGATGTGAGCATGGAGCTTTCTAGTGATGACACTCAGGATGAGAGTGTTGCAGCTGATTTGGGTGACATAGTTTCATGCCACAGTTTAGTTGATTCATATGACGACATTGAGTCGCGTATGCAGCTAGAGTTAGTAGAGGAGATGCCAATAGATGATGTGTATCTCCGATGCTGAGAGCGAGGATGATGGGTGCTGTTGTGTTTCTGGCTTTCTATATCTGACCTTAGGCGTTGATTCAGCGTTGTCATTTGGTGATGGTGAGTTCCAGGACTCTGTGTTATAGGGACCCACAGATGAGGATAGGGAAGGTTATGAGTGGCAGGAGTTTGTTTAAGCCAGGGCTTCCATTTCTGGAGAGAGGGTTACTTCGTCAGTGACTCGTGGATGTATCTCAGGGTTTGGATTATCAGATAGTTGCAGAGGATGAGGAAGTTGGAGTTTGTTTTGAGTCAGTTTCAGCAGCAGCTTCCCCGGATTTAAATGAGGATGTGTCTGATGCTTGTACTCAGTTTGTAGAGGTGTACTCAGATGTAAGTACATAGGGAGAGGGTGATTTTGAGGGGAGTGTGTTGGTTACAACTTCCTCTTGTAGTGTAGACAGTGCATTTGAGGTTGTTCATAGGAGGCCTGTTGTGCAGAGTCATCATGTGACTAGCCAGTTGCGAGTTGATGAGAGGGATATTTCTTCTACTCTCGAGCATTTTGATGCTGCTCATTAGTTGTTGGTTGTTTATGGTTGGGGTGCTCCTATGACAAATGAACCCAGTGGTGGCTACCTTTCATTGACAGAGATTCATTCTTTGCGTGAGGCTGTCAAGATTTTGAGACAGAACTACTTACAGATGGTAGCCGACTGAGATCACCTAGTGGAGTGGGGGAGTATAGCTTATGAGGCACTGATGGACAGAGAGGAGGTGAGTGAGCTTACCCAGGAGCTCATAGTGACTACCGAGGTTTTAGAGGATACTCAACAGGCTCTTCAGGAGTTGCAGATCCGATTAGAGGAGGTGACTGTGGAGTTGGAGCATTTACGGTCTACACCAGCCCCAGACCCAGTTTGATTGCACATTGAGGTGGTTGGTGGTGAGTTTGCTCCTACAGTTGGTGTTGAGGAACATGATGTTGTGGCAGACACGTCTGTTCTGGATATGGGAGCACTTGGTACAGATGAGGTAGGAGTACTAGAGGAGATAGGCTCTCAAGTTGATTTGCTTCCTTTAGCTGGGAGTGAATCTACTTCATCATCTCACTTAGCTGATAGCATGGGACAGTTGGTTGTGCCACATTTGCGGGGGGATCAGCTGTGGATTGCGGGGGAGCGAGTTGATGCTTCCACATATGATTTCTATTGCACTGAGTCATTTATGGAGTATCTACTTGAGAGTGCAGACGTGCGTCAGGATTCTTATAGAGTGTTTGAGGGTACTCTCATCCGAGGCTCTTGTGCTATTCGGAGTTTGGTCGGGAAGATTGTGGAGATTCTTTCTACTATGCTTCCCCGCAGGGATTTTGAGGTTGGGTTTGTTGAGAGGGTTGCTCAGGTTCCTACCCAGCCTATAGTGATGCGGAGTCAAAGATTGAAGCCATCTTTCAATTCCTGGTTTGGTAATGATGAGCCATTGACAAAGATTGGGGATTCCTACCGGCATTATACGGTGGGGTATGCTCATAATTTTTCTTTTGACCCACAAGTGGATGAATTGATCTCACGCAGGGGTAAACCGGCTCCAGTATCCTACCATCCATTATGGGATGGATTAGCACCATCGTTTGCAGATGGATTTGGCAGTTGCAAGTTAGATTACTTGTAGTGTCGACACACTTAGGACTGTTTATTAGAGGGTAGAGTTGATAACAGTGATTCAGGCGCATTTGGTCACTGTTGTTTTCCTAGTGCAGTTGGGTGTGAGTGCTGGATAGACAGGGACTCAGGTTTTGACAGAGTTGTTATTTCAGATGGGTTGAGTTTCGTTGGGTTGTTTTCAGCGTTGACATCTATAGTTGGTTTACAGGTGTTGTTTTCAATGGTGCTTGTTTTGTTGATGTTGGTTCTTTCTTCACAAGAGTTTGGTGAGGATCGAGGAATTACTTGTGACCATCCTTGGGATCCAAGTGGTTTATGATCTTGCTTGTTTTTCCTGATTGCTTGAGGACAAGCAATCTTGGGAAGGGAGGACTGTAATGTCCCCGTTTTTAGACTTATGGGATTAGCTTGGTTTGGCGACCCTCACAGGCTAATCAGGCGTTCAGAGGGGGTCAGACGGTGGAGCCAGCGTTGGGATTCCATTATGGAGGTTCGACTTATCAGGTCTGCTCTTCGTTCGGATCATTTTGGTCAACTTACTATTTTTAGTAAGTGGTATTTTGGTTATGGCCCGGATTAGCAGGGTGTCTGCACGGAGCGTTAGATATCTCAGGATCGAGTTTCAATGAATCTCCAGATTGAGAGACTTACTATTTATAGTAAGTCTATTTTTAGCAGTGGTTATTTCTGGCGGGGCAATGCCTATTCCTAGCTGGGCAGTTGGACTTGGTGCTCTGTTAGAAGTTCGTTGATTGCAGTCAGACAGTTCAATGGCTTATATTTTAATGTGTTATTCAATTAAATGATTTTGATTTAATTTAATAACTTATGACTTTATAACTTAATGTTATAAAGTGAGATTATTTTTAAAAGCCAATTAAGTGAAAATATTAAAAGTGCTTTTTCTGAAAAAGCTATATAACCAACTTGAAAAAGCACTGTTCATTATCTTATGCAATCATTATTTTCTCTTGGAATTTGGGAAGAAGACAAACCTGGCTAGGGTTTCGAGGACTGATTCCTCTCTCGTGATTTGAGCCATTATCTGTGAATGGTGAATTTCACAACTGATCATCTGAAGTGAAGTATTCTATTGTTGGGAATCATAGTTCGGTGCTGTTGTATATCAGATGTGATCGGAATAATTATCGCAGAGAAGAATTAACAAGTTTCATAGATTGTGGTGTATCCTTTCATGCTGCGTCAACAAACAAAGTGGGAGGAGGCTTCATTGACAGCGAATTTGCAACATAAATCTGGCTGCATTAATCCAGAAATTGCCATGTGAATGGGAGAGGGACTGTGACACAAGTAATTTGTCACGTGAGGGCAACAGCAGGGCCGTTTGGCCATTTCTTTGGATCGGATTAGTCACAGCAGGGTTGTGTGACAATTTTCTGGGATTGGCATCGCTGCAGTAAGACCGTTTGGTCTTTCCCTTGATACGGCACTCAGATTGGACCGGTCACGTGCAGCAGGGAACAGTCACGTGCTGAATGGTATTAGCTGGCATCCAGATTTTGGTAATTGTGACAGCAAAAAGGGAGAATTGTGGAGTACAGGTGCCTTAGAAATTAATGATAAATAATTTTTACATAAATTTGTTTGAAATTGAAACTCAAATAGAGTATGTTAATTCGGAAAGTTAATTATCTGAATTTTATAAATAAATTTGGTGAATGTGCTATCAAAAATTACTTTGCATAAGTATTATTGAAAAATAGTTGCAAGTGTTTCCTCAATTATTAATAAATTACTGGAAGGAGCCAATTCGGTTCTTCACAAAATCTGCCTTTATAACTTGTCAAAACAACTATTTCATTGCTGCAAAATGAATCATTCATGAGTGTGATTCCTTGCTGCTACTGTTCTTCATTGCCATCATTTAAATAACAATAGGTGGAAACATTATTCTTACTTTCATTCTTACAAAGGATATTTATTCCTTCAACAATCTGTATGATCTCCTTAGTCTTAAGATTAATTCCATCTTCATTGGGAGTGGCTGCAATAGAAGTCCGATTTTCAGCCTTGTATAATGAATAATGAGCTATACTCAGCTGTAGACAAAGTTCATCTACCTCCTCCTTATCATCTGCAAACTTGATTGTAATATTCTTATCTTTGAGCAATTTCAAATACTCTAATTTCATCTTTTCTAGTGCCTTTCTGATTGTGTGAAGGTGTGTACTATTGATTCCACTCGCTATTCCCTTTTCCCTTTCCTCAATTTGAACTTCCCAAATAAGATTTCCAATGTTTTTATGGGTATCATCAAAATGCACTAAGGCTGCAAGAACCATATCCTCTGTGACTTTTGTCTTTTTTTTCTTCAAATTATATGCTCCAAAATCCTCGTCTAGAAATAAAATTTCTGATTGGTCCTTCAAATCAGCCTTTTTAGTGTCATCATCTTGGCATAGCTCATGCATACAAGTTTGGAGAACCCTTTGGTTGAAATAAATTCGTTATCTCCTGAACTGTTTTCAGATTTATTAAATGAATTTTCCTCCATCTCTAATTGCATGGCCACATCTGCTATTATGTCATCATTTTCAAATGATTCGTCATCATGGGAAGATTCATTTTTTTTTCCCCCTTGGGAACGTCTTGAAATTCCAACATGTTCTATCTTTGATATAAAACATCCTCATCAAAATGTTTGTCAATAATGACTTCCAAGTCACCAAATAAGAGGCTCGTACATCTCTTACCTTTAACTACAACTGAGTCCATCTCCTTGCAAGCTTTTGTGTTATTTTGTTGGAACCAAATTGTTAGATTTTTATCTTCTTCAATGCTGGGCCAAACTTCTTTGGCTGACTTATTTTCCTTATTGTCCCTGCAATTGTGATCAGGTGTCCAAGTTTGCTGGCATGTGGAACTAATCTGCTCCCTTCTCATTTGGTTGTTGCTCTTTTTCGAAGATCTTGCAACCTGTAAGCCCAGTGATATTAGTTCATTTTCACTCATGTGGTCCTTGAACCATTCAATTTTATGTTCAATTAACCCCTTTGACAGCTCATAAGCCATACGTGAGATTTTATGCTCCCCTCTCCGAATTGCTAACAAATCTGGCTGCAACTGCTTACAGATATCATTCTCATCTAAGATTAAGGACATAATGGTTTGCATACAAGTCTTCACATCGTCTGGATGATGCTTCCGGATTTCAGTTAAGAAGCATTGAAACATTTGAAGAATCATATTTTCACATTTTAGATCCAACATAATGATGATCTTAGCCCTCTTACCAAAAGTGGGGCCTTTGACATCATGTAATCCACATAGGCTGTCCACAATCAGTTGTAGAACCTTCATCAATATGCCATCATTATAGAGTGCAACAAGAGCTGTTATTCTTATGATTTCACTGTGACAAGAAGCAACTGTTAGTCTCACAACTTCACACGGATGTTCCAATAACTTGTGTCGAACCAAAGCGAGCATTGAGGGCTGCAAAGCCCAATTTAAAAGCCTCCAATCTGACTGGTCTACTCTAGATAAATACGAATCTAATTCTTCCAATTTAGAAACAAAACCATCCAGAGATTTCATGGACTCCAATTGTAATCCAATTATAGACAGCCAA
This sequence comes from Chamaecyparis obtusa, assembly GCA_027943335.1. Lineage (NCBI taxonomy): Eukaryota > Viridiplantae > Streptophyta > Pinopsida > Cupressales > Cupressaceae > Chamaecyparis > Chamaecyparis obtusa. The sequence goes on from BSBK01000559.1 coordinate 1,850,194, forward strand.
TTCCTGATTTCTTTATCTTTCGGCAAGTCTCTTAACTGTTCACCATTAAAGGTGTCATTAAATTCTTTTGAAAAAAGAACACTTTTCAGATCTGCCATTGTCTTCATTTTTTTAATTTATTTTTTCAAGTTTGCAATTGTAGTTTTTATCAACGCTCATAAATCATTCTTGTCCATGCATTAATAGAACGAATAAAGTAACAAACTGATCTGAATCAATATTCTTAACCAAAACTCATAAGGACATTGATTGCAACCACATTAAGTTTGAAATGAACACCAATCTGACGGGTGATTCAATCAGTGCCTTTCCAATCACAAAAAACACACTTCCCCTGGAAAGCTCCAGAAATGATCACTTGAACCAGTGTAAGCACTCAACACTTTTGTTAATAACCATATATTATCTTTGCCCTTTACAATACACATAATTAGAGGATTAAGCCATCACACTCTTCAAAGCATGCAAACAAGTTAAACTATGAATAGGAAGCACTCCATGCTGCCCAAAAAATCTGCATAAAGTATCACTTGCTGCTGAGATAACAACACGACTCTTGGCTCCATCGACTTTCATTTATCTTCAAGTCAGAACGAGACTTGGCTCCCGATATTTGTCTCCTTCCTTGCACTGCTTACTAAAAACAAATCCCACAAGATGCCGGTTCATCATACTCTAATGCATAAGGCCCATGAACGGTGATTTTTGAATATCATTTCCTCTTAATATGATTTTTTGCTAAGAATGAATACCTTCAAATATTGAAGAACAACGTCACCGTGAACTACTGATGATAGCATTCCAATAGTCTGCTAAGAGAAAAGGATTCAACATTTACAGGAATTACCTATTAACACACTAAGATGACAATAATGGAACTTGACCATCACAAGTGCTTTCAAAACTCTTGAAAATAACTTTTCATTACTGCCTAATACTCTAGATAATACTGTCTCATGGCAATTTCTGATTTTTTTGATAGTATTCTTGGTGGGAACTCTCATGACCTTGATAACGGAAGTCTGTATGCTTGACCTTTGGCTCATGTAATTATAACTCTTTCATAGCATAGAAACCTGTTAAAGGACGACACTAGGCAACAAAATCTTCACAGAATTAAGATAATGGTCATCATTTTAATAACATGTGCATTCAAGCACTAAATATTTCATTCATCTGCAGCTGGACTCTTATAATATTCGACAATATTGTGTGATAATATTTAAACATTGACCATTTGAAACATTAATCCATCCCAATATGTTATGGCAAAAATTAAAACATTGGACTTCCAAGTATAAGAACAATATTCTTTAGCTTCTAATTTTTGATTTAAGGTAAAGTGCCGTATTTATTTATCTTCCCTCAACCCACTATAATATTAGGCCCGATGATAAGACGCTAGTATTTTAACTTTAGTGAACAAATATATCAATTCAGGTTGGTATTTCTCTGACTCTAGTAAGATATGTGTTGCCTGATTTTTTTTCCCAAAATCCAATCCCAATATTTGCAATGGTGTATTCTAATAAAACAATGAAGTAGTCTTTGTCAGCGGTAATGTTTCCTGCTAGTTTCAATATATCCCTTGACAAAGGATTCATTCCTATCTCCAACCAATCTCTAGAAGCCATTCGAAACATTTCCACATTCACTCATGACAATCTCTTAGTGGCTTGTGTTGTGGCAACGTCTTTCTCTCTGCAATCCACAAGCCCAGGAAAAATTAAATAGAACATATAACAGTTCCAAAATGATCAATACATTTGTTCGAAGCTTGGAATTCCTTCTGAATTATCTTCGCAACACAATTATATTATATGATCGCACCTTATATTCCCTTGAAATCAATTAATAATTCACCCTTATTCTTCAACATAGTTTCGAACCCCATACAAACTCTGTTTGACGAGTTTCCGGCTATGTCTGAGAAATATTGGACACAAACTACAAACTTTGTTGATGTCTTTATTTCCTCCGTTGCCAAAAAAGATTAAATTGAGTCTCTAAAGTTCCACGACAATTTTTCAAATCCTAAGCCTTTGGTATTTAGCGTTTCAATATAAATATAGCCGAGCGGAGTCTTATAACATTAGAATATTAATTTACACTTTAAAATTGCCACATAGCAATAACAACAATATCATTAACGACATTAATAATTAATAGCCGATGCAAGTACTTGGCATAGCCCACCACAATATCATGCCCATAAAACATTAGAGGTATGCGAATATTAAACCTCTGCCTCAAACTTCTCAGTCCACTGCTTAGTGAGCTGATCCCCACGTCCATTCCAATATTATAATCATCTGATAAACCACTCTTTTTTTCTTCTCTAAATCAAATTTGGTTCTTCAAACTTATTCTTTGATTATTAGGGAATATTTATTAACATAATTAAATACTCCAGGATCTGCAAATAACTTAATTTCTGTTTACTCATGAAACCTCACAAGCTGGAAAGAAAACTTGCTTTGATACCACTGTAATATCCCCCTAGGAATATTTGTTCTAGATTTTTACCAAATATTTCATAGGAATTCAAACAACAATTTGCTTGCAACTGATTTCATTTAATCCAACAGATAAAACTAAAAACCATATAAAATATCAGATTGAAATAGAGATTCTAAAATGATATATGAATATTGCCTTTAAATTTTTAGTTGAACAACAACAAAATATCCAATTGTAGCCACATAATTTACAGTTAGATTGGATAACCAGAAGTATGAACTTGAAGCACAAGGTGAGACACCTAAGTGATATCTTCAACAAACAATGGGTTTTCGTCCACTGCCTCCAAGCTTGAGGGTTTCCATCCGCAAACCTATTGAAAGCCAAAGCTTCCTAGAATTCTCCAAGAAAAAAACCAAACATAAAACGGAGCATAATCCAAATGAGCTTCTCTATGTTCTTTTAAAGAGCATCCATGTGACCCTTCGTTTTCCAACTATCTGTCTCTTGGAATTTCTTTCTTTGTCTCTTTATTATTCCCTTTTTCTAAATTAAAATGACTATTAATTTTCATTAAGCTCCAATAAAGTCATTTTAATACTTTATTAAGTTGTCATTTAATTTTTTAATGTCCTCCCAAAAAGGGACATTACACATAAGAAACTCAAAATTGTTTCTTTACACTAGTTATTGGAGTCATTCCACTGATAAATTCTACTTGAGAACTATGCTATTGACATTCTTGAATCTCGTGTTGATGTGTTTTTTAAAGGCATGTGTAACTTCAACTTTTGCAAAAAGATGGTAATTCAAACAGTAGAAGAAACTTTCCAAGCTCTGTTAAATATTTCATTTCCTTGAGGACGTTTTGGAATTTTTCCTGTTATTTGGAGACTTTTTGGCACATCTTACTCATATTTACTTTTGTGGCATGTTGGTGTTGTTTCTATTGTCAATTTTCTTACCTTTGCACTTATTAGATGCATAAAAGTTTTCACTGTGTTTGAAGCGTACTAAAGCATTCGATTTTCCTTAGGCACTTTTCTAGATTTGTGTGTACTGCCTATGTCCTAGTATGTATTCTCTTGGCATGTTGCATTTGTCCTTAACTTGCATATAGCAACTTGTATATAGTTGTGATATTGCTATCAGGATCCAATTGTGTATTTTTTTAGTCAAACTCATTGACCCACGTTTCATGAGTGGTGGTTCACTAGAACCCATCTCTTATGAGATTGAGTGGAACACTTAGCACTCATTGCATCTAGGTCATGCTCATAGTGGTGAAGCATTGGGCCTTCCCGAGAGGTCACCCATCCCAGTATTGCTCCAATTCAAGCATGCTTAACCATGGAGTTTCCTCCAAGGTTAAGCCCACTTAGCTTGCATATTGAGACGGGTGACCTTTTGGGAAGGCCCGGTGCTTCACCTTGTGAGCATCACCTTGATGCAATGAGTGCTAAGTGTTCCATTTATTCTCATGTGGGATGGGTTCTTGTGAACCATTAGTCATGAAACATGGGTCAATAAGTCTGACTTGAAAACTACATAGTTGAATCCTCATAGAATTATCACAATTTTACTTGCTGTGGAAAACTCATACTTATCAACTTGTAGATACATGGCTGCATATGCATGCTGTTAGACTTAATCTTTCCCTTGTTTTTAAAGTCCTATTTATTAAGTTCTACAGCAATCGAATAAACTGTTTTATTTTTAATAATATTTTTACTAAACCCTTTTGTCCTTTTATGTATGGATTTTTACATTTAAGGCGGTTTGTCGTAAGTGAGGTGGCTAGGGTTTTTAATATTTAGTATTTGTTAGTTTGTATTATCCTAAATCTCATTTGCCTCTTAATGAATATTCTTTGGTGTGTTACTCCTTAGTTGTCACCATATTTCTAATGTGTATATATGTAACTTATATCTTAGTTGTCACTATTCCTTGCAAGGGTTATTAGATTGAAATGAAATGGAAGATTTAATAATGTTTTTGAGACCAAAGCAGCCTATGGGACCAAGAGCAGCATGCAAGCCTTGCCATGAGACACAAGGACACCAGAACCTTATAAGTTTTCTTAACTCATTTTGATGTTGGATCTTCTTAGTAGATTTTGATAAATTTTGTTTTGCATCTTTGCTCAATCTTGCCTCCTCAAACAAGCTGTTTGGATTGTGTACTCTCAAGGTGTCTTTGTAGTTGATATGGATGTACTTATATGTCGTGTACTTCATGTTGTAGTGCCATTTTGTCTCTGCCATATACTTGTTTCAAAATAGGCATGTTCTCATTTCCCACTCTTGCTTAGGTATCAACCATTCGTCGCTTTCATGCCTAAGATGATACAAGTATTTTAGAGTTTTTATTTCCACTTAATATCAGTGCCAATGTAAGATTTTTCATCATGTTCCCATGTGGGGCTAAGTTATTGATACATTGCGATTTCTTCTAATCATTATTAGCTGATACATGGTCATGAATCTTCTAATCAGTTTTCTTTATCCATATGACAGTCTTAAATTTATCTTTGACGTACTTTTTTGTTTCCAGACATTTTTGGATATTAACAAACATTTATTTATCTACATATTGTTTTGTTTCACCCACGTGTTCTTTATTTTTCTTTTCTCTTCCTTAATAACCAGCCCAGATCAACAATGCTTCTGCATAGCTTGACCATTGTTTATCATCGATGCTTTTGAAAAGGAAAGTACCTACTTCTAATAGAATCTTGTATTGAATTGAAGTCTTAGTTTTCAAGCTTCTTCCTAGGAATGGTGAAGATGACAAACAATATGTCCATGTTGTGTAAAGTGACTAATTCACTTTGCTATCATGCTACTCAATGTTAGTGTCAATAATGAAAGAATTGCGTTGATGCATTTACAAGTCATGGTCTACTTAGGTGTGCTAGAGAGCTACACCTCCAACCCACCCTATATCCGATAGCCTTTTCTTTGCAACTGGATTGAGTCATTGAGTTTAGTTAGTTGGATCAAGTGAACTAGATGAGAGAAATCAGCCTACCTTATTTAAAACTAGTTTAATCAAGTGAATTTCTATTGCTCTTAATCTGTGAGTGGGTCATTTAAGCTTTTTGCATTTTGAACATACATACATTGTTAAAGAAGTAGATCTAAAATAAGTAGTTTATTTAGTTGATTGAGAACGATATCCATAGAGTGAGAATCAAAACTTTGTTCTTGGTACTGTTGTGACCTTTTCACACCATCGCCCCATCGCAAATGGGGACCCCCTCTTTTAGCTCGCAATTGTTAGGTTAGTTAGGTTTTAGCAGTAAATTTAGCATTTCAGAGCTTTAAAAGACTGAGGGGTGGTAAAGAAATCAAGTGGTCAAGTTGCGATCTTAAAGTGGGAACATTGAAATTGAAGTCCCTTGGGTCATGTTATATTGGGTTGAACATAAAATCCCAGGTGTATTTGAATTTTTGCTAGTCAATTAGTCCAAAATTCCATATAAGGGCATATTTCATGCATAAGGGCCTTAATTTTTTATATAAATTGATTTTCCATACTCAAAATTGTCAAAATCCTAAGGAAAATCAAAATTTTCTGTATAAAAATACACAAAATTCGGACTTACTATGAATTTCCCCACTTCTTTTGATTAAAATCCGGACTTACTATGAATTTCCCCACTTATTTTGATCAAATTCCACACATCATGAAATTCCCCACTTTAATTGGCATTTATTTGAAAATTTTCCTAGTGTTGGGAGTTTATCCAGACATGGGTTGTTTTTCCCCACCTGCAATCCACAGTTAAGAGATGAGAATGAGGAGTCCAAATGCAAGATTAGTTTCCCTTGTGGTTTTGTACTTGGCCACATTTTGGGATGCATGGTGTAGATTTGTCCTGAGATGGGTTGTTTTTCCCCCTTTGGATATGATTGAAGATGCACAAATTTTGTAAGTGTGGAAACTACCCATCCACACATGGGTTGAGTTTTCCCTTTAAAGAACAACAAGATAAAATTTCTCTAAGTGTGGAAAATGAATGTTATCCTTACATTGGTCGATTTCCCTACTTGGGATGGGTGGAAACAAGGTGTTAATGTCCCCCTTTTGATCCATGTATTTCCATTTTGATTTTCTCTCCTCAATGAAAAACCGCAAAAGGGTTTATTTGCTGTTGGTGAGGGTTTTCTTGCATTGCAAAGCAAAAGATGCAGGTGTTTTTGATTTTTCATGGTATTTCTTTGTCACTTGGGCCTTTTTTTCCTGTGACCGGTGAGTTTTAAACACTGATTCACTGAGTTTCTCACGAATATTCGTGAAGAATTTGGTGAGTTTTTGCCAGAAACTTGGAGAGTAAATGGATTGGAAACACGCAAGTAGTTTTACTAGGTAAGCAGTCTATCTATGGCTGTATTGGTTGGTGAGTTTCTAGTTTATCCCACTGGTTTGGTCAATTCTATAACAAATATTTCGCATGATCAGCAAAGGGTCCCTCTTGCTGATATTTTGCACGTATTGTGTTAGTGATCTGTTGTAGAACTTGATTTTTTTCTTCCTCTTACTTCTGAAGGCCTAAGTTCGATTTTGAACTTTGCTAAATAACTTTATCAAGGATTGAGAAATCTTTGAATAATATGAATTTTCTATTCAGAGTAAAATTTGTTAATTTGATGTAAATGCGACAAGTGGTTGATTCTTATCATTATTAGCTGATACATGGTCATGAATCTTTTATACATAAAAACCAGCTACAAATTTGGATTGGAAACATATGGTGGCCTGAAGTTGAGTTGAACATGATTTGAGAAAGTGGCTTTTGTTTTCTTTTGCAAATACTCCTTTTTAAGCTGTTGAAATTGAAGCCATCTAGGGAGGGTCGGAGCTCTCTTAGTGAATTTAGCTGCTGGATGAAGTTCATTTTGGATACTTTCAAATGTTTGCCTAATGTGGATATACGTTAAAATCGAACAGTAACATTGTGTTTGGCTAGTTGATTTTGTTGGATGATGTTCATTGTGATGCTTTCGAATGTTTGCCTAATGTAGATGTACATTAAAATCAAACAGTAACATTGTGTTTTTGTAGTTGATTTTGGTTAGCTTTCAACACCATTAATATGTTTGAACTGATTCAGTCAGTGTGCTTTGAACTTTATCTTGCCCTTGACCATTGAAATATGTCATCAGAGATGTGATAGTCCGTGTACTAAGATGTGAAGTTTGGAGAAATGTTTCCGTCTTCTTTAATGTGTTAATTTAATACGTTTTACAGGTGATAATACATCTGGAGATGACAAACAGGTTAAACTGTTAAGATATATTGTGCAAGTATTCATGCTTCGCCGCACCAAAGCTTTCCTCGTACAGAATGGCACTCTTACATTGCCACCACTGTCTGAGGTCACAGTGTTAGTCTACAAGCCCGTTGTACTAGTTGAGCTCTTGAAAATATGCTTCCTTTCTTTCTTATTCAGATAGGGTTTTAATTTTGTTCTATTGTTTCTATGAATGTTTCTTTATAGTACTGTCATGAACTGTGCTTGTATAGAATGGCTCCTCTGGTACCACTTCAGAAGAAGATCTATATATCTGTATTGCATAAAGAGCTGCCTAAGCTACTGATGAGGAGTGCGGGCAGTTTGCAGCACCAGTCTTTGCAAAATATTGTACGTATTATCTCTGTTGCAGTGAAATACAGTTTTATGCTTTTTGTCTTTTGGGAAAAACTTAGTTTCTTTATTAATTTGCAACTCTTCTTTATACCAATATTGTAATGCAAAAAGCAGATTATGTAACAATGCATTGCATGGAAAAAGTTGCCACCTTAGTTGAAAATTAATAATGCTAATTGATCTTAGCTGGTTGTACCAATTTCAATTAGAAGTAGTCATTATTTTTGCAGATTTCTTTTAAAAAAAGTGGGAAACTGTTTGAGTTTGTCTACATAGAGGAACCTTGATTTTTTATCTATTGTGATTTGAGTTCTGAAAGGTGTACCAAAAAAAATTGTGTTGATAGAGTTGGGTGGAGTTATTATAATTTATAACTGATTCAGGGAGAGGGATTTGGTTGCTGAAACTGGGCAGCAAAGATTATTAATTGTACTCTATGAAAGGAGGCTGTTTGGGAAATTTCATGTATGGTCATGTTTCTGTTTACATCCTTTTCAAAATCTCTCATGAATAACCAGAAATATTGATTTTATCATAACATTGGAAGGCACCTGTAGCATAAAAAAATACACTATGCAATACAAAATCAGTTCACCCTAATGGAAAGAGTCTGCAATCCTGCATGATTGCAAAATAAAAGTGTACCTCAAATGGAGATATCCAAATGCTTGGTCAATTACTCCATGTAAAACTTAATTGAATAAATAACCTGAAGTTCACATACAGATATATCATATAACTACATGACAACCTTACTTTTACTTAAGTATGCCTAATCCCCATGATTGACGGGTGACATACTATGGTCTAGTACAAGTAGAAGTTGTCTATAAAGTATCAACAACTTTTATACAATTGGGTAATATGGTAATGTCCCTCTTCAAGCAAAATGATCTGAACTGAAATATGTTAGAGAAACACTCCACTTCTACAGTTGTGACTGTTTTTATAAAAGTTAAAACCACTATGAATCTGCTACCTGATAACTGAAAGAAACAATCAGGATTGTGGTCTGAACCCGATGAGCTTTACTGCCTAGACAAAACACTGTGTCAACACTTTGTGACTTTTGCTGTATGTTGCAGTGCCTTATGTCCCTGTGCGTGCTGTCATGATCTTTTGTGCCTATTGTTGTTTGTGGCAACATAACGATTGCTCTCCCTGTGCTTATAGTTATCCTTTGGTGTATGACACTCTCCTAATACATGCATTTATGCTATGCTATGGTGTGAGTTTATTATCATCTTATCAACTTGCACTTATACTGTGGATTTGCTCTTACACTAATGTGGATTTGTCAGGTGTCAATATGTAGCTGAAGAAGATGTCTTTGATATACTTCAAGAATGTCATTCAGAACCCTATGGAGGACATTTTTGCTCCTCGGAGGATTGCTAACAAAATTCTTACTGCAGGATACTTTTGAAGTGTGAGGAAATGAAAATGAGGAACACATTGAGAAGGGTGAGGAAAATGTAGAATGTGGTATAGAGAATATTTGAAGTGTGAGGAAATGTAGAAAGTGTTGAACAGAATATTCAGAAAAATGAGGGATGTAATGACAGAAATGAAGCTTTGTTTAAGAAAAGTGAAACCCTTGGCAACCCATATGTTGAACCAGTTAGTAATCAAGCAAATAAGCACTTGAAAATAATAGTGTTGCTTAAATAGAGAAGAATTCTGAGAGAATTTCAATCGCCCAAAACTTATATTCCAATAGAAAGAAACATAAGAGGGATAATTGAGAGTCGAAGTTACACAATCTGGCGGAAGGAGCTAGCAATATGGATGACATAAGTATAGAAAACCTAGCTAAAGAAGATGAAATAGATGTTATATAGATTCTTGCTCATGTTTTGCACAAAGATAGAGACAAAATACTGAAGGGATGATGAAGACAACATCGACAAAAAAAGGAGTGACGGATGATGCAACAAGCTCAGCAATCTGTTTGTAGATGAGGAATAAAACTCTAGTCAAGAGAAAACAGTAATAGTCCTTTTAGGACACATGAGCCTGGGCAAGAAAAATCTTCGCAAGAACAAACAGTTGATAGTCCTATTGAGTCTCATGGACCTGAAAAATGAGGACTCCCACCAGGGCAAACAGTGAATAGTGCAATTAAAACTTCTTAATTTGAAAGGGAGGAAGATAATTTCTTGAAGAGAAAGATAGTTGACAATATATTTAACCTTGACATGAACAAGGAGACTGATTGTATCATTCCAGAAGTTGGTTATGAAGGACCATTGCTCTTAGAGTATCCCACGCTTGAGAAGATGATCACTCAACATAGGGAAGAAATAGAAGTCCTCGACAACATAATCTGTCAAATGGAAAGTGAAATCAAACATTTGAAAATAGCAATTGCAAGAAAGTTCAAGAATCAAGCGGCAGCGGGAAAAGGAATTACAAGAGCAACATACAGGGAAAGCTCACATTGCTTAGGTAGAGCATCAACAAATAGTAGAGGCATTGAAGGCTAATTGGCAAAAAGAAATCATGGTAACTATGCAAAGGCTGACAATGAAGCCTTTGACGGATCAGTCTTCCTAAGTTGTAAGTGATCCATGTTGCATGAGAACATGCAAAACCTTTAGCTGGGGGTGGGGGGGAATTATGAGTTAAAACCTAGCCTACATTTTCTTCCCTAAAAACCCCCTTCATACACCCTAAGTTCTTTTCCCATGTTAACTTTAATCTTTACCTTGCCAAATTTGAATCATTGAAAATTAAGGATGTTCAATATGTCAAAAAAGAGTAAAATGGGTTTTCTGTTATCTGTTTTAACACGGATTTAATTTTAGTGGTTGTATTTGTCAACAGGGTTCCTGTAATATCCCCAATAGGATATTTTCTCAAATTTCAATTTTCTAGCTTTAGAATTCATCAAACACTTGTCATAAGGTTTCAATGTAAGAACCCATACTTTTGTCTACCAAAATTCATCATTCTCAGATAAGAAACATTAAATCAAACAGTTCATGGCATGCTGATAAGGCTTATCAGATTTGCAGATTTGTTATTAGGTGCATTTGTTTGAGATTTGAATATGATATGGTATCACAGGTTTATATGTGCAATGTTTACCAAACACAGTATACGAAACAGATACTGATCACTATTGGATAATTGCAATCACATTTAGATCTAACCAGAGATAACAAGCAAGGAGTTTGCTTAAATTTCCAGAATAGAGTAGTTACGAAAAACAGAGACTGACCTTTTCTTGCAGTGATTTGCAGCAGTGCAATAATAGATTAATCGTTATAGATTAGTCTCACACGCTGAAAGTAAGATTGCACCCGTTTGCAAGGAGCACATATGACAATTGATGGAGGAGATCAGTATTCAGTGTTGGAAGTTGCTGGTATTGAACAACAGATAGTACTGACATGTATTCATTGATTCTTCAACTCCAGAGATACCCACGCAGGTAGCAATGAAGGTTTTAATGATAATTAGATGGACTGTCCTGATGATCACACACCTGCCATCCAAGGAGGAGTCATTACAGAAGTGAGGTCATGCACTTTAGAACCCAATGTGGTGCTTCACGGTGACTTCACTGATTCCCAATATTCTTTGCAAATCCTTTTAACAGCAATGGAAACTCCCGTAACAAACAAAGGCTTTGCCCGATAAATCCGGGCTGAAATATTCACTTCTAGACAATTTATGAGAGCATTGAGAAACACAGCATGGCATTTCATACACAGCACATATATTATTCTATTTAAGAGACATGCCCTTTAAATATTTTGCCAACAAACATTAGGGCAGCGGTTAAATATTTTGACACTTGCGTCGAAAGGAAATAGTGGCATTATGTAATAAAATTGACACCAATATTAGAGAGAGCGGCTGGAATATATGAGGACCCACGAATATGAAAACTATCTTCCCAATAACAGAAACAAACTTATATTTAATTTGTTGCTTTCACTTCGCCAATCACATTATATTATTTTATTAAAGTCTCCCAGCCGCAGCTACGTAAAATGTCTATGTGATTTAATTTATTGGTCCCACCAAATAGATGCTGCTCTCAATTAAACTCCAGATAAATTATATCACAGGGCTCATCAATATTAAATGCTACTTCTGAAGATGCAATTATAATAATTATTTATTGAACATAACAAAGTCATATTCCTCAAACATTTAGCGTCCATTCCAATATTTTAATCATTTGATAAAACCTCCGTTTTCTAATTTCTGAATCAATTATCAATTTGTCTTCGGTGGAGACTTCACTAATATATCCAGTTGTGAACTCCATCGCGAATCCACTTGATTGAAGAACCAGGTTTTCGTCCAGCTCTTCCGTCAAATTCTTGAAGGTTTTTGTCTCCAATAATCTCAGCTAATGCCAAAGCATCAGGCCATTCGATTAAATCCAATAAACATCTCAACATGATGAATGCATTACAAACTCCTACATTTATAACAATTTGGTGAAGCTTCTAGAATGACATAGCTTCTGCAATAAGCTGGAGGAATTATTATTAAATAAAATGACTTGTAATAATATTTTATTATTTTATTCAAGTCACTTTTTAATTAAATAATTAAATAAAGTCATCTCTTTTAATATTTAATTTATTCGGACGACTTTAAAATAATTAAGTTTTTTTGCCAAAATTTAGGGTCATTACAGTTCTTGTTGCTGGCTTTGGAAGCAAACACATGGAGGAGAAATCACCACCGATCCTTGTAATCCTTTTTGTTTTGATAATGCTTAAGCCGATGACTGAATTTTGGTCTATGTATTTGTTAGGTGACTATTTGACAATCTACAATTTTAAGGATCAATTGCAAAACAATGGTTCCAAACACAGTCTCTCCTAATTAAGGGAAGGCTCCCCCTATCTACTGTTACTGAAAACAATGTATACTAAACTTGACACCTAAGATTATGTACACTAAGCTAATTAGCAGGGTATTACATTTACCATATTCTCTTCTTTTAGAGTAGGTGTTCTTCTTGTGTCGTATTCTCTTATTTGAGAATACACGTTTCTATCCTTACAACAATTTCTTGAGTTCAATTTTAGCAAAGTTAAAAAACGAAGCTCCTGATAGCTCAAATCTTTCCACGGCTCCCCATGAGAATTTAGGAACAAGAATGAAACATACGTGCAACTCAAAGTCTCTAGCGTATATTTCACCTTACATGCACAAACTAAGTAAAAGCAGCACAAAGTCTACAAGTTACCTTCTTGCGTGTTCTTCAATAACTTCAAATTTGATAAGCAGCTCAAAGTCCGCAAGACCAAATTGGGGAACAAACTATAACTCTGAACACAATATGCAACTTAGAGTCTGCAAGATTGAGTTCAAATCCCTCTTGAACAAAAGCACAAAACTCACAATCAACTCAAAAGAATTTCGTCACATGGTAGTTTGGATTGGCACAAAGTCTCAAAACAACTTGCCTCTTTTATTGAAAGCAATCTAATTTACATATAAGCTCAAAGTCCTAGAGTGTATATACAAACCGACAAACTTTTATTGCCTTGCCAAAAGATAAAATTGCAAAGAGCACCCTCCTTTATTTATAGTTGAGGGGCTGAGAGTGAAAAGTGAGAGAAACCCAACTAATTGAGACTTATTCAACAACTGACTACCTACAGTTGACTTATTCAACATTGCAAGTCCTGATGTCCTGCAATGTGATTACATGTTATAACTTTGTAGGTGATACTATCACATGCAATTACATCTTGTTTTTACATTATATGTAATTTGTCGAAATGAAATTACAAATATATAATGAAAATTATTCTAAGTGTCTAACAAGACACGATGCCTATTTACATCATCCTTTTGTCATTTTTCATATTGCTACAGGATGCTAGCACTTTGAAGATTCCAGGCACGGTGAAAGCATTATGTCTTGGAACACGACCTGCATCCCAAATTGTTCTGCATCATAGTAACTTTCATTGGTAAAGCATCTTCCCGTATCTGACTTGAAAGCATTCTATGTTCTCCATCACTCCTGTTGCTCATCCACCCCCTTTTTATGGCCTTGTCATAACATTCTTCCTTGCACCAAGCTCCAACCTTGAAATCTACTTGCAAAATGAGGCCCACGAGTAATTTAAGATTTTTCGATGGGCATTGTAGGTAGATTAAATATACGCATTTGAACTCACAAATGGGAAGTCCAAGTTACAAATGCAAATATATACTATGGAAGATAACTTTTACTCGTAATCTGGATTTAGAAACTCGATTACAGGTACTCTTTGGAAGTATTTTTGCTTGCAATCGGGATTTAAAATCTTGATTACATGTATAGTAGAGAAGTGCTTTCACTTGCATTCGGATTTTAAAATTCCGACTGCAGGTAGCAAAAGACTTCAATTTTGCTTGAGAGATGCACTTTTAATCGGGATATAGAATCCCGATTGTAGGTTGGGAAAACATTCTCATTTGGAATTGCGCACATAACTTGGCCATTTGGAAGAACACTGAAGGCTGCAAGTATAGTTGTTTCTCCTTTGCAAATTGGAAAAGTATTTGAGCATTTGGTCTCGGGAACCAATATTGTGGAAGAACTCATTTGTGATTTTACAAAAATGTCTCAAATATTACTGATTGTAACCATGGAAATATTCAATACATGATATAGTGATCACATTTTTGTAAATAATCTGATGTAAATTACAGAATATAAATAAAGAAGAAACCATAAAAAATGCTCTCAGAAATACACAAAAATGAATCTACAGATCCTCTTTACACAAAAAGGCAGCAAATAAAACCTAGCCGCAGGTAAAAATGGAAAGAAAATGCAAAAAATGTTGGGATTTTTGACCAAAAATACCACAGATTTGATTAAAATGACTATGATTATACCAGAAAAGCCATGGTTTTATACAAAAATGACCAGTAATAAGCAAAAAAAACCAGGCAAAATGTAGAAATAATCACGTTTTTCGCTGCTACAGAGAAAAATGGAAGAAAATGTCTATGTTTTTGTTAAAAAAACCCCTAAAATGGCACATACGACCATGAAATGCAGAAATGACCATGGTTTTGTACAAAACGACCTCTATTTGGTAAAACAAACATGAAAATGGCAAAAATAACCACAAAATTTAAAAAAAGTCCCTAGGAAGTAAAAATGACCAAGGAAACATAATCGTGCATTTGTCTTAGGGCACTAATCGCTGGTCTGAGTCAAAACGTGACTCCAAAACAACTTCAAAAGCATGGAAAAACCTCAACACTCTGCAAATAACATGAGGAAATCCTTTGCGTAGGCCTAAAAGAGAATTTGGAAGAGTTCTAAACCAAAGAAAAATGAAAAACTCTAGCATTAATGGCGTCTTCAGTTCTGGGACATTTCATGACAAATGGCGACCAACATTGCATAAGAATCCCTTCAAACAAGCATCATTTGCCATGACACATGATAGAGATGCACAAAAAACTCATTTTTTGATTTCAAAACACTAGTTGCAAAGATTAACGAGCTTCAACACTTGCGTTTTTGGAGATAAAAACCCACACGGGACCATTCAAGCATCATCGAGTTTGGTAAAATATTTTACAAGCTTATAAAACTTGTAATATAGATAGATAAAATTTTAATGTCCGCGAGGCTAAAAATAGCCTATCGGATAGCAAGACAACTTAAGCCAACTTCAGTAGCTCGGTTCTTTTCTTGTGCAAGCTGATGATGAGCACACCTAACTTTTCAATGTACACCTCGCTGAATAGGTTATGCCAAGAGCTATCAGATATAATATCCGTAAATTTGTCCCTGCTGTCCTTGTATGCTTCACATTCTAAAATAAAGTGATGCTCAGTTTCCACTTTCCCAGAATTGCAAAACATGCAAACTCTCTCTTCCCAAGCGTCCTTTGGCCTCTTCCAATGTCTGGTCTAATAAAGAAGTTGATGAGAGTTGGTTCTCAGCTGAGCAATAAGACTTTCAGCTTTCCAAGAAATGTTGGCCCCTATGTATACCTTTTGGAGTTGATCATATGTGGGGTTGAACTCATTGATATAATATATTTTCTTCCTTCCATGCCCATTTTCCCAATTTCTCTTGTAATATTTCCCCATAACGAAGACCTTTATTTCTTTGTTATTTGTGGGGCACATATTGAATTGGATATTCCATTTAGTCATCCACTTGATGTTTTGTTGCATCCGCATCTTTTTTTGTTTACACAATGTATTGTTAAAAACAATGCTAGGCCATGTATCTCCTTCCATTTTTTCGATTTGTTTTAGATAGCTTATGAGGTGAACCATAGCAAGTGCCTCGACAGAGCACTTGCTATGGTTCACCTCATAAGCTATCACATGCAGGGTTGAACTCATTGATATAATATATTTTCTTCCTTCCAAGCCCATTTTCCCAATTTCTCTTGTAATATTTCTCCATAACGAAGACCTTTATTTCTTTGTTATTTGTGGGGCACATATTGAATTGGATATTCCATTTAGTCATCCACTTGATGTTTTGTTGCATCCACGTCTTTTTTTGTTTACACAATGTATTGTTAAAGACAACGCTAGGCCATGTATCTCCTTCCATTTTTTCGATTCTTTTTAGATAGCTTATGAGGTGAACCATAGCAAGTGCTTCGATAGGGCAGTCCCGATTTCACTTAGCATGATATCATACGGGACGATGCTTTTGATTTTAAATTTGCTTGTGATCAAACGCTTTTGAATTCCCTTGATTTGCTTCCATTGTGCGATAGAAGTGCTGCTGGCCCATAGTTCACACCCTTAGAGAACTATTGGCAGAACAAGAAGACCAAACAAGGTTTGAGTAGTTTTCCAATCCCAAACCTCCGCTTTGCGACACCTATTTTGAAGAGCATAAAATGCCTTCCATCCACCTAATGTCCTTTTATTTCTGCAGCCTACCTAGCTTAGATTTTGGTTGAACTCAATGCCGAGATATTTATACCCTGCAACTTCCACAAGAACGCTGCCACCAAAATAAAACTCTTGTTGATGTGATTTTTTATTATTAGAAAAAACCATGACTTTAGTCTTGTTGATGTTAACTTGCATCCCCACCATTCTACAAAAGCGGTCAAGAGAGAGTAAATGTTCTTGCAAACCACAAGCAGATTTGGCAATCAAAATGAGATCGTCTTCATAGAGGAGCAGCCTTATTACAAATTCACCCAACTGGACACCCTCACCATTTTGCATGTTTAACCACTCTTCAAGTTTATTGATATATAAGCCAAACAAAGTAGGAGATAGAGGACAACCTTGTTTGACCCCAATATCACTCTTAAAACATTTTGAAAGGCCATCTGAAGTTTTGATTTTGACTTTCACCTCTTCATACATCCTATGAACAGCAGCTCTAAGATGTGTAGGAATCCCTAATTCTTCCATCTTGAGCCAAAGCTTGTCCCTAGGGACAGTGTCAAAACCCTTTTTAAAATCAACAAAATAACAAAAAACCTCCTCCTTTTTCTCCCACTCTTTTTTGATAATGTGCCTCAGAGTGATACAATGATCAACCATTGAGTGTTTTGGCCTAAAATCAGCTTGCCCTTTTTCATGTTTATGATTTTCTTCCGCCCATTTGCTGATCCTATTTTCTATCATGTTGCCAAAAAGTTTTGCAAAGAGAGGATTGATCATTATAGTCCCGTAGTTGGAGGGATTATTGACATCACCACTCTTAAAAAGTGGTATAGCAAGGCTGATTGTCCAATCTTTAGGAAACCCCATTTGACTGATATTGTTGAAGATTTTCGTAATGTGTGGAGCAAGGGTTTCTATACCCCACTTGAGATAATCTGCTTGAAGCTCAACCAAGTCTTTTGCTTTACCAACACCTAACTTCTTAATGCCCATCTCTACCTCTTGCACGGTGAAAAGATTTGTTGTATTGTTGACCAAGGGTGGCTGGTCCTCCCCATCTTCTTACTCATAGAGTTTCCTAGCATAGTCAAACCATTGGGTGGCTGTAATATTATTATCAGTTTGCTTCTTCCTTGGCTGGAGTTCTTTGCAAAAAAGTTTGGGGTTATTTTTACCCATGGAAATTAGCTCCTTTCTTCTTGTGAACATAAAATCAGTTTTTTTCTTCTTTAGGATTTGCTTGTAAACTTTAATGTCAAGGTTTGTTTTATTTGACTCCCTCAGATTTCTCCTAGCCATCTTGCATTCTATATCGAACCATGCATTAGCTGGAAAACAATTTGTTTCAGATTTTCTACTTTTTGTTCTCTTGCACTTTGAGAGAGCCTCATAGATCAAACTTGACACCATATGGCTACTAGCAACGTGTCTGTGCATATGCTTCCTCCTACAAAGTCTCTCAAGAGTAGCCTTGAAGATGTTACCATTTTCTTAAGTCAAAAGAATTCTACCCTGGGAAGGAGGTTGTTGAGGGCATTTGTTTTTTGCCCCAAGCTGCTTATCCTCTTCCCACAACATATCTATGTACAACGGTCTATGATCTGATTTGAGATCCCATATGTGCTCCCCAATTACAACTCCCTCAATTCTCTCTTACAAATTCTGTGAACAAATTGCATAATCAGCCATGGTTGCTCCGTTGTAAGTGTTACAAGTGAAATTGCCCGACTTGGACCATCTAGCCAAACCATTGCAAATTATTAGATCAAAAGTGCCACATAAAGTGATCAATTCTTCCCCAAAATGATTGCAGCCTTTAGCATCTTCTGAGACTCCTTCTCACTGATGTTTTCTCTTTTCTGTGAGCCAAATAGGATTACCATTTTCTTTGAAGCTGAAAATACTAGCTTGGCAATTTTCTGCTCTAGCGTTGAAATCTCCGACAAGAAGAACATCCCCACGCTGCAAAAAAACATCTTTCTTTAAAGCAGCATAGGGGTCATTGTGATCTAAACCACACTTCTTATAGGTTTTGGATACTTGTGGGGCAAAGTAACATGTTGCTATTCTGAGAAGACTATTGTTTTCCACAATTTTGAACCAAATGAATTGTTTATTAGAATCTGCCTTTTCCAATTGAATGAAACACCCTTCCCTTTCTTTTACAAGAACCATAATGCCTCCATGGCCTTTACCATTTCCTGCTGCCTCATTTCATACTGCCAACTTCCAGTAGCCTTCAAACAATGGAGTCTTACATCCTTCGTGTTCATGTGTCTCTATGAGACAAATAATGTCTTTGCCTTCCGCAATAGGTCCTAACCTAGGCCTACATCTCCAAGGATAACCTCTGCAATTCCAACAAACTAAACTTAAGGAAGCCTGGGCTGAACTTGATTGCTATTTGTTTTGATTTGGAAGACTCAGATTTGAGTTGTCATCCTTATGAGGGAATGCTGATCTTGTCGTATAGTTGCCTACTGAAGAATTTGTTGCCAAATCCTTGTTGCCCACTTGCTGCTCTATATTGGGACGGTGACCAAAAGGAGCAATAACTGCTTTGCCCTTGAACATCCAAGCCCTTTTTCCTTCATTTCTAGCTGTTCTGATTGTTTCCACTTCCATTTTTCTTTCTTCCTACTGTCTTATAGTTAGATCTTCATCTAAAAAGAAGCGAGAACCCCTCAAGAGCTGTTTTTTGCTCAATAAATTTTGTTTGTCACGAATACTGGGCATAATCACCTTAATGGGCCTATGTCTCTCATCGCATGACTTGCCAACTCTCCATGCTTGGCAGATTTGACCTTGTCACAAGACTTCTTGGAGGAAGTCCCTCGTTAAATCAAGGGTGTGTTCACCTTCACCGTAGTCTTTTACCCCTTTGATAATTTTATTGGATGCCCTGAGCTGCCTTTCCTTGACCTCCCTATCTTGGGTGTTCTTCATGTGAGTATTTGCCTCCTCACCTGGACGTGCAAGGTGTTTACTGTTTTTATCCCACATCTTAGTAACTTCTGAGAAACTCCTTTTCTCCTCTTCAACCTCGGCCTTTCCTGATAAACTTGCATGATATAACAATTTCTCCTTATCTTGAGATGTCTCAGTATTCGCTGTAACCTTGTTTGCTTCCCATGAAACTCTCGAATTTTGCCATTCATCCTTCATGTTCTGCCATTCAAGTTTCCCAGCTAAGAGTGTTTCTTGCAATAGTGAGACTTGAACTTTTAAAGCATTGTTGTTGTCTGTCAGAGACTTATTTGCTGCAATCAGAACATGCAGTTTGAGGCCACTTTCTCGCTCTTTAACCTCTAGAAGTTCTAACCTCTCCTTGGCCATCAAAAGTTCTTGCACATATAGATTAGGACACCAAGCGAGAGGTGTAGAAGTAGGGTTGTAAGTGACGGGGTCTATAAAGTTACTTTGCACATATAGATTAGGACACCAAGCTAGAGGTGTAGAAGTAGGGCTGGAAGTGACGGGGTCTATAAAGTTACTACTGCCGTACAAAAGGTTGTTGCCACCTAAATGTGCAGGGGGACACTTTTTGATGCCATCCTTTTGTCTTGTCTCCTGCTTATTCACCCTCTGACCATGTGTTTTCTTTTCATGTGACCATTTCATACGGGCAAGTCTACATTTTAAAATACTTTTAAACTGTTTAACGTTTACCCAGATATATTTTCTTGTCTTGCCAAGTGAAGCAATTTTTACTTGTCCCAAATGATTAGTTTCAAAGTGCACCAAAATTTCTTGACCATTTTGACTAGTGAAATGGTTTGTTTTTCCATTCTTTTGCAATGACAGAAGGAACAAAAGGGGACAGAAAGAAAAATACAATGACAGGAATAGTTAAAAAATGAATAAACTGGAACACCTCGAGCCTGCAACTGTCCAACAAACTGGGTCCCTTTGATCTAGAAGCACACCTTGTCTCTTCCCGCTGTGGATTGGGCCCGGTTGCCTCTTTCCCGTTGAATAAACCCTCCCCAAAGCACAAAAAAAAAGCCCCCGACAAAAGTTGTGAAGCTATTGCCCATGTTAGGCAGATTTGACCCCACCTTGCTACGCCAGTGCTAAACTGGTATGATAAACGAATGCCCTGCTATGCCTTGCTATGCATTCGGTGAGGAAATAGCGATTTTGCATGAGTCCTTCTTGGTCTTTTGCGAAATAGCGAAAAAAAAATTCTCCTGCACGTCAATGAGATTTCCTGATGATTGTTGTTCTTCTTGCGTGAGTGTAGGGCAAAAGTTTTCTTTATTTTCTTGCTCTGGTTATGAAGTCCGATAAAGGCTTTGGGCTCATTTCGGGACTAATAAGACATTTTACAAGTTGTTTTAAACTTGCAGTATATAAAAAAAAGCTCGATAAAAATCAATTCGGGACTTTTTAAAAGCTTTGCATTGAATATTGTTAATATTATGGCCTTTTCGGCTAAGATCAATTAGGACAAGTAAGTTGATAATAATAAATTATGGATATATATTTTTATTATTACACCTTTGGTTAATTAATATATATGTGGAAGTGCGATTTTATAATAATAAATAATAAGGCATTTATTATTTTTATTATAAATAAAATTAATTACTTGGGAGGGCCCAAGTCGGCCACCTTGAGGTGGAAGAGTTTATTTAATAATGCTCATATATATTGGAGTTTTTGATGAAGGACAAACATATAAAAACATAACATGTGAATGTCCTCTTCATCAATGCTTGGAGCAAGTTAATTAGGGCATAATTGTGCAGCCCTAGAGGAGCGAGTTAGAGCAGAACTGTGCAGCCCTAGAGGAGCGAATTAGGGCAGAATTGTGTAGCCCTAGAGGAGCCAATTAGGGCAGACAACAAGGGTGAACTAGGGCAGAATTGGAGCAGCCCTAGAAGAGCGAATTAGGGCAGACAACAAGGGCAGAATTGGAAAATGCATTTCCCCTTGTAACACTGGAAAATGCTGATCCTTTTGGCTAATTTCTAGAATACTTATTTGTATATACCAAAAATAAAATATGAAATTAAAATTCTGTACTAAGCTGTTAAATCTATGTCAATTTTTAGAATATAACACTTGCTTTAAATATGAGAAATGAATGCAAATTGAAATCCGAATCCTATGCTAACTGCATGCTCAGATCTAATTAAAAATCAGAATACCAGTAAATCTTATTCCTTATATTTAATCAATGTATGAAAATATAATAACATACTTGAAACTTGATTTGTTATTCTAAATGCCAAATTCGAATGCTGCATCATATGTCAATATACTCAAAGCAACTATTTAAATAAAAAATATAATTATTATTAAGTCTGTGCATTCGACCACAATAAAGTTATTCAAGGATGCAAACAATTCCAAAGGCCGTGTAAGGTGGACTTGATCATTCATTGAAGCTATGATTTAATTCAAGGCTAGGGAAATATTGAAGGGCTGTATTAATGCAACCTGTGCTTGCATTGATGACAGGTTCATTCAAGGAATTCCCAATGCAGCATACAAATGTTAGCCGCCCTTCATAATAGTATGCTGCGATCTTACATTCAAAGGGCTACACTTTACATCGGTAGAGCTGCCTTTAAAATTAGTCAGCAGTAATGTGATTTGCGAAATATTTCCTACTGATCTAATTATGATTAAAACATCAAATAACAATAAAATGATAATACGAATCCAGCAAGTTAATATTAAATTTTGACATTCACAATTGC
The DNA here is from genome assembly GCA_027943335.1 of Chamaecyparis obtusa. Taxonomy (NCBI): domain Eukaryota; kingdom Viridiplantae; phylum Streptophyta; class Pinopsida; order Cupressales; family Cupressaceae; genus Chamaecyparis; species Chamaecyparis obtusa. The sequence goes on from BSBK01000559.1 coordinate 1,872,874, forward strand.
TATAGCCATAACATATTGAAAAGCATACGTATTATATTGGAAACAGCAGCAATATACAAATGAGTCTAAACTCTCAATGATGTCGCTGATTTGAAATTTGTTTGCAAATGTAATAGCTCTCCAACTGAAGCACAATTGTGATCCTTGTATAGGATTGTCCAAATGGAGATGAGGATTTTTGTCTTCGAAATCCAAAGAGATTTTAAGAGGGTTTTTTTCCTTGTAAACTGCCAACATTGCAATTTGAAATTTGAAATTTGAAAATGATGAAGATGAATAAGGATAATCAATAATGAGCCTTGACTTCTCTTTTATAGGTGCTTTTCCTCAGGCCCTCTAATTATTTTAATTTTTTAATGTATTTTGTTTTCTCTTCTTATTTAAAACATACTTTAAAATTACACCCAAGGGCCCCTTTCTTAATTATATTTTAAATAAAGTATTAAAGGCACATTAAAAAATAAATCAAGTGGCCATTTTAAAAAATGAAATAATTGGGCACATTTAGTTGTTTTGGAAAAGGGACACAACAAGAAGTGAATAAAAAATAACTAGTCACTCATAAACCCTTACAAGCTGTATGCTGAAATTTGTTAACATTTTCCATTCCGATACTTATTATGTTTCATAATAATGTAGCTGGTACAATTGCGGAAGGCATGTAGCCATCCTTACCTTTTTGGTGGTGTGGAACCAGAGCCATTTGAAGAAGGTGAACACCTGGTTCAGGTATTATTAATGACTTGCCAAAATAATTGATTGATATAATGATACTCTTCTGTTCTAGAGGTGTTGTTAAGTAATTGCTGCTCAGTGACTCGGGATTTTCAAACTCAAAATATACTGTCTTGTATATGTGTAAAATCAGGCAAGTGGGAAACTCCTTATTCTGGATGCTCTACTTCAGAAACTGCATTCGGATGGTCACCGTGTTTTGATTTTTGCTCAAATGACCCGTACGCTAGATATTCTTCAGGTTCGATTCCCCTTTTGGCAAAGGATTCTGAGCTGTTTATGAAAATAGTTTAACTCAAAATTCAAAATTTCCTCTGTTTTATGATCCACAATCTATCTTTACTACAATTTGAGTGAGTTATGCATCTACAATTGAGTAACATATTGTTTAGTTTTTCACCTTCAAAATATCTACATTTCTATGTATCTAGGATTACCTGGAGCTGCGAAGGTATTCATATGAGCGCCTTGATGGTTCAGTGAGAGCTGAGGAGCGCTTTGCAGCAGTGCAGAGCTTTAGTGGAAAATCTTCAAGAGTGCGAGAGGCCAGTGGCATTGAGAGACCTGATGATGACACTAACAAGGCATTTGTGTTCCTTATATCAACTCGAGCTGGTGGTGTTGGATTGAATCTTGTAGCAGCTGATACAGTTAGTATATGTACAATTTTATGTTGAAGGTTATTTGATTTTGATCTACGTTATGGTTCTCTTTCTAAACTTTGGAAGCGACAATCTTCAATAAGAAATGTCTTTTTGGTTTTAATACTAGATATGTATTAATTGGATCAATAATCTTTTTGACTATCACTACAGGTGGATGAGTTTTTTTAATTCTTTAGATTTTATTTTATAATAACACAAGATTTGAATTAACTTTGTAAATTATGTTGTGAACCTAAATTATATTTTTTAACTCTTTCTAAGTCAAAATATATCATGTAATAGTTTTCTTTAAATATCTAACTGGTCTTTTCTCTTTAAATTATGAAAGTGCGAAATGGAAGGCATTGCTGATAAGTGATATGCAATTTACATATGCTATAACAAATTTTATCATTTACTTTGCATTCTTGAAGTTTGTTTGAGTTTTATCCTTGTCAGTCATCAACAATCTCATTAATATGGTGTCTGTGATAAATGGATCATTAATATTTTTTTGACTAAAATATGCCCAAATAGATAATCAGAAATCTATATATGTTTGATGGGAACAGTAGTATAAGATTCTCAAATCAGAATTTGTTGTATGACTGAAAATAAACCGTCATTTAATTTGGAGCATGCATAGCATCGTAGAAATGTGGAGTGGTCTAACTTACCAGAATTTTTGCTTATGAAATTTACAGTTGTCAATTTTAAGTTAATTTTGTTTTGGTTTAACAGCTCTATTTCTTTATTGTGTCTGTGTTGTAACTTGTGGTTGACATTTTAATTAATTGTCAAGTTGTGTTTGTTTATTGCAGGTGATATTTTATGAACAGGACTGGAATCCACAGGTTGACAAGCAAGCATTGCAGCGCGCTCATCGCATAGGTCAGCTGCATCATGTCTTGGCATTAAGTATTGTGACAGAAAACACAGTTGAGGAGGTACTTGCATTTGTAGATTCCAAGTTTCAACAAAGCCAGCTCTTCTTTTGTTTCAAAAGTTTCAAAGATCCAATGATTTGACAGTTTTTGTGATTTGGACTAAGCATATAGTCAAACTGATACAGGCTTGTGACAGGTCATTATGTGCAGGGCAAAACGAAAATTACAACTTGCTCACAATGTTATTGGTCCTGATGATTCTGATCTTGGAGAAAATGGAACTCAGGATCCATCAAGCAATGATTTAAGGTCCATGATAATTTATGGCTTACACAAATTTGATCCTTTAGAAGATGTAGAAAAGATCTCAAATGAAACCAGCTATACTGAGATGAAAAGTATGGCTGAAAAGGTTTTGGGCACACGACTTCATGGTTCCATGAACATGGTTGATGAAAGGTTTAAAATTGATTCTCGAGGAAGGACAGGAATTGACTCTATTTACTTTTATGATGGTAATGATGTTTCTTCAGAAACATATATTGAGATAGATTCAGACCATGATAAAAATGCTGATGAAGTTGCATTCAAGTCGTGGATGGACAGAGCAAAGGATGTACCATTGAATGATCAGTTGGTTAATGATGCAAGAGGAAGAAATCAGGCAGCTTTTCGTGTTGAGTTAGAGGAAGCTAGAGCTGAGAAGAGAAGAAAAATAGAGGATAAAAAGCTTGCTAAATGGAAAGCTCTTGGCTATAAGTCGCTGACAGTTGAAGATGTGTCTGAGAGACTGAGCATTGAACAAAGCTCAGACTCTGGGGAGGTTCAGTTTGTCTTTGGAGATTGCACACACCCTATAAAATGCCATCCAAATGAAGTGACGATAATTTTTAGGTATGTATTTTCTATTCAAAAGGAAGGCCTTGCAAATGAATGAACAATTATTCTTAGGTATGTGTTTTCCATTCAAAAGAAGGGCCATGCAAACAAAGTGTCAGTTATTTTAGGCATGTGTTTTCGATTTAAAAGAAGGGTCATGCAAACAAACTGTCAGTTATTTTAGGTATGTCTTCTCTATTTGAACAGAAGGCCATTTCAAAGACAAAACTTCTTAATTATCGGATGGCTGATTGTTTCTTCAAATGTAAAGAAAATTTCAAAGGCTATTTCAAGTGTCTTTTGTATCTAGAATTGTTTATTTGTACTTATATGCAAATGTTTCTTTTGTGCTTGGGATTTATCTTTCTCAGTTATAACTGCACTTATGGTTATAAATTTCATTTATTTTGTTTCAAGATTCTACCTTCTCTCTTAAGTTGCAAGTAATGTTCACAAGATTGTAGTAGGGGGTAATTTTATGGAATATCTAGAAACTAAAAAAAAAAGAGAACTGTACCAATGCCCAAGTGGCCAAAGTAGATTAATCATACTTAAAAGAATGTGGAGTTACAATAAAACAATGGTGAAAAGGAACCTTCAAGTTTTATGAAAATAACTATGCTAAAATGATGTTAAAATATGGTTTTGGAGCCAATAAAAATGGTTAAATCACAATCTGCTAAATCTAAGAAGTGCAAATAGCCATGTGGGAGAAATATGGGAAAGATCCCTCATTAAAACAAGGAGCTAATGGGATGAACCCAAATTTGAAGTGACAAGATATGGGGTAATGACATATCATGCTATCTACATATGTGTTTATATGATTGAATCACAAGCCACAAGATCCAATTTCCTGTACTTCTTTCATGGACAGAAATTCTTAATTATCTATGGAACACTGGATGATAGCATAGACCACCAACTTGTGATTTAAAATGGACCATTAAATGTTCATTCTTTATTTATAAAATGTTGATTAAATTATAAAAGCACTTATGGTTATAATTTTTTATTTGTTTAGCTTGAAACTTTTACATTCTCTCTTGGGGAGCAAGCAATGATCAAAAGATGGGGGTAGGGGGATAATTCCGTGGATGTCTATCAGGAAAGGAACAAAAAAAATTGATTGATGTACTCAAGCAAACAAACTCGAAAGAGCATGAAGTTAAGAATGCTTCGGTGAGAAGAACCTTCACTTTGTACAAATGTATGAAATGCTAAAACAGTGTAAACATAATCAGAGAGTTCTACAAATGTAATAACTATTAGGCACCAGAACAATGTAAACATACTTAGAGAGAAAAATGTATCATGGTTAGGCCTCTAGCCATGAGATCCAAGTATGAATCCATGTGAGGAAAAGATGGAGAAGATCTCTCAATAAAGCAAGGAGCTGATAAAGTACACCTAAACTTGAATCGACAACATAGAGTGAATGAATTGTATGCCTGTATCTGTATATGTACTTATGTGTAAAAATGCTTTTACAAGAAGCTTTAAGATCCAGGTACAGATACAAATAGCCATGTGAGGGAAATAACCCTCAATAATGTTATTCCTAACTGGTTACTGAGAGGTGGGGTGAATCAGTAAATACTATTTCTATCTCCAATTAAAAATTGTATAAAGATTCTTGCAAGATAAATAGAATGTAAATAACCATTCACAAACAGAAATAGAAATACTCAGATCAACACATCATATATACGTGGAAACCCTCAGTTAGAAGGAAAAAACCATGGTGAGACAGAGCTCACAACTTCACTACTGCAGTAATAAAGGCACCCTGTTAGGAGCTTACAAAGCACTTGTAAGAGTGCTACCCGGTAAAGGGATTTGGTAGAAGATCGGTTAAGATCTTAATTTTGTTAGGAGCCGCCTTATTAAAAGACTTTTAAACATCAATTAAGATGCAACCCGGTTAAAGGATTTATACAAAGAACCTATTAGGGTTCACCCTGATAGAGGGATTTGAATATGCTTTAACAGAATAAAAGCAATGATCTTAATTGACACTGTCTGTCTGATTAGATCATACCTGTTGACCTTAGTGTTTTGCTTGGCTGTTGGTCCTTTCTGTCTTTCACCTTTGTGACCATGGCTCTTCTTAGAAGAAATCTCTCTCCTGCTCTGTATATTCAACAACACTTATTTTGTGTCCTATGACCTGTATATATAAGAAATTAATCTTATTAAAACCTAACTCATAGAACCGCCAAGCTGTAAACTCACCCAAAAGTCATGCAGCAAAAAGCTTTGCGAGATGATCTTGAGTTTACCTTGAAACATCCGCGTAGAAATAAAACTAACTCTTGTTAAAAAGCTAACTCCAGTTCTGAATGGTGGATGCTCCGTATAATCTGATTTTAAATCAGACAGTTCCGCATAATCCGGTGCGGATTTATATGCACTTGACCGGTATTGATCTTATACCCGGTTCATCCCCTTTATGCAATATAAGACCGGTACTATGTACTCTGTTCGGTCTACCGGTGCATCTCCTCTGTTTAGTCTACCGATGCCTATAAAGTAATATGAGTGATCTACCAGTTTACCTACCGGTGGGAATGGTGTTTGCATCTAACCTCACCAATGACAACTTAAATTTGCTAACAATCTTCCCCTTTGGCATTGGTGGCAAAACATTACTCACTCATCACAATTAATTCCCTGTCCTGTAGACTTCTCCTGTGTGTGCGCTTCATCTCTTCTGTCTGTAGACTTCCTTTGTTTTTGTGCTGCCTTCTACTCTGTAGTTGAATCTACTCTGTATCACTTCTGTCTCACTTTCGAGCTTCTTCCTTTTTGATCTTCTCCTTTTCTAATGTCTTCTTCCCTTTTGGTGATGTCTTCTTCCCCTTTTTGCCTCCATAGGACAAAGAGTTATGCGGTACTGACTCGTTTACATAGGCAACTTTGTAAAGATGTCCTTGTACACTTTCTTCACGGTATGAAGAAAAGGGTTCCACTGACCGGTGACATGTTCTATATTTTTCTCTGCTGCTTTTAGAGAGACAATAATGTTCTCCATGTCCTCTACAGTCTTGTAGTCCGGTTAACTGATCAGATTCTCAGCATCTGTTGCAGTCTGTTGCATTAAATCAAATGTGGGGGCCATTAATAATTGAAATCCAATAATATCTTGGATTTTCTTGGTCTTCTCTTCAGATGCCTTTCTCAAAATGAAATCGGTTGCAGAGGTATTCTTGATGTTAAACTGGGAAGACAGAGCTCTTATGTCTTCAGAAGTCTTCGATGACTTCTCTGTGATGTCTTGTACAAAAGTGTCAAAATTTGAAGTCCTGGTCATCAGACTTCCTGCAACTTGAATCTGTTGTTGAAGTACCCTTAAGTTGGTAGACATTGTTACCTTTATTTCTTCGACCTGTTTGTGGAGAATTTCTATTCTCTTCTTCTCATAGTGATCAATGGCAATTGTCTCCGGATCGGTGACATCTTCTCCTATTGCTTCAGCTAAAATCTCCAATTGATCAATTACAGGTTCATCTTTATCTATGTCTGCATCCGGTACAAAGTTGTACAAGATGTTCTTGACACTTGTTAGGACCATGTCCTGTTTCCTCTTTGTCAGCTTGTTTAGTTGCCTATTTGACATTTTGCTTATGTCAACCACAGTCTCGCTAGCCTTGCTCTTCTTGGCTTCTGTGTCTGCTGCAAAGGTTAATTTCCTCTTGGATGAGGAGGAGCTTGGAACATCTACTTGTTCCTTTTGTCTTGGCTCCTGTACCGGTTTTTCTTGCTCAATGCGTACAAGTAACTCTTGTTCCTGTTCATTTTGTTGTTCTTGTTTTTCTTCATTCCCCGGTTGTACCATCTCTTCCGGTATTCTTACCTCTTCCTGTACTTCCCCTTTTGGTTGTACTTCTACTTCTGTTTGAGCATCTTCTTCCTGTTGCAATTGCTCTTCTGGTGGGGCTTCTTCTTTGTGCTGCTCTTCAGCTGTATGTAGATCACCCACAACAATTTCTTCTTCACCATCTGCAGTGTTGTCAGTAGTCATCTTGACCGATGACTCTCTTGGTACTTGTTCACTTGATGTGAACTGTTCCTTAGGAACTTCTTGTTCACCGGTTGTAGGTTCTTCATGAGCAGTGAATTGAACCGGTGGTTCTTGTGCCATTTCAGGTTGATCCTGTGGACCTGTTGCCTCGAGAGCATTGAAATCATATTGTTTCCATAAATCTAGTGTCTTTTTGTAGACTTCGTTTTCATAACCATTTAGTATTTTGGTAACCCTATTCTTTGTATCCAGATTCATGGATACTTCCTCCATTAGAAGTTTAATTCTGTCTTCACTGAGACCAGGTTGCACTTGTGACAGTGTCTCCTTAACAATTCTATTATTGGAGCCTAGACTGGTTCTCCATTTAGTCATTAATCTTGTATTTAGTTCACGGGGAAACTTAGACCTGTAGTCTCTTGGAGTTCTATTGTAATCCAAGAAGGTTTCCAACAAAGCTACTATTATTGCTTGTTTATCTTCCTCTCCTAGCACACTATACCATTTAGCCACATTGGCTACTTCTCCAAAATCCATTACTTGATCTACTATATCATTTACAGTCATAGTGCGAGCCTTACCTCTTTCTGGAGATACAAGAATGGTTGGAGGAGTTGGATCACCACCTTTGTTGTCAGTGATATTGACGATGACTGGTTTAGTCGATACCTTAGCTTTCACTTGAGCTTCGGCTCCTAGAATTCCCTTTCCTTTACTAGTATCTTGGACCAGTGGCTCAGTGGTCCTTTGGCATGCTTCTTTTGCCTGTTATTGGGTTTGAAGAAGTTTTGTCCATGTTGCCACACCTTCATCGTGAACCTTGTCAACTTCTCCAACAAGCATCTGATTTATCCTTCTAATCAGGAAGTTTTTCTTGTGTAGTTTTGCTTGATGAGTTGCCTTGTCCAGAGTTAAGTGATTATGAACTTCAAGCAGAGCTCTTATCCTTAGCTCCTTTTCTCTTTCCATTGAAGCCTTCCATCTTGCTTCAAGAATCTCTTGAAGATCGTTAGGTACAACCTTATGAAGTTCTGTGGGAGAGATGTTGAATTTGTGAATACAGTGAACTACTGCTTGTATTTTTCTCCTATCTTCTTCATTGGCCAATTGATATCTTCTGTTGACGGATCCCATTCCACTAGATTCTTTCAACCCTGCCACAAATTCATCAATTGTGGGTTTTCTTCCTCTTGGTGCATCCTCCTTCACTGGTTTACCAGATTTCCTCTTTCTGACTAGAGGAACTGTATCTTCAATCTATGTTTCCTTCTGTTCTTCCCCTTGAGTGCTGGGTACCGGTTGTGCTCTCTTCCTTTGGACTTTTGGTTGATCTGCTATCGGTTTCTTCTTTGGTGTGGGGGTCCACTTCACATATACATTCTTAATTGGTACCTTTTTCTTTACATTCTCTTGAATCTCTTCAAAGGTCCCAAACCGGAGAGCGGACAAGTCCAAATTACTGTCTTGCAGGGCATCTGCATATGCCTTGGCCGTTTTGGAGGAGATCTGGTAACTGAGCTCCGGTGCGTACTCAGTTCTTGGTTCCACAACTTGAATGATGCAATGGTCAGTGGTCACCAGAAAACACACATCATCTTTGTAGGAGTCAACAATAGTTGACGAAACTCTTTCCCTGGCGTGCATCCTCAACTGGAATGCCTCAAAGTACTCATTCATAATTTTACTGAACTAGTTTCCTAGTTTGTTAACCATGTCGTTGATCTGTATCATTACTGGTCTGTCGGTATCCCATGTCACCTTGCCTATTCTAGGAAAATAATTCTGATAGTAGAAGAATAAGCATACCAGTAGGGTTTCATATTTTAGGAACTTTTTCTTTACAATGCTGAGCTTCTTTAGATTTTCAAATATTTGACCTTGTAGCATTTCGCAAAGATTGTACTGGGCGTTGTCATGCATGATCAGGTGAACGAAATGAATGGCTCCTCTCGGTATGCTGTTCAGGTTGCTGGATTGATAGATTTTGTAACCTATCACAGCGGATGCGAACCGAACTCCTTGATCTTCAATGTCGTTGACGGTCATTATGACTACGACATTGGAGATGGTTATGAGGGTGAGTGCTTCCCCTTTGTCACTGTACCTGGTCACTCTTTGGAGGTCCTCGATGATTTGATTGCATGCTCCTTTTTTGAGCTAGAATCCAGGTTCATGCACACGACTGAGAACCAATCAAATCCAGTTTGGTCGAAAGACGGTTGGGTAGCAGACTCCGTTGATTAGCCCAGACGACACCAGCTTCGCGTATTTGTCTTGAAGCTTTCCGTCTGTGCATAGCGAGAGGTACTCGCTTTGGATGAAGGTCTCACCTAGTTCTTCTTGCTTGCAGTGAATGAAGGCCGTGAGATCTTCAGTCATGAGGACTCCATTTGGCACAGAAGATAGCGCACCAGACATGTCGTTTTCCCTGTTCTGAACCGCCATAATGTCGTAGCTAGGTCGGTGGACTTGGTTTCCTTTGATCAGCTTGACAGTGGAGGATGATGATGCCATTTCTTATCAACTGGTTTACACAGAAAGTAGCTTGATCGGTCTTATAGAAAATATCTTATCCATGATCAAAGCGCGAGAATATTACTCAAGCATAAGAAATTATTAATCACAAATCGCAAAGTAAAAGAAAATGAGTAATTCTCCTTTCTTTATATAGAGTTAGGGCATAACAGTAATTACCAAACTGTAATTATTTGTTAACAGCTATAGCATTAATTACCTTACCTAACTTTTCTTTCCTTTTTTCGCCAACCGGTATTCAAGCTTTTTCTTGTTTGAACAAACCCCGGTTGAATAGCGCTTACTTGTCCGATTTTGCTTACTGACTTAGTGATTTAGATGCTCACCAGTCCTACTAGGAACAGTAGACAAGCTACCGGTTCCCTCTATGCCTTTTAGGCTTAGTTTGCTGAAGAGATATCACCATCAACAGACAATGATCTTCCCTCTGTCTTCTCAGCAGAGCTTTTTGATTCCTTCTTGAACCAAATCTTGTTGACTTCTTTCTCGGTCTCTTTTCCTCTGTTGTTCTTCTCATTGGAAGATGAGGTCTTCATCACCGGTTTGACCGATCCTTTTCTTTTGTTCATTGACCGGTTCCTACAATCTTTGGCCAGGTGTCCAATTTTGTTGCAGGTGTAACAAACTATTCCGGTTTCCTTCCATGGATTTATCCTTTTTTTGTTAGGTGAATTACACCATGAGTCAGTATGATTATGTATGCCACTATTAGCACAATTGATTGTGCTCTGGTTGTCATTCATCTTTGGGAATATCGGTCTTGGTGGGGATCTGAATGCCATTGTTTTGGATCTGCATTCTTCAGCCTTGTGTCCAAACTTGTTGCAAGCAAAGCAATAGCCTTTGAAGTTTCCCCTGCTTCCACTGGACACACTTGTGGGGTGAGACCAGCATTCAGTGGTCTTGTGGCCATACTTGCAACAATTTTTGCAGTAATTGTTAGTTGGCTTCATCGGTGCATTTTTGCAATTTCTTTTTTTATGGCCTGGTTTTCCATAGTGATTGCAAGAATTGTTGAAGGTCTTTTTACCCTTTTGCTCTTCCGGTTTCATCTTTTCCTTCTTGCTTTTCTTGGCTCATGATGACTCACCAATTTCCTTGGTGTCTTGACTGGTGAACCCAAGTCCGGTGGGATCTTTGTGCTTTCTTTGAGGTTTTAGTTGCTCATCAAGCGTTAGTGAGCTTTTGTTGTATCTTCTTAGGGTTTCATTTCTTTCTTCAAGTTCTTTCATCTGTTCCTTTAGTTGATACAGCTCAATTGCCAACCTTCTGCATGCATCATCTTTATCATGCCAAATCTTTTGCATGTTGGCATTTTCTTGAGTGACTATTTGCATGTCTTCTTGAAGTTGCAGAATGACAAGATCACTTTCCCTTATATCTTCTTCAGCCAGATTTCTTGCTCTCTCAGAGGTTGTTAATGACTTAACTGTAGTGTTTCTTTCATCTTCATTTTTCCTCTTTTCTTAATTAGTTCAGTCATTCTTAGGGCATTATCTTCTTGCTCCCTCTTTAGGTTGGAGATTTGATCGGTTAGGATCTGGTTCCTCTCCATGAGCTCAAAGACTGCCTCCTCAGCTTAATTTGATCCACTTTGCTCAGAGAGTTCATCAATAGTTTCATTGCTCTCACTCAACTGCAGAGCCAACTCCTTTCTTTTAGCAACGGATCTTCTTAGCCTATTCTCAAGAGAGGCAACGATGTCATTGGCTTCCTCAAGCTGCTTCTGATACCTATAACCCTCCATGATCTTTTTCTCAAGTGGTTAAGCTTTATATGTAAGAGAACTTCGCTCTAATACCAATTGTTATTCCTAACTGGTACCGAGAGGGGGGGTGAATCAGTAAATACTATTTCTATCTCCTATTAAAATTTGTATAAAGATTCTTGCAAGATAAAAAAAATGTAAATAACCATTCACAAACAGAAATAGAAATACTTAGATCAACACATCATATATACGTGGAAACCCTCAGTTAGAAAGAAAAAATCACGGTGAGACAGAGCTCACAACTTTACTACTGCAATAATAAAGGTGCCCTTGTTAGGAGCTTACAAAGCACTTGTAAGAGTGCTACCCGGTAAAGGGATTTGGTAGAAGATTGGTTAAGATCTTAACTCTGTTAGGAGCCGCCTTATTAAATGACTTGTAAACATCAATTAAGATGCTACCCGGTTAAAGTTTTTATACAAAGAACCTATTAGGGTTCACCCTAATAGAGGGATTTGAATATGCTTAAATGAAATAAAAGCAATGATCTTAATTGACACTGTCTGTCTGATTAGATCATACCTGTTGACCTTATTGTTCTGCTTGGTTGTTGATCCTTTCTGGCTTTCACCTCTGTGACTGTGGCTCTTCTCAGAAGAAATATCTCTCCTTCTCTGTATATTCAACAACACTTCTTTTGTGTCCTATGACCTGTATATATAAGAAATTAATCTTATTAAAACCTAACTCATAGAACCGCCAAGCTGTAAACTCACCCAAAAATCATGCAGCAAAAAGCTTTGCGAGATGATCTTGAGTTTACCTTGAAACATTCACGTAGAAATAAAACTAACTCCTGTTAAAAAGATAACTCCAGTTCTGAATGGTGGATGTTCCGTATAATCCGGTTTTAAATCAGACAGTTCTGCATAATCCGGTGTGGATTTATATGCACTTGACCGGTATTGATCTTATACCCGGTTCATCCCCTTTATGCAATATAAGACCGGTACTATGTACTTTGTTTGGTCTATTGGTGCATCTCCTCTGTTTAGTCTACCGATGCCTATAAAGTAATATGAGTGATCTACCGGTGGGAATGATGTTTGCATCTAATTCCACCAATGACAACTTAAATTTGCTAACAAATAATACAAGGAGCTGATGAAAAACACTTAACTTTGAAGGTCCATACCTAGTGGAAAATGGTTTACTTTATACCAATCCATTGGTAAGTGTATTTATTTGTCTGAATATAGATAAATATATGTATGCGTGCACATACACATATATCTGCCTTGAAAATATAAAGTTCAATGATGTTTGTGTTTCACAAACTAGAAAGCAAATGCCATGTTGTAAAATAATTTTCTCAAATGGAAGGAATTATTACAATGATAGCACACTTTTTTCAATATTTGCATGGCAAAAAGTAGTGTTTTAGTATGATATGATTCCACTCCTTGAGAATAATATGATACACAACAATAATAAATGGTCATACTATGATTTTATAAAAACAATGAAAATATTTATTTTGGTTTCTGGTTAAGAAGCTTTCTGAAACTAGTCTATGGAGGGGCACTGCTGCACATACGGATTTCCTTTTGGTTTAGATGATGGGTCTAAGGGTTATCCTATGTGTCAAAATCACTTGTTATTTGCTTTCAATCTCATCCATTTCATGACATGCAACACTGTTAGAGTTGAATACTCAGCCAAATTTATAAACCTGACCTTGTTGACAATATTATATTTGGTAACTCTGAATTCACATGTAATTGTTACTTAGTTATGGGTACAAATAAGTTAATGGGTTCATTTCTTTTACAGGTGTCAAGAAAGTCTCTTGTAAATCATTTGTAGCTTCATTCTATTAATTAATACCTTGAGTGTCTGCTAAAACTATTCCTTGCTAGGAAATTTTTTAAAAATTGACTGAATTTAAAATAGGTTTCAGCTAATTTTAGGAACTATTGAAAGAAACATAGGTTGAAAAAAATGTAAAGTTACATTTTTGTTTATCTTTGGCTTAAGTTTATACCCTGAAGTACAAATTTGTTGAATTTTTGAAAATTCAACAAGTAATCATGACTCATTGAGACTTGAATTATACTAGAAATTGTAGGTTAGTTTTGCTAGATATAATGCACTTAGAGTTGAAACTAGTCGACACGCAGTAACTTGTCATGTTTTTAATGAATTTCATTACATGAGTTGCTATTGTCTTTACCCATCTTGGAAAATTTAAAAAAATTGACTAATTTCAAAATAAGATTCAGCCAATTTCAGGAACTGTTAAAAGAAACAGAAGCTGAAAAAAATGTGAAGTTACATTTCTGTGCACCTTTGGCTTAATCTTGATTACAAATTTGTTGAATTTTTGAAAAGTTATTATGACTCATTGAGACTTGAATTTGCCAGAAATTGTAGGTTAGTTTTGCTAGATATAACATACTCAGAGTTGAAACAAATGCAAATGCAATAACTTGTCATACTTTTAATGAATTTCATTACATGAGTTAGTATTGTCTTTACTTGTCTTGATAACTTCTTGGGCTTGAAAGTAATAGAATAACTTTGAAGCCTTCATGAGTTATTCTATCAACTCTATTCAAGGTTTCTTTGTGTCTTCAAACAGACTAAAACAAAGTAAAGAGATAAGTTGGAGATATTGTCCACAGCAAGTCAAATTGTGATATTGCTATCCGCATTAAACTGTGTAGTTTTTGAGCCAAACTCATTGACCCATGTTTCATGAGTAGTGGCTCACAAGAACCCATCTCTCATGAGAATGAATGGAACACTTAGCAGTTATTGCATCTAGGTGATGCTCATAGAGGTGAAGCACCAGGACTTCCCGGGAGGTCACCAATCCCAATATTACTCCAGCTTAAGCACACATAACCATAGAGTTTCCTCCAAGGTTAAGCCCACTTTGCTTGCAACCCCATTTGCAAAACCTTAAGCAAGTGGTGTGCCTTATGAACCCTTCATTATAATGTTGTGCCTTATAAAGGCCATTGATGAGCTTAAGGGGCTTTATAATGAATGATTCATAAGGCACAACACTTGCTGAAGGTTTTGCAAATGGGGTTGCAAGCAAAGTGGGAACCTTGGAGGAAACTCCGTGGTTAAGGGCGCTCGAGCTGGAGTAGTACTGAGATGGGTGACCTCCTGGGAAGTCTCGGTGCTTCACCTTTGTGAGCATCACCTAGATTAGATGCAAGGAGTGCCAAGTGTTTCATTTATTCTCATGAGAGATGGGTTCTTGTGAACCACTAGTTATGAAACATGGGTCAATGAGTTTGACTCAAAAACTACATAGTTGAATCTTGATAGCAATATAAAGAGACTCTTTTTGGTCATAAAAGTTTATTTCATTAGTTCATTGTTGGAGATTAGGTTTAGTTGTATAGAGTAAACCAGTGAGACCAGTTCAACGAAATGGTTTTTCTTAGGTCAACTCATTACAATATTCTCCCTACACCATTAGCAAATAGGTTGAGGACAATGTTTTCTTGGCCTACCATATCTTGGCTACCTTGATGTTAACAATGGGAAGTTTGATGTTGTATGAGGATTCCACTAAAGAGATTAAACGACCGAGTTTTCGGCCTTTTCTTTAGGTTCATACCAAAATTTTTAATAAAGGTAAAGTACATATATCTAATTCTTTATGACTCAATTAAAGGAACCTTTTGCACCTGGTCAAGAGTAAAAAGTTTGCAAACTCATTGAGTCTTCTATGCACTCAAGTAGGCTCCTATAGTTTGGTGTTCAAAATACATGTGCACCTTGTACTATATAGATCTTGTCAAAGTCCACATGATATGATGATTACTTAAGTTATTTGTCCTAGTTTGGGTTCGAGGGTTTGGTCAAAATTTTTCTTGGGTTGGGTTCGTTTTAAGTTTGTCTATTCAAAATAATAGAAGAATAAAAAATATAAAATGAAGAATACAAAACATAATATACAAATTTCCCCCTTGAAGGGACAAATTGGAGATGCCACTACCATGTCCTCTGAACTTTTTACCATCAGTATTTGCCTCTTCTCTTGAAAATTAAAGAACAATTATAAAAAAACCGAACGCATACTATTAAATAATCTATAGTACAATCTTTATAAAAATTTTAAATTTTTTGTTTTTGTACTGTTCTGTCCTATAATGTAGTATGAGTATCATTGTATTTACATATTAACAGTTTGTCTGCGATTATTAATCAGAAAATCAATGATTATCCCAAATTTGCCAAACCCTATTTTAATGTTTACTTTTGATCTTTTTTATGTTTTATATTTTTCGCTCCCCCTTTTTTCTGTAGGAATTTCAGGGTAATTCCAGCCTTCTCCTTTCACATCCCTGGTTTTTTTAATCATCTCAAATGTTACTCTGTGAACATAGTTTTAATGTAAATGAATAACTTCATATATTTAAATTTTCACTGACTAAGCACATTTAATTCTACTCCAGCTACTATCCCAGGATCCCTTAATGGACTGTTGGTTCAGTTGGCCATTGATCTGTACTTTTCTGTAAGCTAAATATCATATGTAGCATATTACCATACTTTAGAATATGATTTTGCTTAACTATGTCATTTAATCAATACCAACGTCCCTCATTGTACTTTTGGTGAATAAATCTTCTTTCAATGGTGTCATCCCTTTCAGGATTATTTTCCAAATAGTAATTTGCAGTGGACAATTTAATGTAATATCCCATTAAGATGTTTTTTGAAAACCATTGTACTAAAAGTCCAAAAATAAAATTACTTGGTTACAGAATAAGAGATGTGATAAATTGATGAATTGCAAAGAAACACATTCACTCATATTTCTCAGCTGGTGGAATTTGAACACAATTTTAAGTTTGAGTCAAAATTTCAGTAATGAGGTCATAATTGCTGTTGTCTTTGTTGCAGTTGTGTTGATAATTCTGGCAATTGGGGTAGCGGAGGCATGTTTGATGCGCTATCTAATCTTTCTCAGAAAGTTCCAGATCGTTATGGGAAAGCTCATGAATGTCAAGACTTACATTTAGGAGATTTACATCTTATACCAATCTCAGGTTTGTGAATGCTTGTATTTTCTGTGCAGGAACTTCATATGTTTTCAATTCTAAGAAACAATTTTCATAATAGTAGGATAGTCAATTTAATCTGAACATTTATTCTTGTGCTAGCATGTGCTCATTCTAAGTGTAGTGTTCACTCATTTTGTTTCCAATTATCATCTTTTAATAAATCATCCACGCACATCAGCTTTCATACACCCTGCTTCCTCTCTAACTAAATAGTAAAATATACATGCTTCGCTCTTGCAATAAAGTATGTATCAAAGCTAGTATTTATATGTAATATTTTACATATTTAAAAACATGCATACATATATGCAGTTTCTGAGTGAGAAAAAAGCGATTATCTTTCACTATATATATTTGAATTGACTATTGAATCATGTATTTCTTTATAGTAATATTATAAAATATGCACAGGGAATCATATATGTGCGTGTGCGTGCGCGCGCCGGCGTGAGTGTGAGGAAGACAGAAAAACAGAGAGATGCTTGCTTAGAGATTTATAATATAATGCATGAAAATCATGTATCTTGAATACTGTTTAGGGTGAATTATTATCCATGTGTTTGTACAAGTATTTGATTGTACACAGATTCCTTTGTAATGGTAATAGCATTCAATATTACCTTAACAGGCTTTTGGAGTGTTAGCAAACAACTATACCTTCTCTGTGCTAAACTGTACTATAGAGGATAATATTATATGTATTCATAAATATATTGTATTTAACAATTCTTTCAAGAGCTTAGAACAAATGAAGAATATTTCCATTCATTTCAAATCAAAATAACACAAGTTTTCCTTATGTAATATACAGTTTTCAGCAACTATGGACTGAACACATGTAAGAACCCTGCTGGTTGTACCTCCTGGAAACTCAAATCTAGATGTTTGACATTTTGTCAAACAATTGGCATACAATGTTCAAGTTCTGATTTCTGAGTGTTTATGTATTTGTTTAATGATTTGCATTTCAAAATCATTACCAATGCATGAGATTTAATAAACTAATTACATTGCCAGTGAACACGAACTCCTCTATTCCATGATTCCACTATTAAACAATAAATCAAATACAACACAAGGAAATTTTAATTGGGAAATTTATTAAGGAAACCTGGGACTCGTAAGCACAAATCAACCCTCAATATTGAAATGCAGGCTGCTGGAAATGATCACACACTGATGCTGAAGCTTGGACATTAAATGCAAGGCACTTTAATAACCCAAACATATCTGATTTATGCTGGACGCTGGCCTACCATCCCAAACGCTGCTGTTGTAGGCAAATGCCGTCCCTTTTATGCAGAGTCGCAGCAGTCCAAATCTTCTAACGCTGCCCTCATAGATGAACAATCTGCAATCACCACTGATTCCCAAAGCTTTGTAGACTGTCCATGAGAACAACCGCTGATTACCACACAAATTCGGTACACAATTGATCACCAATTTGAGCACAATCGATGGCCCTGAGATAAGCCACCAGCTAGCACGATTCACTGGACCAGATTGTCGAATTCAAGGTGCAAACCACAGAGAATTTACAATTCTTTCAGCTGCAAGGAACTCCCAAACCCTTGGCGTCTCCCAATACCAAATTCACAAATCAACATGCATAGAATGAATGGTTCTTTCCTTGCATTGAATGCATTTATAATTCTCAAATGCAAATTGAGCTTGAATCTTCCAGCACACACCTCACATAACTTACATATGTGCCTTTTTGGTTGCAAAGTTGAAATATAATATTTTATTATATTTCCCTCCAAAAGCAACTTTAAGTTATAATTTAAAGTTGACATATAATAAAGTTACTTTATTAATTTAAACTACCCCATTGCTCCAAAAATGACCATTTCATTAATATAATGACATTCTAACACACAAGGTCCTTGTTACATGTGCCTATGATTTAAAATTTCTCATCCCGGTTCCAACGAGCTATAACACTAAGGTGCCCATTAAACAATTTCAATAGAAATATTAACTTTAGTGCACATAATTAAATTATAACCAACAATGCATCTGACTTTGCGAAAATGGCCCAACCACACCGGAAGTGAAATCTAACCGCACAAGAGTGATCGTGATGATGAAATATGATGAATGATCCCAACTGGGTGACTTTCTAAAATAAGATGTTCCCTCCAAGAATCTTGAAGCCCAATCCGAAAGTCAGAAATGACATCTGAAAGCATCATATAACTCCTCTAAATCATCTGAGCTCATTGGAATCATCTGTTGACTTACTATAAATAGTAAGTCCCTCAAAATGGAGTCAAAACCCACTGAACAACCTAGCTTCACAATATATGGAGGGCTTGGAGAGATAAACACTCACAGGTGACCTCTGGAGAGCCAAATAACTCCACAATAGGGTCCTCTAATCACCAGTATTAGCCTACAAGGACACAGTGATAGGCTAAATCCATAACTCTGATGCAACTCAAAAATGGGGACATTACAACACATGGATGAATAAACACAAGTATTTGACCTTGGCAAATACAATTGTAACTCCTCACTGAACTTGCTTGATGTTGCCTAGCTCAGATTGGTCAAAGTTGACTATCATGTTTGACAGTCCCAACCGGTGCTGAGAGGGGAGGGGTGAATCAGCACCTCTTTAAATTTTTTCTTTTTAATCCGGTGAAGTAAACTTACAGCAGACAAGCAAGCAGATTTAAGCAAATGATAACAGTAAGTAAACAATCACACAGTGACACCAGATTTATCACGTGGAAACCCAGTTAGGGTGAGAACCACGGTGTGAGGAGACCTCACAAATTTTGTACTCTTCTGGAGTACGCCTTGTTAAGAGCCTTCTTGGTTAAAGGATAAAAGTGCACTTGTTAGATGCGACCCGGTCGAGGGATTTATTACAATAAGGCCGGTTAGTGCCTGCCTTGTTAGAGGACTTTGAGCACCTTACAAGATGCCACCCGATTAAGAGGTTTGATACAAGGGACTTGTTAGAGTCCACCCAAAACATTGGGATTTAACTATTGTAGTTGCTAGAAAACAATAGAGATTGACCTTTTACAATTGGCTTTGCATAGCCTGATAAGATCTCTGTTTGTGCTCAGCTAAGAATCGTCACTAGTCACAACAGGTGAGTTCTCCACTACTGTTGTGCTTCTCTGCACACACTTCTTTCTCTACTTCTCTTTCTGATTTACCCTAGCTTCTTTTAAGCTTTTCAGGTTCACTCTTTTCTCTGTCTAAATGAAGGCAACTTCTATTTGCCTTGGTCAAAAGAATATATAGGGTCCTGGCCCTAATTGTGCTCATTAACCATGACCTAACTTTAGATCTTCATCGGATACAGTGCTCAGTGAAGTACCAGTTTACTGAGGAAACATCTGATACATCCCCTTGCTTTATCTATCTAATGAAGAAAACATTAGTTGTGCGTTAAGCAACTTTCCTTCACAGGAGATAACACTTTGATTTAAAGCCACTGATCTCGGCTTTAAATCCTCCGAACTTGCCTCAATTTGATCGCCAGTTTTAAAGCCACTGATTTTGACTTAAAAACCTTCAGACTCACTTCAAAACAGATCGTCAGTTTAACTCAAAGACTTCCGGATTTAGAGCAACAAATCTCAGTCAAAGAGTTAGTTAGAACAGTTAGTCTGACTATGACTTCCTCGGTTCATGACCAGAGTCATTAATATACCAGTTACGGTTGAGTTCAATTCCTGTTCCTATCCCTTCCTTGGTTTACCGGTCGCACCTTCTTGAGCTTGCTGTCCCTTGCTTAGCTTACCGGTTGCACCGTCCTCGGTTGTAATTGTTGACACCGGTTAGCTTATTGCTTTATCTGTACTTGTTTATTTGTACTTGTCTACACTAGTTGTAGCATGGTCCTCAGCTGATGCTAGAATCCTCTTTTCCTTTGCTGTGTACATAGCCCGGTGGCTAAGGCTATACATAGTGATCCTTCTTCCATATAGATCTCCTTGGTTCTAGAGATGACAAGTCTCTATACTTTCTTTGCCAATCAATGACAACACTAGTACCAGTAGCAGGCTTACCGGTTATCATCATTTAATGCCAACAATCTCCCCCATTGCCATTGATGGCAAAACTAATGGGCAATCACCTTACTGTGCTTGTATCTTTTTATCGTCTTCCGGTTTGCCAAACTCTCCCCCTTTTTGACAATGATGCCAAAGGCGAGTCAAAGAGACTACCTTTGTCTAATCTGCTCCCCCTATGAGCAACATTCCTTTTTCATTAGTTCAGAAAAGATGAGGTTTAACCCTTTGTTGAAGCATAATGAATTGATGACCACCCTTACAGGTTTACTGAAGATCATAAAGGGGTCTCACCCCTAGTTTACTTCTGAGATACTCAAAAGTACTCCTTGGTAATGACTTTGTGAAGATATTAGCAATTTGTTCCTTGGTGGGAACATACTCCAGTCTCACCTCCTTGTCTTGTACCAGCTCTCTCAAGTAATGATACTTGATAGCAATGTGTTTTGTCTTGGAGTGCATAACAGGGTTCTTGGATATGTTAATTGCACTAGTGCTATCACAATAGATAGCTATCGGTTCAGGTATCTGTTCTTTAATTCGTTCTAGCAGTTGTTTTATCCAGATTACCTGTGTGCAATTGATTGCTGCAGCAACATATTCGGCCTCTGTAGTAGATTGGGATATACAATTTTGTTTCTTGCTAGTCCAATAAACAATTCTTCCACCAAGAAAGAATGCACCACCACTTGTGCTCTTTCTGTCATCAATGTTTCCAGCCCAATCTGCATTTGCGTATACTTTTACTTCAAATTCTCCCTTGTGAGGAAACCATAATCCATAACCCTCAGTTCCCCTTAGATAGCTGAATATTCTCTTTACTGCTATTAGATGTGTCTCTTTGGGATTTGCAGAGAATCTTGCCACTATGCCAACTGCATGTGCAATCTCCGGTCTACTGTGAACAACATACTGTAGTTTACCTATCATGGACTGATACATTGTTTCATTCACTTCTTTAACATCATCCTCCTTTGATAACTTGAGGTTAGTTATCATTGGGGTCCCAACTAGTTTAGAATCATCAAGTCCAAAGGTCTTAAGAATTTCTTTGATATATTTGGACTGAGAGATGAAAATTCCTTCTTTCAGCTGATGGACCTGTAGTCCAATGAAGAATTTTATTGCGCCTATCATAGACATCTCAAATTCTTTCTTCATCTCTTTAGCAAAAGCTTTGCTCATCCTGTCATCTCCTCCAAAGATGATATCATCCACGAATATCTCAGCAATTAGATTTCCATCTTTTTTGGTCTTGAGATACATATTGCTGTTGTCCCTGGTTCTTGTGAATCCTATGGTCAGAAGGTATGAATGCAACCTCTCATACCAAGCCCTTGGAGCTTGCTTAAGCCCATAAAGAGCTTTCTTCAATTTACAGACCATTCCATCCTTATGTTCAGATGTGAAGCCTTCCGGTTGTTCAATGTAGACTTCTTCCTCCAGTATTCCATTTAGGAATGCAGACTTAACATCCATCTGGTATACTTTGAATCCTTTGTGAGCAGCATAGGCGAGTAGAATTCTCACTCCTTCCAGTCTTGCTACTGGTGCAAAGGTTTCTCCATAGTCCCGTCCAGCTTTCTGGGCGTATCCTTTGCAGACCAATCTTGCCTTATTTCTTATGACTTTTCCATCCTCATTCAACTTGTTCCTGTAGATCCACTTGGTTCCTATGACATTTTTGTCCTTAGGTCTTGGCACAAGTTCCTATGTATCATTCTTTTCAATCTGCTCAATTTCTTCCTGCATGGCCTTGACCCAATTGTCATCTTCTAGAGCTTCCCTGGTGGATTTGGGCTCTACACAGGAAAGTAAGAAAATATTCTCTCTAGCCTTTTTCCTGGTTAAGATATTTGCATGTTTGTCACCAATAATATTGTCAGTGGAATGATATGTGACATACCTTGGAAGAACCGGTCTCTATTCCCGGTCTGGTTCTTCCGGTTGAGCATTATCTTCATCATGGTTCAGGGCATCAACTTGTTCAATATCTTGCGTTAGCCTGTTGGGTTCAGATACAATCTCCCGATCTAGATGTCTGTCCATGTGTATTTCTCCTTCATCTCCATTCATTCCTTCGTTGAATTCAAAGGCATTTCCTTCACCTAGGCCTTCAACACTGTCATGATTATCATGATCGGTCTTCTTGTCTGGTTCTGAAGATTTATCAACTTTTACATTGATGCTTTCAATTATCTTGCCTGTTCTTTTGTTCAGACACCGATAGGCCTTACTTTTGGTAGAGTAACCCAAAAATGTTCCTTCATCACTCTTAGGATCAAGCTTCCCAGAGTACATATCTCTTTTAATGTAACATTTACTACCGAAGATCTTGAAGTAGCCTACATTGGGAGTATGCTTAAACCATAGTTCATAAAGGGTCTTATCGGTTCCTTTTTTGACTTGAATCCGGTTGAGTGTGTAGACAACAGTACTGACAACTTCTCTCCAGAAGTGATGAGGCAGATCCTTTTGAATTAGCAAGGTTCTGGTGCAGTCAATCAGCATCCTATTTCTTCTTTCTGCTACTCCATTTTGCTGAGGAGTCCTTGGTGCAGATAGCTGTCTTTTTCTTCCGTGCTCCTCACAGTAGTGAGTGAACTCTTGAGAGGTATATTCACCTCCTCTGTCTGATCTCAAACACTTTAAACTTTTACTGGTTTCTTTTTCTACTCTAGCTTTGTAGATTTTGAACATGTGGAAAGCTTCTAATTTCTCCTTTAGAAAGAGTGTCCACATCATTATGGAGAAGTCGTCTACAAAGAGCATAAAGTATCGGTCTCCATGGTAGCTCTTTGTTCTCATTGGTCCACACAGGTTAGTGTGTACCAAGTCTAGAACATTCTCAGCAGAGAAGGACTTACTGTTGAAAGATGTTCCAGTTAGCTTTCCTAACTGACAATCTTTGCAAATACCCTTGACGGGCTTGGCAATCTCAAGAAGTCCTCTTACCGTTTTCTTTTTACTCACTTTGACAATACTGTCAAAGTTTATGTGGCAAAGCCTCTTGTGCCATAACCAACAGTTGTCTTCTTTGGTCATAAGACAGATTTTGCTTGATTCTCCTTTGATCAAGGCTATGAGACAAGCTCCTTCCATTGAGTCTAGGTAGAAGAGGTTACCTTTGCTCTGTCTATCGATTGCAACATGAGTTCCGGATTGATTCTTTACTATACAGGAACCTTGTCCGAATTCCAGTAGGAATCCTTTGTTATTTAGTTGTGCAACACTCATCAAGTTGTACTTGAGTCTTTCAACCCAGTACACATCTTCGCAGACAACATTGTTGCAGAGAGCAATAGAACCTTTACCTTTGATGGCATAGGGGGCATTGTTTCCAAAGGTAATTGATCCGCTGTCATTGAGCTCCAAGTTGATGAACTTGTCCTTGTCACCGGTCATGTGGTGAGTACATCCGCTGTCAATGATCTAGTCATCATACTGATGAGACTTGGATATGAGTGCAACTTCATTTATAGCTGGATTCTCCTCCTTTATTGCAACAAATGCAATTTCTGGATCCTTTGAGTCTTCAGACTCATTGTCGGTAACTCCTTCCTCTGCAAGATAGCATTCCTTCTTTGCTTTGCTCTTGAACTGGTCGCTTTTATCTTTAGATTCATTATTAGGATACCTTGCAGCAATATGTCCTATCTTGTTGTAGGAGAAGCATTTCAAGGGGAGTTTCCCTTTGTACTTCCCTTTTCCTCTGGGGAATCTCCTAGCGATGAGTGCTTCGAACTCATCTTGCTCCATTTCCTCTGAGAGTAGATTCTCAACAAGGTTGCCAATCTTTCCGGTAGAGCAATTACCGGTTTCCCTTTTTGGTGGAAGAGATGTTGACAGAAGATTTAAACGCTGCTTCCAGAACAGATAAGCTATTATCAAAATTACTTAATTCGAAGGTAGCCAGCTTACCGATTAAGGAGTCTAGGGTGACTTGATCTTTGGTCACCGATCTGAGCTCTTGAATGACAGAGATTTTGATGGCATACTAAGGTCTGAGAGTTCTCAGTATTTTGCTAACCACCTCCTCTTCACTGAGCTTTCCTCCAGTGCTTCTGATGGAGTTGATCACCTCTTTGATCCGGTTGCTATATTGCTCGATATCTTCTCCTTCATTCATCCTCATGTCATCATACTTTCTTCTGAGGCTTTCTACCTTGGCTCTTTGAACATTTGGATCCCCTCCATAGACTGTTTGCAACTTGCCCCACATCTTGAAGGCAGAATCAAGATGTTCTATCTCGGCATACACATGATCAGGTAGTGTGCTGGCTATCATGTCCTGAGCAGCCGTGTGCTTGGCTTTGATCTTCTGTTGATTGAGTGTCAGTGTGCCAGTGGGTTCAGTGTAGTCAGCTGTGACATGGTTCCAGTATTGATTGCCATTGGTCTTCATGTACAGCTTCATCTTGCTGCACCAGAGAGTAAAGTTTTCTTTTGAAAACTTTGGTCCTTCCTTTCTCATCATCTTGAATTTTTCTTTGTGCGGTCAAACAACAAAGAAAATAGACCTGGTGCTTTGATACCAATTGACAGTCCCAACTGGTGCTGAGAGGGGAGGGGTGAATCAACACCTCTTTAAACTTTTTCTTTCTAATCTGGTGAAGTAAACTTACAGTAGACAAGCAAGCAAATTTAAGCAAATGATAACAATAAGTAAACAATCACACAGTGACACCAGATTTATCATGTGGAAACCCAGTTAGGGTGAAAACCACGATGTGAGGAGACCTCACAAATTTTGTACTCTTCTGGAGTACGCCCTGTTAAGAGCCTTCTTGGTTAAAGGATAAAAATGCACTTGTTAGATGCGACCCGGTCAAAGGATTTATTACAATAGGGCTGGTTAGTCCCTGCCTTGTTAGAGGACTTTGAGCACCTTACAAGATGCCACCTGGTTAAGGGATTTGATACAAGGGACCTGTTAGAGTCCACCCAAAACATTGGGATTTAACTATTGTAGTTGCTAGAAAACAATAGAGATTGACCTTTTACAATTGGCTTTGCATAGCCTGATAAGATCTCTGTTTGTGCTCAGCTAAGAATCGTCACCGGTCGCAACAGGTGAGTTCTCCACTACTGTTGTGCTTCTTTGCACACACTTCTTTCTCTACTTTTCTTTTTGATTTACCCTAGCTTCTTTTAAGATTTTCAGGTTCACTCTTTTCTCTGGCTGAATGAAGGCAACTTCTATTTGCCTTGGTTAAAAGAATATATAGGGTCTTGGCCCTAATTGTGCTCATTAACCATGACCTAACTTTAGATCTTCATCGGATATAGTGCTCAGTGAAGTACTAGTTTATTGAGGAAACATCTGATGCATCCTCTTGCTTTATCTATCTAATGAAGAAAACAGTAGTTGCGCGTTAAGCAACTTTCCTTCACAGGAGATAACACTTTGATTTAAAGCCATTGATCTCGGCTTTAAATCCTCCGAACTTGCCTCAATCCGATCGCCAGTTTTAAAGTCAGTGATTTCGGCTTTAAAACCTTCAGACTCGCTTCAAAATAGATCGTCAGTTTAACTCAAAGACTTCCGGATTTAGAGCAACAAATCTCAGTCAAAGAGTTAGTTAGAACAGTTAGTCTGACTATGACTTCCTCGGTTCATGACCGGAGTCATTAATATACCGGTTATGGTTGAGTTCAATTTTTCATGCTGTGAACAGGTAAGAGTCCCTGTTCCTGTCCCTTCCATGGTTCACCGGTCGCACCTTCCTCGGTTTGCTATCCCTTGCTTAGCTTACCGGTTGCACCGTCCTCGGTTGTAATTGTTGACACCGGTTAGCTTATTGCTTTATCTGTACTTGTCTACACTGGTTGTAGCATGGTCCTCAGCTGATGCTGGAATCCTCTTTTCCTTTGCTGTGTACATAGCCCGGTGGCTAAGGCTATACATAGTGATCCTTCTTTCATATAGATCTCCTTGGTTCTAGAGATGACAAGTCTCTATACTTTCTTTGCCAATTAATGACAACACTAGTACCGGTAGCAGGCTTACCGGTTATCATCACTTAATGCCAACAATGTCCCAGGTCATTCCTCTTTTTTATGCTGATTTAGACCTGGTATATGAGTTCCAACGATTCTTAGTTCCCATGCCAAAACAAAAAATGGTATCCAAACTCTCACCAAATTCCATGACAATCTTCAGCGATGAATAGTCAATCAGAAAAATACTTCCATCACCTCATTGTGATTGGTTTAGGTCTGCACAAGCCCTTCAAACTTCTTACTTATTAAAAACGTCCTTAAGGAAAGGATATAACTGTCATTAAAAAATGGCTAATTAGGAGGACCAACTCGTTGCCTACTGTTGGTCTTCTTAGTGAGCCATCAAAGAGTTGGTCTTCTTAGCGAGTCAGTTTTTGTCAGAGATTCAGACATCTGGTATACATTGCTATTTTATGGTGTTTTCTTTTGAATTGATAGTTCTTTTGTATGTGTGTATGACTAGGGCTACAGATTATTTTCTTTGTAATATTACATTTCTTTGTGTGCATATTGCTAGGGAGGATGAGGTGGTGAAAAGTGTTTCAGTCTTCTAATGCATAAATGCAATGAGCTTACACTTTTTTATTTGTAGTTAAATGCGGTGCAGTTTTATAGTATTCTTTTGTGGATATGTGACAACTGAGCTTAGTTTTTATTCATTTAATAGTATTCTTTTGTGGATTATGTTATTCTTTTGCTTATACAAAAGAATACTATTAAATGAATAAAAACTAAGCTCAGTTGTCATATATCCACAAAAGAATACTA
This sequence comes from Chamaecyparis obtusa, assembly GCA_027943335.1. Lineage (NCBI taxonomy): Eukaryota > Viridiplantae > Streptophyta > Pinopsida > Cupressales > Cupressaceae > Chamaecyparis > Chamaecyparis obtusa. Next base: position 1,900,184 of record BSBK01000559.1, read on the forward strand.
TAAAACTGCACTGCATTTAACTATAAATAAAAAAGTGTAAGCTCATTGTCATTTATGGATTAGAAAACTGAAATACTTTTCACCACCTCCTCCTTGGCAATATGCACAAACAAAAACACAATATTGCAAATAATCTGTATCCCTAGCAATAAGCACATATAAAAGAACTGACATATGTCATTTTCTTTCAATTATCAGTTCTTTTGTATGTGCTCATAGCTAGGGATATAGATTCTTTTCTTTGCAATATTATGTTGTGTGTGCATATTGTCAGGGAGGATGAGAAGGTGAAAAGTGTTCAGTCTTCTAATGCATAAATAGCAACAAGCTTAGGGTTTTTATTAATAGTTCTATGTGGTGTGATTTATGTGGATGATATTATTCTTTGGCTAAGGAAAATTGGCATTACTATGTCTTTATTTCTATGTATAATTGATGTTCATTTGGAAAATCCATGTATCTTCTGGCTTGGTTTTGTAATTTATCATGCTGGCTGTCCTTTTTCTTGCCATGTCCTCGGGAAAATGTTCAGATGAAAATGAACAGGGCCTACCAAATAAAGGTTCACAATGGGTGGCATTGGCAGTGGTACAAACATATAATCCTAGACGGAAAGTGCCTCGTAGTGATATCTCTCTAGATCATTTGGAAATCTGCTTAAAGAAGGCTAGCATCTCAGCATTTCAAAATTCAGGTACTACTTATACCCTTACATTTTGTAGGAATTTCTATGGCCCAATTCTTGAAACTGGAAGATAGATTTTGTTTGTTTGTAAGTTATATTATTTTTATTTGGCTGAAGTTTTTTTTGTGGAACTTCTATGCATATTGATTGCGAGAAATTTGCTTTCTAATGATGCCTTGTATAGTTTGCCTTGTTTAGCATGGATAGAATTTCATGAAGTTCTAAACTAGAAGACATTTTAATGTCAGTTTTACAGGAAACAGAAATATGCAGAAGTGATTAAATCTGGAAATACTTCTTATGCTCTAAGTTGATAAGGCACATTGAAATATTCAAAGTTGTATTGAATTTGATTGAAGGGCCCCACTGTAAAAATATTGTCTCGAAATAGCTTGCTTCCTGATCTCCTTCAGTCAATTGAATGAGCTTTTCAGGGTTCCAAAAAGTCTAGTTTATTGGCAGAATTACACTTTCTTTCCAGGCACGGAGAATTTATTTCTTATTTAGAAGTTGGTTCATAATTTCACACATTGCCTAATGCACGAGTAAGGGATGTTTGTCATTAATAGCTATCTTCTTGTTAGTAGCTGGCAATACTCCAATTTATTGTCCCAGTGCTGTAGTAATCAATTATCATTACCCAAGTTGCAGGAAATTACTGTAAACATATGTAGAGAAGAGAAATAGATCCTGTCAATAACCATTCTTCAAGATATTTGAAATACATCAAGTTACAAGCAACAAAGGGAATGTATCCCAGACATATATGACCATCAGTAGTGTACATAAGATTTTCACAGTCCATTAGATTGAAAGCAAAATCTTGTGGAAAACCACATTACAGTTCTATATAGAGGTGACTGATTGTTATAGTTCTAAATCCAACTTCGAAGATTTTATATTTACTTGCATATTATAAAAACAAAAAAAAATCAAAACCACATCCTGTAGCCAGTACTGTGTTAGACAGATCCAAATTCCATTTACGCTAAGCATGCCTTGGATTTAGATGAGCTCACAAAGGCATGCGATTATTGCAAGCTTTGTCAAGTCGAAACCTAAGGAAGTACAAATTTGAGCAGTAATTAAGACAAACAAATAAACAATCACCTTGGCAATGACCTAGAAGGATTCCACCTTCCTTTCCTTTATTGCTCTGCTGTAAGGTCTCTAGCATTGCTTGCTTATCACTTTTTAGGATTTAATGACTTTTAGTATTCAATATCAAGAAATTTTGCTGTATGGAGCACCTAAAGTATCAGATATCCATCAGCTAAAATCTTTCTAATTTGTTTGTTTGTTTGAATAATTGGTCTTGGATTAATTAATATGTAATATCTAGAGATAGTCTTTCTTTTCCAAGTGTTTTTTCTTTTGCATTCTACTTGTTTTGATAAGGTGATTGTGTTGATGACAGCATCTATTCATATGCCAAGAATTGGATTTCGTTCTACAGACAAGCGTACTGAGTGGTATGCTGTAGAACGTCTTCTCCACAAATATTCAGCCATATATGGTGTAAAAATATATGTGTATGTACTCTAGTTTGCTATAACATTATTTTTCTTTTACTACAATTGCAAGTTCAAATTAGTACCATTGCTAGAATAAGGCAGTGACATGTTGTAAAATAGTTGAAGTAGTTAATTTTGCCCTAACAATATGCATATATTGTTAATGAAACGAATATCTTAAGTAGTGGCCAATTAAATGAATAAGAACAACTAATTTTTCTCGATACTTGTTTGTCATATTTTCAGGTACTATTTTCAGCGGAATTCAAAAGAGAATCTATCGAATCTGAATTATCTCAATCATGATGTGGCCCTTGCATGAGGCAGAAATTTGCAGCAAGCTGTGAATAATAAGGTCTATAATAGGGGATATTATATATTGTACATAAATTGAACATAAAATTTATTTAATTATCTATAGAATTTGGATCAATGAACTTAAATTAAACTACCTAGGTACTGTATGAAAAAAGGGAAAAGGATGTGGTAGGCTGGTTTGAAGTGATGGAATTTAAAAGAAATCTGAACATTCAGATCTTGTGATATGACTTTGTCATTTTTATCTTTCCCCTCTTCATAAATGATGACATTGCACTTAAGCTGTTAACATCTTTGCTTTCTACATTGACAGATTTTAAGCATCGCAATTATTGCCGTTTCATCATCTTTGCAACTCACCAGTCATGCTATAATTTGATTGTCAAAAAGATATATATTACACGTTGAAAGGAACTGCCTTCTATTGTTTAATCTCCGTAGACTCGGATGGAAAAACTTAGTTATTTCCACATGTAATTTAGATTGTTTATTATGCCAAGAGGCGTAACCCTACAATGGCAGCCATATAGGATGTTAGGCATTTTGGTGTACATAAAAACTCCTGCTCAAATCTCGCTAAAAACTTATGTTGATGTGGAAGACAGTTTGAATGTTTTGGAGGGTGTGGACGTGGAATGCAGTTTCCATATTTAGAGTTTCCTGTGTTTGGATGTGCAATTGAGCTCTGAAATTCTCTGAATTCAAATAACTGTTTCTGCGACTTCATTTATATTGTCTTCAAAACAGTAGCATGATAACCGTACTGTGCAGCTAACTGCAGCCTACCACTTTCTAAAGATAGCAGATATCAGTTAATTATGCCAAACACCAGAAGAAAGAATAATAAATATCAATTCCACAGTTTGGTCCAGGTATATGCGTTCAATTATTACTATCAAAACATTTTCTTCTGTCATCTTTGATTAATTCATGGAAGAAAATATTCTATAGAATTTTTTTAAAGTTTATTGTTTGAAACAACTTAGGAAAAGTTGGAATAGAAGGGATTGAATCTTACGTTAAATTTCATTTTCTTGTAATCCTATTTATTTGAAGTGCCCTTTGATTATGTGTTATCTATTTTTTTTCCAGCTTCTTTTGAAAACTTAGATCTGAACTTACACATTTATGGACAAGAGTCACAAGCCAGCCAGACTGCTAGTGAATTCTGCATTTAGATTGGATTGCTGTTTGTGAAACTTAGACTGGGGGTCAAGAAAGAACTGTAAGGACTTTCCGTGTTAAAATGGAGAAACTTGCATTCAGTTCACTTTTGTTCATATTTTATTCACTTATACCCTGTTTTCTTTGCGTGGAATGCATAAATACTCCTCAATTGTCCTCCCATACTTTTCTACATGTTCTTCTTTCTTCTAAAAACAAGTCATGGCAAGAATCAGTGTTTTCTTCTTATAAGAACCTGGTTCCGTCTGACGGATTAGCTCGGTTTAACAGCCCCATCCTACCACTATGTGGCTACTACAACAAGAGCAAGGTCATCTATATGCAGTAAAAAAATCTGCATAAGACAGTAGAAAGATTCTAAATGATATTTCGGTTAGAGAATGTAAATCTGGATGGCAATTAAGCTTGAACATAAGTTTTATTTTAACACTATTACCATATTATATTATTCATTTCATTATATTTTCTAAAAGTCTGTAATGAAACCTTAAATATGCGCCTCCGGAAAGACATATGAAGAGCTTTCTGATTTTTGAAATACCTTCAATTCAATAAGTTAAATACAATCATGATTATGTTTTGTGAATGATGAAATCAGTACCAGCAATCTTATCCAACAAATCCAAAGTTGTGCCATTCTTCTTTGAGTCTATTTGAGAAGTTCACTCTTGATAAGAATGCAAACTTCCAGTAAAATCCGTCAAAAGCCCATTGACTCCAATCACTTCAAGCCAATATGCATGCCCTGCGGCTTTTGATGAAAATTGAATTGCAAAAATACGTTTTCATTCCTGTAGGTGTAACTGTGATACCTAAAATATGTGGGAAACAAGGCTTTCAATCAGACAGCATCAATGATTGATAAACTATAATGTTAGACTCTTAAGATCTAAATTGTTTTAGATGTAAAGCTTTACAAGCCTTGTTCGTTCTGTTGTGCATTATCATCATCTTTGACTTGGTCCAAATAATTGCTATACCATATCACTACATAGTTGAATTCTGATAGCAATATCACAATTTGACTTGGTGTGGAAAACATCTCCTACTTATCAATTGATGGGCTTAAGGGGCTTTCTAATGAATTGTTCATAAGTCACAACACTTGTTGAAGGTTTGGCAAATGGGGTTGCAAGCAGAGTGGGTTTAACTATGGAGGAAACTCTGTAGTTTAGTGTGCTCAAGATGGAGTAGTACTGGGATGGGTGACCTCCTGGGAAGTCCCGGTGTTTCACCTCTGTGAGTATCACGTAGATCCAATGAGTGCTAAGTGTTCCATTCATTTTCATGAGAGATGGGTTCTTGTGAACCACTACTAATGAAACTATGGGTCAATGAGTTCGACTAAAAAAACTACACAGTTGAATCTTGATAGCAATATCACAAGTCACATCATGTTAAAAATGTGGAATAAACTTGCGGGATCAAACCAAATGCATGTCTACAAATTGCACATAGAACACAATCAACTCTTAAGAAAATATAAGTGTCTTATAAGAAGCAGATGTCCATAATACATAACACTTAGTTGATATCAACTTTTGTACTTTCTCCAAAACCAAAGGCGTTAGGCTGAATAAACTCCAATGATGCTGAATCTTAGCTATATTTTAGAAATGAAGAATTTCCCTCACTATGATACAAAATGGTATAAATTGAAAAAGACAACATTTGCATCGTTTTTTAATAGGGGCAAAACACAAAAGTATGTTTTTAGATGTGAAATAATTATAATGATGAAAAACTTAGATTTACAGTTTGACCATCCTTTGAATTGCTTCAAACAGCTGATTCAGAGCTGAAAATTATTACTGAAAAAATGATAAACTGCTTAAGCCGGACTTGGAACTGCCCATGCTGATGGTGGTGCTGCTGATGCTGGTACTTGATCAGGAACTGGAACTAAGTGAAGGGATGTTGCTGGGCAGTATGGTGGTGCTCGGTAAACCAGTGGGACTGCTATTTGATGCAGTGGCATTCTTGGGTATTCAACAAATCTGCGTGGTGGTGTGTTGAAGTGGTTTTGTGTTGCTTGGTTTGCAGCTTTAACTGAGGATCTAAGTTATTGAAGAGGCTCGGTCATTGAAGGAACTCGGTAAACCTCTAGCGCTCGGTGGAACATGTACTCAACGATGCTTGTGGTGCTCGGTCAACATACTTGCTCAGTTGTTTTACTGGTGCTCGGTAGTTCTGGCTTACCAACTAGAGTTCTTGGAGTTTTGGTTGGCCGACTTGGATTACTTAATGTTGGTAGCTTGTGTTGTATTCTCCTATGTGGATCTAGATGCCGACATGGAGAATTAATTGTTTGTAAGGCTATTTGAGAGCCGACTGTTGTTGCATTTAATATTTGTTTGTAGTAGAAGCCGACTTGGCTTAGTAGTTAATTGTTTCTTCCAGCTGACTTGTGGTTGTAGGAATATATTTAAGGAGTGTTTGGGTAGTTATTTAGGGAGTCAATTAGAGTCAATGATAGTCAGTGAAGGAGAAGGATAGTAATTGGATCCTGCAAGATCTTGAAGATCAGATTGTTTGTCTGATATTGTAATAGTAGAGCTAGTGGTTTGCATGTTTGGAGACAAGGAGATTGCTTGGTGGCTTGCGAGCTCAAGTTTAGATTTGCCTTAGGGTTTCCACCAGTTGTTGATATGCTACAGAGCTGGACTAGCTAGGAGATTGCAGAAATACTATTGTAAGTGTTTGGATTTGGCCCTAACTCGAAAGGTCTTACAACCGGGCATGTTAAATGAAATACTATTTGAGCATCATATTGTTGTGTTTTCCGCTGTGGTTGTTGTTGTTATTGTTGCTGGTGTAGACTTGGACTATCCATTTTGGGATTATCCAAATCTATCATGCGTCAGGTGGTATCAGAGTTGGAAGTTCTTGAGTGTGTAAACTAATCGCCGAGTTGAGGCAATTTGCACCTGGACCTTGGGTTGGTGATTTATCACTATGGGTTTTTGAAGATCTTGAAGGATGCCTTTGAGAAGATTGGACCCTAGGGTGATTGCAGATCTCTGTGATGTTGTGGAATCAAAGATTACAAAGAAAGTTAAAGTAGATTTCAGATCTGAGATGGAATTGATGAAGAATGACATGATCGCTGAGATCATGAGGGTTATTGCTAGTATGCCGAGGAATCTTGGTACTGAGGATGGTTACGAGGAAGCTGCTAAAGACTTTGATGCTACTGGATCTAGTGGAGATGACCGGAGGGACAAATCTGGTGAGGATAGAACTGGTTAGTTGCATAGATCTGGAGCTCGGTTAAGTACTAGTTACCGAATGGAAGTTTCTACTTTCTCTGGTACTTTAAGACCTAAGGATTTGATTGATTGGATTGGTGAGTTAGAAAATTTCTTTGAGCTTGAAGAAATTGAAGATCCTCTTAGAGTAAGATTGGCACAGACTAAGTTGAAAGGACATGCTGCTCTTTGGTGGAAAGAATTACAAAGAGATAGAGAAGATAAAGGTGAAATGAAGATTAATCGGTGGAGGTTGATGGTGAGTGAATTGAAAGCTAAGTTCATACCTGTCGACTATGAGCTTGAGTTGCTTAAGAAATTGTAGAATTTGAAGCAAAAAGATTTGACTATGGAAGACTATACCGAGGAGTTCTATAAGTTGACTATTCGGTCTAGACACAGAGAATTTGGTAAAGAAAAGGTAGCTCGGTATGTGAATGGTTTGAGATTCAATATTCAGGATGAGCTTGGTATACTGAAGATTGATTCGGTTGAAGATGCTTATCATTATTCTTTGAAGGCAGAAGATAAGTTGAAGAGGAGATAACATGGTAATTTCCGAGGGAAGGAGAAGATTGATCACTTGGTGAAGGATAAACCGACTGCTGAAGATGAACCGAAACTTGTTGAACCGAAGAAAAGGATAGGTAGGGTTATCTTTAAGGGTACTTGTTATAATTGTGGTGAAGGACACCAGTCTTTTGAGTGCACACAGAAGAAGATTGTTGATCGAAGGAATGTTGTGGTGAATGAGAACATTCTGAATGAACCTGATGTAGATTCAAAAAACTTGCTAGCTCGAAGAACATTGCTCGGTGCAAAGGTGGAACTTTGTCAGAGGAGTAATTTGTTCTGAACCTGGTGCAAGTCAGGAGGTAAACTCTGTGATGTGATTGTGGATAGTTGTAGTACTGATAACCTTGTTGCTGAGATGGTTCAGAAACTTGGTTTGAAGAGAGTGAGACATCCTTATCCTTATAGGATTGGTTGGCTACAAGATGTTCATGCTCTGGAAGTGAGGGAGCAGTGTCTTGTTGATTTTTAGATTGGCCAGTACAAGGATCAAGTGTTGTGTGATATTGTGCATATGAGTAGTTGTCAATATTACTGTGTAGACCTTGGCAGTATGATTGTAGAGTTGTGCATGACCGTGTCAATAATGTGTTTATTGTTGAGAAGAATGACAAGAAGTTTTTCTTGATGCCTTTGCTGGATACAACACTCGGTAGGAGAAACCTTAGCTTTGGTAGCCGAGATGAATTGAAGGATTTTGAAAGGATTGATCAATATGGAGAATAGACCTGTGTACTATCAAGGAAAGACTTGAAAAGATAGAGGAAGCAGAAGTGGAAGAGTATGCAAGGTGGAGACTTGAAGGACCTGTATGTGAAGAACCAGTTCAGGGTTTATGTGCCGAATCCCGGAAGATGTTCTTCCAGCCTTTGAGAACATTTTTGAACTTGGGGTGTCTGATGCATTGACATTCTTGGGTATTCTACAAATCTGCATGGTGGTGTGTTGAAGTGGTTTTGTGTTGCTTGGTTTGCAGCTTTAAATGAGGATGTCGGTTATTGAAGAGGCTCGGTCACTGAAGGAACTCGGTAAACCTCTGGCGCTCGGTGGAACATATACTCGATGATGCTTGTGGTGCTTGGTTGACGTACTTGCTCGGTGATGCCTTGCGTGCTCGGTTGTTTTACTGGTGCTCGGTAGTTCTGACTTATTGACTGGAGTTCTTGGAGTTTTGGTTGGCCGACTTGGTTTATTTAATGTTGGTAGCTTGTGTTGTATTCTCCTATGTGGATCTAGAGGCTGACATGGAGAATTAATTGTTTGTAAGGCTATTTGAGAGCCGATTGTTATTGCATTTAATATTTGTTTGTAGTAGAAGCCGACTTGGCTTAGGAGTTAATAGTTTCTTCCAGTCGACTTTTGGTTGAAGGAATAAATTTAAGGAGTGTTTGGGTATTTGTTTAGGGAGTCAGTGAGAGTCAGTGAAGGAGAAGGATAGTAATTGGATCCTGCGAGATCTTGAAGATCATATTGTTTGTCTGATATTGTAATAGTAGAGCTAGTGGTTTGCATGCTTGGAGACAAGGACATTGCTTGGTGGCTTGCGAGCTCAATTTTATATCTGCCTTAGGGTTTCCACCAGTTGCTGATATGCTACAGAGCTGGACTAGCTAGAAGATTGCAAAAATACTGTTGTAAGTGTTTGTATTTGGCCCTAACCCAGAAGGCCTTACAGCTGGACATGTTAAATGAAATTCTATTTGAGCATCATATTGTTGTGTATTCCACTGTGGTTGTTGTTATTGTTGCTGGTGTAGACTTGGACTATCCATTTTGGGATTATCTAGATCTGCCCTGCGTCACTATTGATGGTGCTACTGCTCCCACCTCTGCCTATGATGCTACTGGTACTGGTGCTGGTGCTAGGTTAGTAACTCGCTCTGGATCTAGTTGAAGTAGCTAGTCATGGAATCTTCTTTTTCTTGTAGATTTTTTACTGCAATCAACATTAGAGAGAGAGAGAGAGAGAGAGAGAGAGAGAGATTGGCATTGTTGTCATTGATGTCAAACCCTTGTACCAGATGATTGTGGTCCAGGTAATGTGCAACTTTGATCTATCCTATATAGTATATTGTAGCAATGAACTGTGTAGTTGTATGTGCTTGCTCCGGTAATGATGAAATATCATCTGGTACATCTATGGTATTCAGTGAATGTAGATATGTGAAGTTTTGGATGGATATCTTTAGTTGTTATGTTTTAGAGATCTTCCGGGTATCTTTGCTGCTTGGACATTCATGCAGTGTATCAAAGTTTTTTGGTATCACAGTTGTATTCAGTATTGGATAGACCCTATCTTGTGTTATCCTTCGATTGGTTCAATTTTTTTGTAAATCAAGACATGGTCTTGGTTGTGGCATTCCTATTGGCCCTAGAATATACTTATCTTTCGGTGTTCATGATATGTAATGTGCTTATGTGCAACCTATCATTGAGTCCTATAGAAGCGTGATATGAAGTACTCATATGTGCGACCTATCTTGTAGGTCTGGTACTAACATGTTGAATTATATTGAAATATCTTTTTGTATTCAAGGCTCAAGCCTACACATTTATTGCTAGGCCGACATATGTATTTGTTTCATCATATATGTATATATAAAGAACATCCATTTTGATGCAAAGGTATGAGAGTGAGCATGTTGAAGGTGATATGCAAACTTGACTATGGGAATGAATACTCAATGGTGAATTGTGGGAGCAAAAATAAGGAATAATTGTGAAGGCATAAAAAGAAAAAAATTGTAACAGAAAGGAGTACTCAGTTTTGTAGAAGGTTGGTGATTGTTGGCAAAAGATCTCTAATTGGATTTGCTGCAATCAGTTACTGTTGTGCTACTAACTTGAATTATTTCATGCATATGTAGATGCAACTCTATCAATTCACTTTTTGTTTGTATGACATTTTGTAATCATTTTTTTTTGTATTAGGGCAGTTAGCCCAACTAGCAATGAGCCTATCTACAGTGAGCCTGCTGCTAGTGAGCCTTTGTAAAAATCACCTTGACTAGTGTCACCTTAACTAGTGTTTTATTCATGAGAATTAGTTTCTCCATGATTTTTCCCATCTTCGGTTTCCACGTTAATTCTAATATTATGGTGTTTGCAGTTTGTGTACTTTCAAGTTCTTATATGCTTTAATTATCTAAATGGTTTAAGTTTGTACTAGATTAATTAAGTTTGAGAGAAAGTGTTTTGGAATAACTAATTCACCCCCAACTTATTCAACCTTTTTAATAATAGGTATCAGAACCTAGTCCCTTGCAGATTAAACTTAACCACTTGAGGGAGATCTTGACAGTTTGAACAAATGGCATAAGAGTACTACCATGACGAGAATTTGCAGATTATGTTGGATGACATGGAAAGCATTGAATCAAAGAACGACGAGTGAAAAGAAAACATCAAGGCAAGTAATTCTTTTATCTCCAAGATGAGGGAGAAGAATCGAAAATTCAAAGCAAGAACAAAGAAAATTGATTATCATTTGAAATAATTTTTTTTAATTCAATTCAATTACTAAGCTCTAGATTTTTTTTCTTTTTTTAATATTAAGCATCAAGAGTAAACATTATACAAAATAGCTATGATTGTCATACTATCTTGGTCCAAGCATATATACAAAAAGGAACAACATTGTCAGTAGTGCTAGCAAGTGAGCAGTGCTTGAAGGTGTATATATTGTCATTGTTGGAAACACATACCTCTGTAATGGTTGCCTAAAGTGGATATAAGTTTTTGCTAATCAGTTAAGTGAAAAATGCCCAAGTACAGAGAGTTTCCAGAATACAATCATACTATTTTGGTCAGCGAACATGCCATGCTTATCTTTATGGTTTGCGTGCATAAAGATATGTTTTATAGGATATAATAAAGTTTTTGTTGTGATTGCTTGAGTTTTGGCTTCGACTGGACAAAGTTACAAGGTTATGAAGTTGTGCGAGCACCGTATGCAGTGAAAACATGGCACTTGAGTAGATATGATGATTGAGATAATAACATAAGTTATTTTTATGATATGATTTATGACTTATGATAGGTCCTCACCTATCTTAGCGTGTGTATGGTCCTTTTGTTGTGAATAAAGTGTAAAGACATGTTTTGTGAAGAATTAGTGAGCTGATAAGGAGATTAAGATGATCGAGTATATACACACACACACACAAAGATATATATATATATATATATATATATATATATATATATATATATATATATATATATATATATATATATATATATATATATATATGAAGGCTTTGAGTTGTGAAAGAAAGAAATGGATGGATGACAAATTTATGATGACTGAGTAAAGTGGAGATTCTATGATTATTGTTGCGAACCTCAATTGGAACTACTTTGGCATAGCAGATGTTGTTCTAGTTCATTTTTGTTGTGTAAAGATACTTTTTGTAATACTGGATAGTGAGTCCTTTGTAAGAGCGGTGAGCTTCATTCTGTATTCACCCCTAATAGGGTTATAGACTCCTAACAGGGTCTGTCCTCTAACAAGGACATATGCTAATGTAATATTTTGCTCCTAACATTGCAATGTCTCCTAACTGGGACATTATACTCTTAGTGCATAACTTGCAGGTACCATCCCACTAGGGTTTTCCCTTGGCTAGGGTTTCTTTGAGAACAAATCATGGTGTTATGAGTTATTTACTTTATGTGTGTGTGTTCTTATTTCAGTTATTGTATGGTTATGTTTGAATGGTTTAGAAAGTATAAAAGTGTTGCAATACTAATTCACCCCCCTCCTCTCAGTATTGCTTGATCCTAACAATTGGTATCAGAGCTTAAGGCCCTTGAAGATAAAGTTTAACAACTTGAGGGAGATCCTAATGGATTCAAGCAGTTTGAAAGAAAGCTTTGAGACAACACTTGAAGACCCGGATAAGGCTAATGTTGGAAATGCTGAATTAAAGTATAAGCTAAAGAAGGTTGAAGACTATATCAAGAGGCTCAAAGAGCAGATTGACATTTCAAGGAATAAAATGCAAGAACTTGTTGAGAAGATGAGGGAACCCGAGAATGATTCATCTGATTTGATTGAATAAATTAATAGGAAAATGATGCACTAAAGCATGAATGTGAGCTCACCACTTTGAAAATGACTAATGAAATTTAACAAGAGAAAGAAGAAAAGAGAAAACTTGAGGAAGCCTTGAATAGTGCACAAGTACATATGAGAAGAATGCAACTAGAAATCAATAATGTCAAAATCAAGTATGAAGAATTGAAGAAATATAATATCATCATTAAGGGAGAACTTGTTGGAGCGAAGAATCACATTGAGAAACTTCATGCAAGCAACAACAAGATTGATGAACAACTTGAAAAACAAAAGCCTAAAGGTGACAAGATTGAAGTGGGTTTTGATAAAGTTGAATGTTCTAAATCTCAAGATAAACAATATGAAGGTAGGATAGATGAGACACCTAATCAATAAGAACAACCTAATCAAGATAAGCAACATAGAGAGCAAATCAAACCTTTTAGAGGAAGATGCTTTGAATGCAACAAATTTGTTCACGTGAAGGAGGATTGTAAAGGTGAGAATGCTTCCAAACCTTTTTTTGGTTATTGCTTTAATTGTTGGACATATGAACATAGAAGAAATGAATGTAGAAAACCAGATGAAAGATGTAAGAGTTAAGATATGTTAGACAACCTACTGCATCCAATAAGATCATTTGTCACAAATGCAACATTTTTGGGCACATTGCAAGAAACTGTTAGTTGCAGACTAATCAAAACAAATCTCAGCATGTGAGACCACATGTTACTTGTTTTAAGTGCAACAATGATGGACATATAGCCAAGTACTGCAGATATAATGGACCAGTTGGTAACAAAAGACCACCTATAACAATAAAGAAAAATATTGGTGACATTGGTAAGAGCTTAACAAAGTATGTGGAAGAGTTTAATTGCCTCTTTGTAAAAGAAGGAAGCAAGGATATTGACAAAGCATGGAAGGAGAAGAATCATACTGAATCCAAGGATCAGGGTGAAGTAGTAGATGCTACCGAATCTTTGCCTGGTGCTAATGTCTCTATTTCAGCCTAAATAGCCAAGCATGACATTAGGGGGAGCATTGGAAGAGTTCATTAGTAAATTATCTAGCTGCTGGTATGCAGAATGAAAGTCTGCAAGGTTGTGTACAGTTGCATAATTAAGGTCGCAAGACCTGGAATGTATTCTGGATTGATCGCCAACAGTTGTATGGGTGACTGGCTTTAAACAACTTTTTGGATATACCTTTTGAAAGTTATTAGAAATGCTTTGTGAAGCTATTTAAGGGCATAATTAGTCATTTTGATCACCATTCGAGCATTGTCGAGCAACGTTCTGAGTGTTCTTAAGCAGATTGGTTGAACTTTGGGATCGCGTGTTGCATAAACCCTACTTTTGCTATCAAGGTATTTAATCTGTTTGCAAGCTTACTTATTAGCTTTTACAGTTTTAAGTCATGGCTATACCTCAAGTTTTTTATATAAAAGAAAGGAATAGATACAAATTCAAGAAACATCCATTTAACTCGATGGAAGACGACCCAGAGGGTGCATTTTCACAAACTCCTCATGGAGTTCTTCATGTTGAAGATATTAGGGCATATATACATTGCAAGTATGAGTTAATTGGCGACATATAGATACATAGAGAGTTGATAAGCATGTTGGGTGAGGATGGAAAATTGAATCCCTTGTTCGCAAAATTAGAAAACCTAAATATTTTGCAATAGGTAGAGTTTTATGAGTTTGATGAGTCAATGGATAAAGATTGCACTCAGCAAGATTCATGATAAGTTATTTTGGATTGGTGACCAACCAATTAAGATCACAAGAGACCTAATTCACCTGGTCACTAGTTTGGAGAACACATGAAAGATTCTCACTGTTGCGAAGAACACAAAGAAGGAAGTTGAGACCTTGACAGGTTTAAAATGGGACAAGAGAGTCATGACCATTAATGACATCAAGAAGAAGGATGCTAGGATGATCACAATGATCTTAGGATACAAGATGCACTATAGCAGTAGAGTAAACTCTGTTTTAGTAGGAATAATAGATATGGCTTATAAGATGGTGGTTGAAAATGAGCATTATGATCTTTGTGAGATCCCCAGATTGCAACTATTGGAGAATTTGAGGAGAATAAAGCATGACAAGTCAATTGCTTTTAGATGTGGTTCATGCACCTATTTTTTACATTATCCATAAATTTCTTGACATGCATCCTCATGTATGGAACCAAGATGAACCAACTGCAGTACAAATTAGTAAATACTACATAATGTAGGAGAAGAGTCACATTGACAATGAAATCTTTGACTTATTCAAAGATTTTCAGAGAGAGACGAAGCAAAGAGAAAAATAATCCCTAAGTGGACTGTAGAAAATTATTAGGACAAAATCTATTTTATGGTAGAAACTGATTGTAATTTCTTGGAAGCTGTTGAGCCTAGAGTAAAGTGGTGTACTCCCATGCGATATGAGGTAGGTGCACAAATTTTGGTACCTCACATAGAACATATCCTCGCATCTGAAAAAGATCCTAATGAAGAGCAATGGGGAACCTATGAAGAGAAGTTCCAAAAGGTCAGAGAAGAACTGACCAAAGGTGAAAGAAAGAGGAAAATCCAAAAGATGGCTGATAAGATTGCTAAGGGTGAAGGCATATCAAAAGGGCAGATGGTAGAAGTAAGGAGGAAGACAGCTCAATTGGCTCTTGGACATGCGAGCTTAGAACATGCAACCCTACCAAAAACAAAACATGTGGACATATCTGATACTCCTCCTAAAATGGTCGTAGTGGAAAAGGACACTCCCACACCTCCTAGGAGAATGTCGTAAAGGACAACAACAACGAAATATGAGAAGAAGGATGAAGCTACACTTGCGAGGTCATTTAGACCCAAGATGATGACCTTTGGACCTGGTTCTAAAAGAAAGACCTTGGTTACTCCACCCAAGGAAGAATCTCCTACAAAGAAGAAGAAAGAAGAGAAAGAAGAGGAGAAGAAAGAAAAGAAGACCATTGAACAAGAGAAGCTAGTTGAGAGACAACTATGGAAATTTGACTTGAAGATACTAGGAAATAGGATAATTGAGCAAGGGAAGTTGAATCAACTGCCTTGGTATTATGAGAGGTATTATGATGATGATAAAGTTAAAATTGGAGATATTGTGATAAATAAAATGTTGGCTTTCAAAAAGAATTTGATTGAACTAGAAGGTAGCATACCTAAGGATCTATTTGATAGATTAGAAGTTAAAAAAACAAAGAGCCTTAGAAGAAGACAATAAGATCCGTGTAAAGGTAATAGAGGATATCCATTTGATTATTTCTCACAAAGAGATTCAAAGAATTTTGAAGAAGGTGAAACCTTTATTAAGGACAAATACGAGATTGATCAAGATAATGGCAAGAAAATATGAAGAAGTAGAAGAAGATAAACAAACGATCATTGATAAGTTGCTACTTGAAGAAGGCCCTGAAAAACCAAATACCTCTAAGAGAACCAAATGAAAAGCGATAATGATTGGAGAATCATCTAAATCTGTCAGAGCATAAGAACAACATAAGGATGATGAAAGAACTGATAAATTCTATAGTACAATGAAGCAGTCATATTTCTTTGTGGAGGTATACCTGTGTCTTTGGACACTTTGCAAGATGTTGATGACTCTTTTCAAGAGAATGTTGACATCGTTCTTGAGATAGATGACACTAATGCACATAGCACAATAAAAGTGAGATCTTGGCACACACACTAAAGATGAAATGAAAGAAGTTATGGCTGAAGAAAAGGATACTGAAATAGAGCTTGTGGTTGAGAAAGAAACAAAAGTATCTATCTCTATTCTCATTTTTACTCCTATTAAGGAGGAATCTATTTCTACAACTCAATTGTTGGCCAGTGATAGTAAGCCTCTGATTACCAATGTCAATGAAATGGATGAGGATGAGCTAATGAAACCATCTCTTATGGCCTTTGCTAAGGCTAAGAAAATATCTGAGTAGAAAATTGAGAAGAAAGTCAAGGTGATGGATAGGGTAGTGGACAAAATTAATAAACTTTTACCTATACCTCTTACCTTCCAAGGTAATGACACAACATACAACTTGGGGAAAGTCTTTGATGACCTTGATATGCACTTCACTTCTTTGGAGAAGGCTGCAATTGTGAAGGTTGAAAAATAATTCATGGCGAAGAAGTTTGAAGAGGTATCCAAGTCAATAAAGTGAGACTTAGGCATACTAGATACAACTATATCTAGAATTAGGACTTGCGTTGAGCATGGGAATAAGATATACAACTATTGCATAAATCCTTCTAGGTATGTGCAAAATGTGGTGGACATAATTCACAAAAATGAGAAGACATTGGACAACTTGGCGAAGAATTGTGGATCCTCCTTACAATCAAATACTGAGTTGGACAAGGAAGTGTCCAAATTATTGGATAAAATCAGCATGCTACAAACTGAGAAGTCAAGAGTGTTGGGAAGAGTTGAGGAGTTTGATTACTCCTAATTTGTCAATTTTGGAGAAGCACCTTGAGGATATGGAGACAACAAAGAAATCTTTTGATGAATCTGTGCCCAAAGGATGGTGAGATCCCATCTTTTGCAATGAATGGTGTAATTCAAATTGGTCAGACATTGAAGACGACATGTGAAGAAGATGTAAAGGTCTTGGAAACCTCCTTCCAAGACATACTTCGCATGGTGTAAGTTTTGATGTGCAGTTCCAAATTTTTTCCTTGTATATAGATTCATTTTTGTATATAACTTTTCCATTGATGTCAAAGGGGGAGTAGTAGTTGTGAAAAAAGTACAAGGGGTGCACTGACAAGAAAAATATACAAGGGGTGTATAGACAATAGTTTGGTATTGGACACTTAGTCATTTTTCACTAAGTGTGTCCATCAATGTTAAAGGGGGAGATTGTTGGCAAGTGAGCAGTGCTTGAAGGTGTATATGTTGTCATTGTTGGCAACACATACCTTTGTGATGGTCGCCTGAAGTGGAAATAATTTTTTGGTAATGAGTTAAAGTGAAAAATGCCTAAGTACAAAGACAATTTCTACAATACAGTCATACTATTTTGGACATCGAGCATGTGATACTTATCTTTATGGTTTGCGTGCATACAAATATGTTCTATGGGATATAATAAAGCTTCCATTGTGATTATTTGAGTTTTGGCTTCGTCTAGACATAGTTACATGGTTATCAAGTTGTGCAAGCATAGTATGCAATGAAAACATGTCGCCTGAGTAGATGCGACGATTGGGATAATCACATAAGTTATTTTTGTGATATGATTTATGACTTATGATAGGTCCTCACCTATCTTAGTGTGTGTATGGTCACATGATATCCTTTTGTTGTGAATAAAGTGTAAACACACGTTTTGTAAGAATTAGTGAGTCGACAAGGAGATTAAGATGATCAAGTATATATATATATATATATATATATATATATATATATATATATATATATATATATATATATATATATAAGGCTTTGAGTTGTGAAAGAAAGAATGGATGGATGGTGAATTTGTGATGACTGAGTAAAATGGAGATTTTGTGATTATTGTTGCGAACCTCAATTGGAACTACTTTGGCATAGCAAATGTTGTTCTAGTTCATTTTTGTTGTTGCAAGATGCTTTTTGTAATACTAGACAGTGAGTCCTTTGTAAGAGCAGTGAGCTCCATTTTGTATTCACCCCTAATAGGGTTATAAACTCCTAACACGAGTCTGTCCTCTAACAAGGACATGTGCTAATGTAATATTTTGCTCCTAACAGGGAAATGCCTCCTAATAGGGACATTATACTCTTAGTGCATAATTTTTGGGTACCATCCCCATAGGGGTTTTCCCTTGGCCATGGTTTCCTCCAGAACAAATCATGGGGTTATGAGTTATCTATTTTGTGTATGTTCTTCTTATTTTAGTTATTACATGGTTAAGTTTGAATTGGTTTAGAAAGTATAAAAGTGGTGCAATACTGATTCACCCCCCTCTTAGTATTGCTTGATCCTAACAAGTAGGTTTTA
The DNA here is from genome assembly GCA_027943335.1 of Chamaecyparis obtusa. Taxonomy (NCBI): domain Eukaryota; kingdom Viridiplantae; phylum Streptophyta; class Pinopsida; order Cupressales; family Cupressaceae; genus Chamaecyparis; species Chamaecyparis obtusa. Next base: position 1,918,789 of record BSBK01000559.1, read on the forward strand.
TGTAACCTTAAATATTACAACTAAATAGAGTAATACATAAGTATCAAAAAGAGGAGACTAATATGATGTTGATTACATATTATAGATTTCTGTATATTGATTGCCAATCCAGGCTACCCAACCTTGGGTGCCTTCCTTCCAGAATAAGTTTTTTCCCTCAATAGTTGGAGTCCAGGTAAGGGTGCTAAAATAGATCTCTAGTTGTCCTCCCATCCGCCACCCCCCCTCGCCCTGCCTCCCTCTCTCTAGGTCTTTGTGCATTGAGCTCAAAAAAAAAGGAGTCTAATCCATTAGCAAATGGTGATTTGTTTGCAACACTCTCCACCCATGCAAATCCATGTGAGATATCCCAATTGAAGACCCTCACTGTTTCATGTTGCAAGAGTTTTTCAAACTTTTTCCTAGCTAGTTGCATGGCTACAATTACCTACACAGTAATGTTATGATATTTGAGTATTTTGAGACCCAATAATTGCTCTAATCTTGCTCCCCATACAAATTATCATTCCTAAAAAATCCAGATTTGCCAAAGTATTTCAAGTGAAAAAGTAAGCCAAAACAAGTTATAATCCTTCCTTAAGCTAGAGATGCAACCATGTATAACCTCAATAGTCACAACATTTTTACAAGATCCATCAAAATAAATGCCAAACATGTTCCAAATTTTAGATGCAACATGACATTCAAAGAAAATATGTTTTATGGTTCTAGGTACTTTGCACATAGCACATTCATTGATATCACCATTAGAGTTTCTAAGGGGTAGTTTTTGCAATATTAAAAGCCACTTGAAACATTTCTTTTGAGGCTTGGTTGGGCATCCTCATAAGGACTAGAAAATTGAGTGCCACACATCATTAGTAGAGCTAGGGAACTAACATTTATCGATGCTCGAGAGGATAGGTTTATTGTCAGTAAAAAACTTATAGATTTTCTTGGCTTTCACATTAAACAATAGAGTACCACTAACCCATCTATTGGAATCATATCTCATAGGGTCAATAGTGTAAGGTTTGGGGAGGGCAAGGGGGCAACAGGCTTCCCTAACCACAAAGTGTTGGATTGGAGAGATAGGGTACTGAGAGGGGAGGGGTGAATCAGTGCCCACAAAAACTTTTAACTCATAAACATTAAGCAACAAACAATAGTAACCTTCAAATATAACTTGTATCCATTGCATGCATCATTCATTCATTTAACTATCAAAGGTAAATAGCATGAAATCAACAATATATCATCACATAATGCAAGTATTTTGGTAACGCAAAAACCCTTGTAAGAGGGTAAAAACTGCGGTGGGGATGACACCCACAAATTCTTCACTACTGCAGATAGAAAAGGTTTGCCTGTTAGGGCTACCAGTGGTGATCACTTCTGGTGATCTTACCCTATTAGGAGTAACATTTCAGATGGAGTAGATCTACCTAGTGAAAGGATTTTGACAACACTACTTGAGTGTGCACTCGGTTAAGAGATTTACAAAAAGACTGTTAGGTCTACTTTGTTAAGAGATTTTACCAAAACTCTGTTACAATGATTAGAAAATAATAGGTATATATCTGCTAATGACAACTTAACTTGTCTGATAAGGATCAATGAAATACTGAATAGATATCACCTTTTCATGTGAAGATCTCTGCTCTGAACTACTCGGTAGTCTTGTCTAATTCTGCTTAATTTGAATATCTTTGTATTCTATTTTGCTCTGTCTGATAACTGATATCTTAAAGTTGGTTGATGCTTCAAGAACTTCTTTTCATGTTCTCAACTTCCTTGTCAAGCTTCTCTCTCACGCATACAAAAATAATATGAAATTACATTTATATAGCATACTGCTTTTTCTGTTTACCAAAATTAGGTTACAATATCTTAGAGAAAACCCTAAGATCTACGGTGTACAAAAATAACCTAGATCTAGCAATTACATAAAGATCATCATCACAATTAATGATGAAATCTTACAATAAATGATCCTCGATCTTGGTAAAATATTTTATGATTCTGTTGTAACCATTTGCATAGATAAATGTGCCATTCCTGATTACTATGTCATTTCCTATCTTCCTCGGTAAACATTGTATATTCTGCTTGGCAATTACACTGGTGCTTGGTGTCCAGTCTTCTCAGTGTTTACTGTCGCTCGGTATCAATGTACATAGATGCTCGGTAGAACTGCCCTGGTGCTTGGTGTAAAGACTTAACCGACTAGCTTGAAGTGCATGCAGTTACCGACTAGAGTAGCATAGGTAATCGACCGATGTCTTTGATACTAATGACAATCTTTAATGCTCAAATAGAGATAACAATCTCCCCCTTTGGCCTTAGTATCAAAACCTTATATGTATACTGACCTTATGTCTCAAAAAATTTCTATTGCCACCATATATACATAGATACTTATCAAAACAAAAAATTTCTATACTCCCCCTCGGTGCATGCTTCCGGTAATGTGTAGTATACATAGCATCTGTTTACATATTTGGCATATCCATTGTTATCCCCCTTTTTGATATTAATGCCAAATACAAAAATGTATACTTACAACTTATCAAAAATGTGCTAATGGGTTTTCTTCAATGAATCCAAGAGGTTTGCCCATTCCTCTTTCAAGTTGGTGAGAGCAATGTGCTGAAGACCGACTTGTGCATGCATGTCAAAGATATTCTCCAACACATCAATTTTTGGTGTTGCAACAAGTGTCTCCGCTTTGACAATGTGTTTCTCAAAAATTTTCAGGTAGGGTAGCAACTCGGTTTGCAGTTCTGTGACTTGATCATTGACTCTTTCTTCTTGTTTCTTGAGATCTTCTCTTAACCGCCTAAGTTCTTGAACTTTCAAGATGTGCTTTGCAAAAGCTTGTGGCTTAGTTAAAGCTGCTTGTGCACTGGCTTTGATTTCATTATCAAGTTCTTTGATCTTTTCACTGATCTTGGCAGTGAAGGTTTCCATAGTGCATAGCTTTATCAAAATTTGACTAATTAATCGGGCGATAGATTTGATCTCATTGATTACCTCAGTTAAGTTTACCTTGTTGATTGCCATTTCTTGGATGATCTTTTCTGCCAGTTTGTCTTGAATTTTAGATTTTTCCCCTTCTTCTATTCTCTTAGCTGCTTCTATATCTGGGACATTTATTTCTCTAGCAAGTGTAGCAAGTTGGTCCATGATCGGAGTATCTTCATCTATATGTACCTTAGGTACAACTTGTTGTAAGATATCTCTTACATTTTCAAGTATCTCCTTGCGGTTGCATTCTTGTCTTAGTTTTTCTTGTGCTGCCTTCCTTGTGCATAACTCCCCATATTTCCTCAATTCCTCGGGGCTTAGGGTCCTCGGGTCACAATCCGGTATAAGTATGACTTCTTCTAATGTGACCGGCCCTTTTCCTTTCTTTTTCTTCTTCTTCTCCGGTTCTTGAGGTGAACTCTTTATAAGTGGTACAATGTCCTTTACCTCAGAACTTTGTGTAACCTACCTGGGTGACACTGTATCTACCTTCTGCTGCTCCTTGGTGATCTTTGTGTCAATTGACTGAGTCGGAGCCTCTGATGTAGTGTCCAGTGGAGTGGCCTCAGTTACATGAGGATTCTCTTGATCCTTTGTTTCTGTTTCCGGTGTCCCTTTCTCTTTAGGTTGGTTTGTTTTAGCAGGTGTCTCTGCTCCTTGTTCCCCTGTTGTATCTTCTGGTTTCTCGGGGTCTGAGCCATCGGGTTGTTCCTGTGATAGAAGTTCAACTGCTTCAACAAGAATAGGAAGCTCGCCCGGTAACGATGTGAATGCAGATTCGGTAACGTGACCTTCATCTTGTGTATTGTTTGGTGCAATGTTCACATCTTCATCTTCATCTCTGTCATCAGGATCCCCATTTGTAATGTCCTCAATGAGTACATCATCATCATTTTTCTCTTTACCTAGATCTCTACTTTATCCGATGAATCAGGTGAAATTGTTATAACTTCATTTACAAATGTTGTATCAATCACCTTGGTAAATGATACATCTGATTCTTTTGTCTTCTTTGCTACATCACCATCATCTATGTAAATACCTTTGCCTTTTGATCTTTGTCTCTTCTTAGGCAGATTAAGAAATGCATTTTTCTGAGCTTGCTCTTTAGCTGAAAAAATTGATGTCCAGATGAGTTGGCCAGTCTCATCAATATCTGCCATATTTTCATCTAAAACTTGCATAGCCTGACCTTTTACTTTGAATCTCTTATAGTAAGTGTTCATATATTCATCAATTTCATCAAGAGATAAATTTCATGCTGCCTGAACTAGAGATTGTTCCCTCATTTTCTTCTCGGTGTCCAAGGCATAGGACCACTTCTAATTTATTCTTTCTTCTAATGCCTTGGGCAGTGGTTGTCCAAACTCTAATGGAACTCATTTGAATCTTATCATCATCTAGATGACTGCTTCCTCAATCTTGTTCTGATCCTCGGTAGACATGTTGTCAAACTGACTGAGTTATGATCTGTGAGTGTTCCATGCTCAATTATATCAACATCAATTTCATCTATTGTCCTATTCTTATTATTGACAACCTTGAACTGATTGTTGTCATCTTATTCATCCTCAAGGTCTTCTCTTCCTCTGATTAATCTTCTACTTTTCTTTGGTGCCTCACCTACAGCCTTAGATCCTCTCTTTGCATATGTTTTGGTCGGTGTAGCTGCTTTTAGTTTTGTTACCTTTCCAATTCCCTTTTTCTGAGGTGGTGAAGCTCCGGTTGTTGACTTTGTTCGTGCTCCTGACTGCATTGGCAATTGCTTCTTCTTTGGAGTTAGGGTGGGAGAAATCAGTATTGAATCTTTTTCTTTGTCGGACTCAATTTCCTCACTATCATGTGCTTTGTCAGCCAACAATAACTGACCTTCGGTTGCAAGTTCAACCAGTGACTCGTCAGATGAGTCAGATTCATCTCCAAACTTTTCAGTTAAATTTTTCTTCATTTTCTTGGCTTTTCTAGTTATTTTGCTGATGAAAAGACCTATTGTGATTCTTGTTTTTGCCTCTTCATAGGTTCCAAACCTTTCAACCTTTTTGTCCTTCGGTAAAGCCAGTAATGCCTTGATTGATTTCAAAGTGAAATCAGGGTCTATTTCATATCCCATGGGGGCTAGCCATTTAGTTCTTGGCTCAACAGCTTTGATTAATGTGTGATCGATGTCCACTAGGAAACAAATATCCATCTCATACTTCTTGACCAGTGAGCTTGGAATTCTATATCTAAGATTCATCTTAATCTTGAACTGCTCAAAGTAATCATCTATAACATTGTTTACATCATCTCCCAGACTTGTCATAAAATTAGAAATTTGACTAATAATTAGTTTGTCGGTAGGCCAAACTATGTTACCGACATAAGGAAATTTTTTTCTAGAGATTGAAGAATAAACACACCAACAATGAGCCAAACTTACAGGTATTAGACTTCGCCGACTTGATTGTCTTCATGTTTTCATCCAACTGCTTCAGTAGTAACTCAACAAGGTCCAACTGGTCTCCCTTCTTTATCATTTGGTATGCCATATCCACAACACTACACGGTACACTGTTCAGTCTACTTGACTGATATAACTTGTAACCTATTACATGAGCTGCATACTTAACTTCTAGATCCACAATTGAAGCAATTTTTAGTGCTTTGTCGTCCCATGCTGCACTTGTATTTTTCTCAACATCAGCTCGAGATGAAATACGAAATGCTTTGGCCTTGTTAGTTGCAGGATACCCAGTAAGCCTATGAATAATTCTCTTTGTCACTTTGATTGGTTTATCTAGCCAAAATGTACCCTCATGATATTGACTTAATACAACCTTAATCCATTCATTTTAAAAATTCTTCAGAAAATTTAGGGCATTAGTGAGTCCAATCATTTCAACCTGTTTATGCTCTAGTTTCAGCTTTCCATCAATACTACAAAGTGCCTGGTATGCAATATACATGTCAAAATCTCCTATTTCACCTATCTTGCAGTGAATGTACGATCGAATGTCTTCGACTAATAAAACCCTAGGTGGGATGCTCGAGAAAGTGCCCGCTGAATCTATTTTTGATGCAACTTCTGGGTGTAACTTGTATTTGGGTTCACTATAATTTGCTGACACGATAAGATTTACTTCCTCTTCTACAACTTTAGAAGTGCTCGCAGTAGATACCATTTCAACAAACTAAGTTTTCAATAAACAATGATGAATGTGATTGGTAAGGGTTCAAACTTACTCAGAATATACAAAGAGTGCACTCAGTTCGATCTACAACTACTTTAAATAATATTGAAAATTCTTTTCTCGAACTCACTCTGTGAAATAATCGCTCTTCGAAATCGCTGTGTGAAAATGAACTTAGTTCTCTATGTATTTATAGCTTTTTAGCATTCCCGCTCAAAACTTTATCATTAATGCTTGACCTACTTTCTGGTTCGTGACAACTGTCAACTTGGCGAATACCGTAAACTTTCATCATCTCGGTTAACACATGATTTCTCACTCGGTTGATACTGATACTCGGTTAACCTTGAATAGTGATTACCGACGGGTAACCTTTTGCCTGGTCTAACATTTATTGACTGTATGACTTTGTTAGCTCAAAACATATAAACCATAATGCATCTATATTCATGCAGATTTGGTATGTGCTCATCATATATAAGGAACTATATGTAAAATGAGATCATTTTGAAATGTCAGTCCCATACATATCTATATCACCTTAAGTAGAGGTACTGATGTCACCTAATCCAGTGGACGAGGTTTCACCAACAACATTGCTTGACTCTCCATTCTCATTTGATGCCTTCTTCCACATAGTGTTTCTGATTCTCATGATATCTACAATAGTGTTTCCACTCTCAAATACATGTCCTTCTTCTGGTGCTCGGTCTCTGCAGTCGTTTCTTAGATGACTGACCTTATGACAATGTAAGCATGCCATTCCAGTGCTTGTCCAGCTTCGTGATTGTCCAACCCATCTTTTCCTCATACAATTTGCTGCGATGTGTCCATATCTACCACATGCCATACAACTAGCCCATGTGTTGTAATCCCAGACATAAGAATTACCTTGTCTCTTTGGTTGATATGGTTTGGGTTTGCTCTGCTGCTTTGGTGTCCATACTTGCTTCATCTTAGCTTTACACTCTTGTGCAGTGTGTCCATGTTTGTTACAAGTATAACAGAGTTTCTCCATGGTAGGATTGTTAGAACTTTTATTCAGTTTTTCTCTACACTCATAAGCTTGATGACCAAATTTTCCACAGTAAAAATAGTAACCATTAAACTTAGGAGTGACTAGAGGTTTACCTTGTGCTTTACTTCTGCATACATTAGAGGTATGTCCCAGTTTGCCACAGTGATAGGATGACAACATCTTAAGTCTTTGATTTTGATTGTTGTTGACTTGTTCAGCTTGTTTGGATGATTCTCCTTCAATGGTATAGCCTAATCTAGCTTTACTTCCAAATCTTCTTTGATTAGTCAGAAAATCATCAATCTTTTTCGAACTATCTTCAGCCAATCTCATCATTTCATTATGCTATTGTTGAGTTTTTATTTCATTTCTCAGTTTCTCATTCTCTTCCCTGACTATTCCAATATCTTCAAGTTTTATTGACAGTTCACCATTTACTCGGTTGACCTCCTGATTCACAATCATCATCTGATTGGATATTTCGAATTGGTGCTCGGTGAGTCTTTGTATCTCACTTTCTTTTGCTTGAAGTTGTTCAGTTATTTGTCTTCGGTCTTCAACAACTAGATTCCTTTCTTGCTCAGCCTGCCTAGCATTGTTCATTACATCTATCATTCTCACCATCTATGATTCTTGACCAATTTGCAGGGATTTCACTTGTTTAGTTAAGTGAAGATTCTTTTCAAAAAAATCAGAGATTGCACTTTCGGATTCATCATAAATACTTCTTGAACTAGATCCAATATGATCAAATAAATCATCAATCCCTTCTTCATGGTAACTAATGTCATTCTCCATAATAGCCAAGTTCTTTCTTTGAATCAGTAACTTTTTCCAGTCATCCTTAGCTTTCCTATACTGCTCAACAAACATCTACATTTGAATCCTTTGATTCTCTATTATCTTATCCAACTTATATCTCTCCATGGTTAGATCTTTACTCTTTAGTGGTTAAACTGTCCAATAAGAGATCTGAGCTTTGATACCAATTGTTGGATTGGAGAGATAGGGTACCGAGAGGGGAGGGGTGAATCAGTGCCCACAAAAACTTTTAACTCATAAATCTTAAGCAACAAACAGTAGTAACCTTCAAATATAACTTGTATCCATTGCATGCATCATTAATTTATTTAATTATCAAAGGTAAATAGCATGAAATCAACAATATATCATCACATAACACAAGTATTTTGGTAACACAAAAACCCTTGTAAGAAGGTAAAAATTGCGTTGGGGATGACACCCACAAATTCTTCACTACTGCAGATAGAAAAGGTTTGCCTTTTAGGGCTACAAGTGGTGATCACTTCTGGTGATCTTACCCTGTTAGGAGTAACATTTCAGATTGATTAGATCTACCTAGTGAAAGGATTTTGACAACTCTACTTGAGTGTGCACTGGGTTAAGAGATTTACAAAAAGACTGTTAGGTCTACTCTGTTAAGAAATTTTACCAAAGCTTTGTTACAATGATTAGAAAATAATAGGTATATATCTGCTAATGACAACTCAACTTGTCTAATACAGATCAATGAAATACTAAATAGATATCACCTTTTCATGTGAAGATTTCTTCTCCGAACTGCTCGGTAGCCTTGTCTGATTCTGCTTAATCTGAATGTCTCTGTATTCTATTTTTCTCTATTTGATAATTGATATCTTGAAGTTGGCTGATGATTCAAGAACTTCTTTTTATCTTCTCAACTTCCTTGTCAAGCTTCTCTCTTATGCATACAAAAATAATATGAAATTATATTATATAGCATACTGCTTTTTCTGCTTACCAAAATTAGGTTACAATATCTTAGAGAAAACCCTAAGATCTATGGTGTACAAAAATAACCTAGATCTAGCAATTACATAAAGATCATCATCACAATTAATGATGGAATCTTACAATAAATGATCCTCAATCTTGGTAAAATGTTTTATGTTTATGTTGTAACCATTTGCATAGATAAATGTGCCATTCCTAATTACTATGTCATTTCCTAGCTTCCTCGGTAAACACTGTATATTCTGATTGGTAATTACATTGGTGATCGGTGTCCAGTCTGCTCGGTGTTTACTATCGCTCGGTATCGGTGTACACAGATGCTCGGTAGAACTGGCCTGATGCTGTGTAAAGACTTAACTGACTAGCTTGAAGTGCATGCAGTTACCGACTAGAGTAGCATAGGTAATCGCCCGATGTCTTTGATACTAATGACAATATTTAATGCTCAAATAGAGATAACACAAAGAAGGTTCTCCATTGAGACTAAGGCAGGCCATATTGCTGGCTCAAATGAAACCAATTTTTCAAGCTTCCATTCTCAATAATATCCTTAGGCAATGGATGCCTTTGGCATTCCATTTCTTGGTAGAACAACCTTGTAGAAGTCCAAGTATTTTTCCTTTGTATGATAAATTCCACCATATGGATCTTTCTCCACAAACACTCCTGCCATTGTTGACAAGGCCATTGTTGTAGATCACGCTTCTAACTTCCTCCTAGGATTTCCATATTGACCTGAAAATATTAGAACCACATGGGCTGATTGAGAAGTGCCCTACTTGTAGGTCACTTAATGGTAATCTCTTCCATGAGTTATCTTTTTTAGGCACTACCATGGGAACTTTATTCCTAACCAAGAACCTCTATGACCCCTCACCCTTGAGTAACTTATCCACTTTGTAGCTAGGGCCATGCCTTCGAGCCTTAAGTCCTTCAAGCCTAGACCTCCTTTTCCCTTATTCTTTGTGCACTATTCCCATTTTATTGAGTTTGATTTCTTATTACCTTTTCCATCAAACCATAGGAAGTTTCTAATTTATTTATAAACATTATTACTGGTCATTGCTAAAGAGCTAGACAAAAGTATAGCATAGGTTACAGGAGGATAAGATCTTCTAACAAACTTGCACTTTGTTGGCTAAAGAGAGGTATTGTCTATTTTATCTCCCCAACTTCCTATCAATTTTTTCTTTTACCCGCCATCACATCTCCTCGAGACATGGAAAAACTGTAAACAAGATTTCCAAGTACCTCACTTGGTGACTAGGGCCTCCCCATTGAATATTGGATTTACTAAACCAACTCAATGGACATGTCTCCCAAACAAGCATGATAGATTTAGATAGAGAATTTTTTTCTCTCAGAAGCTTCACAAAAAAGATTTAGTTTCATGTAGAGAGAGTCTAGGTTACCTTCATCTAATTGTAATAGCACCAAAGTATCATATGAAAAATGCATATTAGATAGGTCGTCTGGGTAATGCCTCAAATTCTTGGTGAGATAGAGTCATCTCTGAACAAATAGAAGAGGGCATCACCCACAATAAAAAACAAGGCTAAAGCAAGTGAGCATCCTTTCCTTATAGACCTTGCAAGGAAGAAGCTTTTAGATTTATGGCCATTTATTTCTACACAAGTATTGACACCAACCATCAAGCTTTTAACCATCTTGGAAAAGTGTTGAGGAAAGCCAATATTTTTCAAAATTTCTAAGATAAAGTTACATTTGACCTGATCATAAGCTTTCTCAAATTCTAGCAACAACATAGCATACTTCTGACCAGAAAATTTATACTAGTTTAAGGCTTCCCAACATGTTAGGAGTTTCTGCAAGATATACATCCCTTTAATGAAACCTATTTGACTTGTGTTTATGACCTTTAGGAGGATATTTTCTAGTCTAGTGCCTTGTTTTTTCAAATTTTAGTAGGATACATTCAATAAGGTAATGGGCCTCTAGTTCTTAATCAATGTTTTGTCTCCTTTTGGAATAAACTTCACCATCCCTTTATTGATATTGGGCCCTAAGGAGCCTTGATTAATAACTTCATTGTAAACTTGCAATAGGTCCTCACATATCCACTCTGAATTAGCTTTACAAAATCCTATGGTTAGCTCGTTTGGTCCAATGACCTCTTTTTTAAGGATTCAAATAGTCCTCTTGATTTCATCCAATGTGATGAACCCTTCCAACATGGCTTGGTCATCTTCATCTAATATTTTTGGGATTAAGTTTCTTAGGGTATCCCTAGCCACTTGACCCCTCTTAGGATTATCCTTAGTAGTGAAGAGATTCTTATATAAAGAACTAAAGGCAATGCATAGTCTTCCTCACTATTGAAACATTTCCCTTCATCCCATAGAATATCAATTTTCTCTTTCAATTCTTTCTAGTTTGACAGTTAGAAGAAAAACTTGGAGCCTTAATTTCCCTTTAGGGCCAAATTTAACCTTGATCTAACTCTTGCCCCTTGGATGGTATAGTTTTGGATTCTCCTCAAGGTATCCTTAGTATTCATAAGATAATCATTAACGACAAGGTTAGTTGGATATTGCTGAAGAATGTTTCCAGTTTCAATAAGCTCATCCATTAGGAACTGCTTCTACTTTTTTGTAGTCCTTAGCCTCCTTTCCTATTGTTTGGAAAAGGTTTCTCCAAGTCTTAGTGTTTTGGGTCCATCAGTAGTGTTGCTTTGGGAGAGTGATTCCATTTGTTCACTTGTCTAATTGCAAAGATTGTGTTCTTGACATCCTCATCCCCCAATAGAGAGGTGTTTAGTGCAAAAATTTCTTGTTTGGCTTTGGATGGTTTTGATGAATTTCCCCACCTTATCATAGTTTGGATAGGGTGATGGTTAGACAAAGTGGAAGGGAGCACTCTGGTGTTGATGCCATCCCCATGCCTCTCCATATTGAACACATCTTTATTGAAGTAAAATCTATCTACTTTTCTATAAATCTTACTAGGATCCTTTTGGTAATTGCATCATGCATACCAAATGAGTTTGTTATCCTCCTTTCTGCCTTCCAAGGGGTCTACTAGCTTCAACTTTCTCTTCAATCTATTGTAGTAAAAAAATTTCATTACCCTTCCACTCTAATTTGGCCTCTCCATTCTTGCCATGTTGGTTTTCAATGATATTAAGGTCACCACCTACTATCCATGGGATATCCTTCAACTGTAAAATCCATATCCATAAAGCGATTTTGCTTCTATAATTTTTTGGGGCATATAGAGAGCATATTCCAAATGTGAAGTGTTCTATTTCCAAGATCCCCCAAACAACTCTGTTACAAGGTTCATCCCCTTGGTCAACAACATTATTTCCACCTTGATTTCTTAGCAGGATTGCAGTGCCCCCCTTCCCACTCTCATGTTTAGTAGAGATGTAGAGTGCATCTCTTTATATACACTTAAGGAAAGTGTCCAATAGAAAGGTCCAACTTCTTTGGCCTCTTGAAGAAATAGGACATCAAATTTTCATTTGAATTTTTTAAGATCTTTTCACAATGTATTTCTTGTCGGGAGACTTAGGTTCTCTAACCTTCCAACAAACACATTTGAGTTCCATAGGTGGTTTAGTTTGAAGTGTCCATGGGTGCCCTAAATATTTTATAACATTTGGGAAACTTATCTTTGCTTAAATTTTTCTTGGAGCAAGGGGCTGAGGTCTTTTTAGGCTCCCCCTTCTTTTTAGAACTAGTATGTTGCCTTGCTTGATTTCAACCATATCCTCCTCTCTTTCTTTTATTCTTTTCCAGTGCTTCTTAGTGTTTTTCTCATCCATCTTATCAAGAGGGGTTTATTCTATCTTATCATGGTTCTCAAAAAGAGATTTGTTACCTAGAAATGGAATAATGGATGATTCCTCTGAGCTATTATTCACTTCTAGTTTATTGATGGGGGCAACATCCTTTCCACCTTAAGGGGGATACCTTGAGACTCTTTTTATTCAATCCTATTACTAGACATAGAGTCAGGGGGCCTTGAATATAGAGGTATTGGCCTTGTAGGGTACTAAGGGGAGGACATATTGGACTCCCTCTACTAGGGTGACTGGGTAAACAAGATTCTCATTGTCCATATCATCATAATTTAGATTAATTTTTTCTAGGGCCTCATCCTTCTAAAATGACAAGGTCTTACTCTAAAAGTTTGTAAATACATCATGTTTCCCATTAGGAGAACCCCTGCTCCCCTTCCCTAAGCATCCTATAGTGTTAATGCCTTTATCTTCAATGTCCCTAATTCTACATCTAAAAAAAGAATCTTCCTATTTTTATTGACAACATCATTTGATTTATGCACATCATTATTATATACATCAAAAAAATTATTTAAAATTCCTAAAAACATTTCGCTTCTTGTTCTCGACTTGAACCCTAATCTTATCTAGCGCAAGTTGCTGGGCATTCTTGACTTTATGCTTCAGAGACTTGGCTTGCAAGGGGGTATTGCACTCAAAGGAGAGGGATAATTGAGGTTGAGGGGAAATTAGTGAAGAAAGAGCAGGGATTTGGCTAGGACCAAGAGGGGTAAAGGTGACAGGGAGATTGGTAGCCATTCTATGGATAACAATTTGATGTGGACTGAACAAATTAGGATTGGGGGTGTGTCGAAAGAAAATGGATGCAATCATAAAACATGTTTATAGATCACTCCCATTTTCATGAATTGGACATCTAGGAAGGAAGATGCCCTGTGTAGGCTCAAGAGGTGACTCAAGCACTAAGTGGGGACAATGATTTCCTTCACTAAAATATGTAATGGATGAAATGAGAATGATAAAGTATAATAATGTACTGTAAATGATTAACTAGGAAAGTCACTAAAAGTTGATTAAAACATACTGTAACAAACATAAAGTGAGCTGAAACCAACAAAAATAGAAACTAGAAGATGAAATTAACATGTGGCACAAATCTGAGCTCGGAATGGTAGGGACATGACGATGGTGACATGTTCCTAGGACATGATGACAATGGTGACATGTTCACTATGTTTTTGGTCAAATTTTCACCGACCGTCTGACTATTTCCAATCTATCCAGATTTCATCTGATGGATCCATAATCTATTCATATACATAGCAAAATAGGGAAAAAGGTTGGATAAAGGGGTTTTCCTTGGTCAAACCCCTCTTTAGGAATCAAACTTAGAAATGAAATGAAATTGAATAGAGGAAAATAAATAGGAATGCAAATAATAGATTTACTTTGCATGAACCCTCATGAAAAGATGTAGAGATCACTAATATTCATGAAGATGCTTGAATGTGGTTGAGATCCAAAGAGTTGACCTTGGAATGAGATGTAGAATCAATGATGCCCTCACAAATGGATAGATCTATGGATGCCACTCCTAGTGATACTCCTAAGAGTTATTTGTGTTCTCAGTAGTTATGAGGAAGTCATATTGTTTGTCAAAATCATTCGGTAATGAAGAAAAGACAAGTCGGTAAGGAAAAGAAAGTCATTTGGTAAAGGAAATAACGAACAGAGAATTTCAGTAAAGAAGAATCAAGTATAGGCACCGAGAAAGGCTGAACCATGCATCAAGAACCAAGTTGTACTGAGCAGCGAATCGAGAAGAGGAGATAGTTACCGAGTTAAGGAAAACATTTTACCGAGCATAACATGCTGACACCAGAAGAATCTTTAAGTACATTGAATCTAGACACCAAATAGAAAATGATTTACTAATCTTGAGGAGATCGTATAACAGAACATTGGAGATTGGAACATAATGATTACACATGGTTATGAGGTGAGATCCACCAATGAGAATAAAGAATGGAATATGCATTAGAAGAGTAACCAATGCTAGCACCACTTGAAGAGATGATTCTAGAACATCTAGCACTGCTTCTAGAATTGTATATAAATGGATCAGAGTATGAAGATCAGAATGGTGGTTGTGGTTTATATGAATACAAGAGGAGATTGCATGTATGAAGAAGATTACTGAGAAGGTGATGAGAAGAGTAGCCACCGAGTAATAGAGAAGTGAAGAAAAACTAAAGATTGTGATCTACCGAGTATTGAATTGTTAGTGTGAAAGGTACACAGTATGAGGTAATGAGTTATTGAGCACATAGAGTATGATAAGCATATGTTTGATGCAAGTTTGACAGACATATTTAATATTATTGATTAAAGAGTAATCAAAATTGTAAAGTCTCTTAACTGAGAAGATCCTAGAAGATCTTATTTGTAAATCCTTTAACCAAGTACAGTTCTTAGATTAGAATTGTAAAATCCTTTCACAAGGTAGACTTAGTAGTCTTAAGACTCTTAACTAGGTTAATACTCTTAATAGGGTAAGCTATTAGAAATACTTAAACATTATAGCTCTAACCGAGAAAACTTTATTCTACAGTAGTGAAGTCTTGTGGGTGTCATCCCCATCATAGTTTTTGTCTTCTAATAAGGATTTCTGCGATACCAAATATTTGTGTTATGTGTTATTTGTTAAATGTTTTATATATTTCATGTGATGCTTGCAAATGATAAGGAATCAGTAAATGGTTAGGAAGGAAAGTTTAAATAGTTTAAAAGTGTTTTATAGTACTGATTCACCCCTCTCCTCTCAATACACACCTTTCCACACCTTGTCCAACAATTGGTATCAGAGTCCAGTCTCTTATTGATAATTTTAATCACTTGAGAGGAAAGATCTGGAAAGATGGAAAGCTAAAAGTATTAAAGGGTGATTGAGAATATGGAAATGGAACTCAAAATGGCTAATAAGCAGGTTGAAGAATTGAGCAAGAAATTGAAACAGTCAATTGACAAAAGGAAGGAGCTAGCACATCAGTTGAAAGATACTCAAGATCAAGTTAAGGAACTTGAATAACAATCAGAGGGAAGCATGTTTGATGAATCTAATGCTATCATATCAAAACTTTTAGAAACGAAAAAGAACCTAGCTGATCAGGTGAAAACACTGAAAAGAGAACAAGAAGCACAATCGGTAAAGATGTGAAATCATGGAACAAAAGAGAAAAGATAAAGATGACAAAAGGATTGCTGAAGAAGAGAGAAGGAAAATAAATACAAGACTAGATGAGAAAGATAGGGAAATAATGAGGTTGACTCAAACTCACTAAAACTTGACAAACCAACTTGTTAGTGCAAATCAAGAGGTTGTGACTAAAGTTGGAGAAATTATAGAATTGAGAACTAAAAAAGAACATCTGAAAAATAATCTGAAATCTGAGAGAGATGCTAATGAAGTCCTGAAAATAAATGAAGAAGCATTGAAGATTATGGATGAACAATTGAAAAATCAAAGACAATCGAGAGACACTACTAGACTCGGTTACAATGAAAATAACTCCACCGAGAAGGTTGAGTACTCCAATCATGCAACCAACCGAGATAAAGATGCTACTCCACTGAAGTCAAAGCCTAAATGTTATCATTGTGGGAGACCATGACACACAACAAATGTCTGCAGAAGAAAAAGAGGTAATCCACCAAATACTCCTAAGTTTAAAGGCTATTGTTACAACTGCAATAAGTTTGAAGGTCATTGTAACAATTGCAAGAGATATGGTCATAAATTTGGAGATTGTAGGTCACTAAGGATAAATGAGAAATGGGTCCCTAATCGACAGAATGTTGACAACAACCGACAAGGACCTACTATACCATGGGATTATAATACAAGGACCACTTGTACTACATGAAGAATATTTGGTCACATTGTTGCAAGATTCTTTAGGATACATGGAATGAACAACATGAAATCATGGAGAAACATTGGAATGACTTGTTTCCATTGTCACGTAGTCAGTTACCTAGCCAAGGACTGCAGGTACCAAAATAAGGATTCAACAGAGTGAAAAGACTCAAGTTAACATTGATGAGATTAGAGAGAAAATGAATAAGACTTGGAGAAGGAAGTCACATGATGATGGAACAAAATTGGGAACATCTGATGGCACCACATCCTCTGGATCGGGTGCACTTATCTTCACATAATCAGTCAAATGTATGTATAGGAGCTGATAACCTAAAGTTCATGTTAAATTGATTCCTAGATTTAGTGTGAAGATCCATATCAACATACTAAGATGCATTTGGATATAAGTTATTATTTCTTATGTTGATCAGTAAAGTGTTTGAGCTATTTTGTTGCATTCAGTGAAGCAAAGTGTAGTTTGGTTAACGGTAAAATGAAGTTAGGTAAGAAGCATTAAATGCAAATTATAGCCGTTGGAAGCCCTGACCTAAGGAAAAACTATAAATAGAGGGCATGATATTTCATTTTTACTTTACACTTTTGTGAGCACTTTGAATCATTGACAGAGACAAGACCATAGAGCGATTCTAAGCATTTAGTTGAGCATTCAAAGCATCTACAAAGATCATTAGAGGTGTTTGAAGCGTTTACTGAGTTGAATTCATAGATTCTAATTACTATTCAATTGGAACCCTTGTATTTGTTGAACTATTTCGAGATCAAGATGGCACCCAAGATGCAAAAACTAGTTATAGTCGAGAAGATTGACCCTGTAAATCCAAAGTATAAGCTTCCTCCCACCGTTGCTGCTGAAATTGACAAAGATGAAGCCTTATCCTTGATTCTGCCAAGGGTTATATTGATTGAAGACGTTCATGCTATCATCCACTGTAAAATCGAAGACATATGTCAAGGAGGGATTGACTCATCTTACAAGAACTTGTGTGTAAATGGAAATTAGAAGAGTGAACACACATTTATAGACCAAGGGTTTGGTCCATGTTATGCATGTATCGACGGTTTTCAAACATGAATGGATGAGAATTGTGTTAAGAAGAGTACATGATCAGTTTATGTGGGTTGATGGGCTAGTGAAAATCACAAAAGATGTCATACACATTGTAACAAGATTTCTGATTGGTGATAGACCGAGGGCTTATAATAAAACTGATAAGAACATGTTATGCAAGCTTACCAAAGCTAAATGGGATAGAAGAGGACAAAAATTATCTACAGTAGAAGACCCTAAATTGAAGTTTGTATCCAATATTATATCCTACAAATTTTCCAATCATATCGGGTAGACAGTGTACCCCGTGGAGTAGTAGACATAGCATACAAAATTATCAAAAAGGACATGAAGATAGATTTGTGTGAGATACTATTAAACCTATTGGATGACAACATGAACACCATAAGGAAAGCAAAGACAAAAACATTGAAGTTCAGACCACTGTTGGTATGTATTTTCTTTTACTTCCAAAATTCCTTTCCCATAGTTGGTGAAGTTATTTGGAAAGCAGATAAACCTATTGTTTATCAGATTAGTGAATATATTCAAGGCATGGGTGATAATTTCAATGTAATTACGGATGACTACTTTAGTAAGTTTCAATCAAGAATGCACAAAAGATACAAAATTCCACCTCAGTTAGTGGAAGAGTACACAGATGAATTATGTTTTGAGGTTGATACTGATATTTGTATCATAAGGGTTTTGGAACCTATAATCAAGTGGTTACCACCTATGGGTTATGAGATGAATATAGATGCTGCCACAATTCAAATAAAAGGATTATTGGAGAAACCGGTTGACAGAAGCTCAAACTCGGTATGGAACACATGAATAAGTTAAGGAGAAAATAAGGGTAGGTATATTGATACCTAAGGCAATCATGAAGACTAGTAAAATGATAAATGCACTATCACTACACCATCTACAAAGTCTACCACTACATCGAGATAAAAGAAGAAAAAAAAAGTAGAACCAGTGAAAACAAAAACCTATGTTTGAGAAATCAAGGCTACTAGAAGGCCAAGAAGAAAGTTGAAGTTGCAGAAGGAGAGTGATATTGAATCTGATGACCTATCACAGTTTAAGGTTGCACCAAGTAAAAAGGTGAAAAGTCTTTATGAGTTGCTCAAGACACTAGAAAGATATGGTGGACATTTAGTCATGAAACAATTGAAATATGACATAAGGAATCATGAGGAGAAGAATAATATTGAAGAGATAATCATTTCTACACTGCATAAGTTACACCTGTTGACGTGGTACAAAATCTTGATGGAGAAGTTTATCAGAAAATAGATGCAAGATGGAAGTATTCTATTGCTGGCAAGAAGGAAATGAGAGAAAGGTCCCTTGCAATCACTGTCCTGGACCTAAAAAAAAGAGGAATTAAAGATACCCTAAAAGAATATTCAAAAATATTTCTAGTAAAGAGAAAGCATCATGGTCGGTCAACTGGAAGAAGTACAAAAAGACACCAATGATCTTTGGAGAAAGATCTTTTCTATAGATCAACCGACTATTGAAGGAGTCATGGAACAAGAGGACAAATCTAAAACAGTTGAATTAATAAAAAATTAAGAGGAAGTCATAATTGAAGATATAACTGAACAAGATCTAGATGACACAGTTAAAGTTGATGAAGATGTCATCACAATTGAGGCCATAGAGACATAAGTTATGGATGTAGATGATTTTGCCAAGGTAAGATTATTGGTAGAAGATCCCATAATTGTGAAGATATTAAATTTTCTTGAAATAGAGGTGACATGTGATGCACCTATTGAAGCTGAGACACCCACTGAGCCAACACTAGATACTAAAACAAAGGAAACTGAGAAGACAACAGAGATTGAATCCACACAAGGTTAGAATGAAGAATCGATGACCCCCACTGAGACCGTAGGAAAAATAAAAAGAGAAAGAAAAGGTAGAAGAGAAGAAAGAAGAAAAATAGGAAAAAAAGGAAGAAACAAAACAAGAAGAGAAAAATAAAGAAAAAGAAGATAAAATTGAGGAAACATCTGCTCAATCAGATGCAAAGAAGGCATCCACCTCTAAGGGAAAATCAAAGAAGAGGAAATATTAAAAAGAGGTTGACATAAGTGAAGTCTTTTTAATACCTAAGGTTGATTACTTAACCATGAGCCCTAAGGAACTCTGAGTTTAGAGATTTGTTGAAGAGGAAAACTGCTCAAGATAAGCTCATAGCTAAGAAGTAGAAAAATGATGTTTTAGAATAGTTAAAAGGTATTTTGAATGAAATTGTACCTGAGGAAACAATAGATGAAAAAATAGTTATTTACAGTCAGTTGAGAGAACTTTTCAGTCAGAGATACTACCGAATATATTCTACAAGTTCATAAGAAAGAGATGGAGGCAAAGGTGATTGAAGAAGTTCTTCAATCAGTTGACTTAGATAAGGTAACTCTTTCAGAGTTAACAAATGAATTGGAAAATGAGTTGCAAATTTTTTTTTTACTATTTCAGCAAATCTGTTTGTTTTCCAATTTCACAAAGGAGATTAGACAAAATGATGAAAATGTGGAAAAAGAGCTCACCGAGCAATTATCCAAAATTTCCACCTAGCCTAAGTCAGTAACAAAATACTATGAGAAGTTGAAGCACTTGATGGGAGTGCAATAGGAGTTGAGAAAGGAGGAGAATCAGATGATGATGTATGTACTTGAACTCCAAATAATTTTGATCCCACACATAGATTCATTGCAGAGAAAGATTCAAAAGGCTAAAGATCTAGTTAGCACACTGGATGTAAGTGCTATGGATAGTATGGTAAGTCTAACATAAGATATAAGAAAGAAAATTATAGTGCTATAGACACTTAAAGACACATGGAAGGTATCACTCAAGGATGCACATGATAATTACAAAACTATTTTTGATAAGATCCCCGCACCGGATAAGCAGTAAGTAAATGTTTTGGCATTTTTGTTAAAAAAGGGAGAATATATATAAGTTTACATTTACATTTTTTTGTCAAAAGGGGGAATATGATTAATATAGATATAAAAGGGGAATATATAAGGAGGAATATATGAGTATATGATATGTACCAAATATATTACTTCAGGGGGAGTAATATGTTTACCGAGGAAGAAGAATGGACAAGGACAAATTTTGAAAATTTTGAATTTTGTTGATGACTTTGAGGTTTTTAACAAACATACCAAAATAATGTCAAAGAGAGAGATTGATACTCCTAAGAGTTATTTGTGTTGTCATTAGTTATGAGGAAGTCATATTGTTTGTCAAAGTCATTCAGTAATGAAGAAAAGACAAGTCAGTAAGGAAGAGAAAGTCATTCGGTAAAGGAAATAAAGAACAAAGAATTTTGGTAAAGAAGAAGAAAGTATAGGCACCAAGCAAGGCATAACTGTGTATTGAAAACCAAGTTGCACTGAGCACCGAGCTGAGAAGAGGAGATAGTTATCGAGTTAAGGAAAATGTGTTACTAAGCATAACATGACGACGCCAGAAGAATCTTTAAGTACATTGAATCTGGACATCGAACATAAAACACTTTACTAATCTCGAGGAGATTGTATAATAGGACATTAGAGATTGGAACATGATGATTACACATGGTTATGAGGCAAAATCCTCCAATGAGAATAAAGGATGGAATATGCATTGGAAGAGTAACCAATGCTAGCACTGCTTGAAGAGATGATTCTAGAACATCTAGCACCACTTCTAGAATTGTATATAAATGGATCAGAGTATGAAGATTAGAATGGTGGTTGTGGTTTATATGAATACAAGAGGAGATTGCATATATGAAGAAGATTACTGAGAAGGTGATGAGAAGAGTAGCCACAGAGTAACAGAGTAGTGAAGAATAGATAAATATTGTGATCTACCATGTATTGAATTGTTAGTGTGAAAGGTACATAGTATAAGGTAATGAGTTATTGAGCACATAGAGTCTGACAAGGATATGTTTGATGTAAGTTTGACATACATATTTAGTGTTACTGATTAAAGAGTAATCAGAGTTGTAAAGTCTCTTAACTGATCAGATCCTAGAAGATATTATTTGTAAATCCGTTAACCATGTACAATTCTTAGATTAGAGTTGTAAAATCCTTTCACAAGGTAGACTTAGTAGTCTGAAGACTCTTAACTGGGTTAATACTCTTAATAGGGTAAGCTATCAAAAATAGCTAAACATTGTATCTCTAATCGAACAAAATTTATTCTACTGTAGTGAAGTCTTGTGGGTGTCATCCCCAATGCAATTTTTATCCTTTGACAAGGATTTATGCGATACCAAATATTCATGTTATGTGTTATTTGTTAAATATTTTATATATTTCATGTGATGATTTCAAATGATAAGGAATCAGTAAAAGGTTAGGAAGGAAAGTTTAAATAGCTTAAAAGTGTTTACAGTACCAATTCACCCCTCCCCTCTCAGTACACACCTTTCCACGCCTAGTCCAACACCTACATCTTACATGTAGATATGCTTGACAACACTTGCAAAGGAGAGAGAAGAAGAAATGAAGAATTGATCTTCTTGCTTGATTAAGAATTCCTCTACTTGGCCATCGTGGGAGAGAAAATTGCATGAATTGGAGAAGATTACCTTGGATTTGGATGATCTTGAAGAATTGGAGACTTGGAGATCTTAACCTTTGGTGCTTGCCTTCAAATATATAATCCAATTGCTCTTTCTTTCTTGAAAAAATGATAACTTGATTGCTAAAATGCTTGCACTTGATAAAGAATTATGGATGTCAAAATGAGGTGCGATAAGGGATTCTTATACTAACTCCATCATTTTGGGATTCAAATTTGATCCAGGTTGATCACAGAAAGAAATCCTCAAAGAAAATCTCCACATTGAGCCTTGGGTTAAATTTGGGCCCTAAAACTCAGGGACACATCGCCATTAGCAACATATTCCCAAGGGAATGAGCTCAAATTTGATTTGGATCTTGGGGAGAGTGAAACAGAGTGTGAAATAGAGAGTCAACTTTCCAAGTTCAAGCATAATGGACATTCTGAACTCAAAATCAGCAAAGTGGGTTTAATAGGTCCTAATAAAGCATCCAATCATGTGTGATAATTATTTAGGATCGTACATCTAACCTCCACTTTAGCAGGAGTATGAGACAAGCTCATGCCCACAGTAAAGTGGGTCAATGCATAAGAAAAATCTTATCAAGGTCAAGGAGACAAAGAAACATCAAGCCCCCAAGTGATTCAAGTCTTTATCAAATCCAAAACCAAGATAAGAGAGGTATTGCTCACAAGAGAGAAGAAAGAGAGAAAGAGACAGATGCATGAACACTAGCCTAGTAAGGTATTGCCTTTCTATGGATCATACAAAGGGAAAGTACTACAAAAGATGGCATTAAAGGTCTAGCAAGCTATATGATGCTAGTCAATCCATTGAAGAGGATCAATGCTTGAGGAAAGCATTTTCTTTGTCAAGGGATTTGACAAGGGTGATTATGCTTTAGGAAAGCATTGTCTCCACAGGGATCAAGAAACATAAAATATAAGTCCTTAAGGAAAGCATTGTCTCAAAATAGATCAAAGAAAGAAGAATCAATCTTTAAGGAAAACTTTGTCTCCACTAAGGGATCCAATGAAAAGATGAACACAAGGGAAGTATTGTCTCTTTGGCCATCTACAAGAGAGATTGCATTGAATCATTATGTATGTGTGTATAAAATGTGAAACAAGGAGCAAAGTGTATGCCCTCACATTAAAGCAATTGTAAAAACCTTAATGGGAGCAATGACTTTAATGAAGCATACATGCACCTACAAGAAATGTTTCCACTATGAGATGCCCCCAAGAAAGGACAAATCAAGGGAAAAAATAGATGACAAAAGTGATCATGGAAGGGATTTACTAACTCTGGGGTCAGTATGATCATATGATAATACATAGGATATTATACCAAAATAAAATGGACCATCATTCCCCAAAGGTAGTAGAACTATAAGCACAATGGAAGAATTCCACGTAAGAGTTACAAAGAAGAATATTTTTGGGCTGGCATCACAGTGGCCAAAAAGAACATGGAGCTACCATTTTGAATCATCCCCAATCAGACAACACAAACACATTTACAAACAATGACACATGCACAACATAACATGTAATAACATATAGAAGAAATGAGATACAAATAGAGGAATGTCACGATATTTAGATTCCTTTATGATCTTGTGCCAATGGAGTAATAAGGGTCGTCTAAAGAAATGCAAACAAAATATATATCGAGAATCACACCACAAGGGAAGCACATTACAACAAGAAAACACATAGAATCCACTACACAAGAGGAGATAATAAAGTGTATTGCATGCCCCCCATCTTAGTCTGTAGTGCTTAGGGAATGTAGGAAACAAACAAGAAGATAAACATCAAGAACGAAAGATGGAACAATAGCTAGTTCCAATCAAGGACCATGCTGTAAAGATGGGTCACTGTGTTCATCACTAGGACTAAGAGATAATTGTTTTGAAAATATAGCTGGTAAATCATGATTGACATCAATAAGATCAAACACATCATTAGAATCACTAACATTAATATCATCGTTAGTTTCATTATGAACATAAAAATGTCATCATTAAGAGTATCTTTTTCATCTAAGTTAATTGTAATAGAATCCAAGATATGCATTATCATGTTTGTTCAATTGCATCTTTTTTCAAGTTAACTTCCTCCTTTGGTTCAAGCATAGATTGGTCAAAGGGAAGAAAACCATCATTAGGTGTTTTGGGTGAGGAAAGGTTTTGGGTAGCATGTTAATGGGCTCTAGCATGACATTTGTAGTGGTGGTCACAAGAAGAACGATTACACTTGAAGTTACTAGTAATTAGGTTTGGTTCAGGATCAATCAACATCAGGTCCTTTTCTTCTTTAGTAGGAAGAACAAAAAGAACATCACTAGGTTGAGAGATAGTATCAACATAATGTTTATAAGATATAGGAGGTGGAATTGAAGCATATATAGGAGGTGTAGGAAGATGTCCAGGTCTAGGTTCACGAGATGGAACACCCTTAGGATTTCTAAGTTCTCAAATCTTTTGGACTTTGTAATTCTAATATGATCGAAAGAGGTTATCTCTACGAGATTGAGGTGGTTGAGGCATAGAAGGCCAAAAGAAATCAAGTTCAACAGACTCTTGAGGCATTGAAGGCTGATAGAGACTATGGTTAATAGTCATGATTTTTCTATTATGAGGAAATTTAAATTACTTATGGATAAAAGAGGCTACAAATTTCATGGAGGTAAGCCAAGGAAGACCAAGTTTGACTTGATTGATCGGAAGTTGGGATGACAACAGATGTAACATTTAAAATTTCACCACCAACTTCAATGGGTAATGAATTAGAACCATGGGTAGGATAGAGGAAAATATTGCAAGTTTGGACCATAATGTAATGCCCCCAAATTGATAGAGAATAAATTAATTAAGTTAATTAATTAATTGGTCCCAATTTAAAAGATATTATTAAGGACTTTTAATTAATTAATAAAGGGGCCCATTTTTATTATTGTAGTTCATAGGTGTTTGCTGTGTTGATGTTCTTTACTAAACCCTTGGGAGTTTCTCCAAAGGGGTATTTATGACTGACATGTAGGAAGTTGGATGCGATTTGGATTATTTTATTTGTATTGCGAATTCCAGTTGGAGTTTTGTTGTCCGCCATTTTGGAGGTGAAAGATCCTCCCTATTTGGTTTGTTGCAGTTTTGTTGGTTCATAGCCAGCCTAGTTTTCCATTGGAAATATCATTCTGATATTTCACTGTGTGCTCCAAATTTGTGAAGTCTTCTATAGAAGACAAATTTATAATAAACATCGATATTTGATATTTATTCAAAATTGTGGATCTATTTGAAATAATTTGAAGTACTATCATCATTGTGTTTTTGTGGCATTGATCTATATTGCTCCATATTACATTCTAGAGATACAATATTAGCGACAACATCAAATGCACTAAGTTTCCATACCTATTTATTTTTGGTAACACCATTCTTGGTTGTCGAACTAAAATGGATGGAGATCAATTTGGGTAGCACAGTTTACATACCATACGCCAAGCCTCAAACTATGACCGTACGCCATACATATACATAACCCTACGACGGTTTTCTTTCCATTGTCCGACAAGTGTCTTTCCACCATACAAATTGGGTCTCTATTGACCGTATGGGTGACATTGTGGGCATTGTATGAACTATTTAGTCAGTACAACACTCCACCAAAGGAGAAGACTTTGATCGGGGGTGAAACACAAACATCATTGTACAAGGGTCTTTCGTAGGAGATTGTCAAACATGGGGAAGTAGTTGGCCATCCATACTATATGGTTTTGTGACCATATTGTACACTTAACAATCATGACCCTACGACAAGACTAATTTCCTAAACCATACGCTATCTCCATCCTTCATATTCTACCAATAAGATCATGAAGAGATTGTAAGAGTTTGCCAGCTACCTTTAGAACATTACAGTGGTATTAGAGTTGGTGATCTTGCCAGCATATTGGGATGATTGAGAGATTTTGGGATGTGAGTCACACTATGGCACCCAATAATGATGGACAATGGTGGTTGAAGACACTACAAAAGATTGGCAAAGAGCTCAGCGAGGGTGTTGATCTTCCATTAGATATATTGGAAGTATGTTTGTGTAAGGTGGACCAATTACCTTCAAGATTTATACTGAGGATCCTTTCTCTGATTAAGGATGCATTAAGTCAACCCAGGCTATTAAGACACCATGATAGGGAAATGAAGTTGTAACCACAACATGTCTCAGTGAGATCTTGAGAATCTCAACTTCTAGAGCATCATATGATGACAACACCATGAAAGAGATATTATGTTTGATCATTGACAACTTTTAGAGTCTTGATGACTTTAGTGTTGATACTTTTGGAAGGAGATGTACAATATTGGAGGATTGTGCAAATGTCAAAGTAACCACGTCTTAGATCTAGAGTTGCAAGACTTGATCCATGATATATTTCATCACTTCTTGGTCACAATCAAGGAGTGCCATGAGACTAAGGTTTTAGTTACTATAGAGAGCCTTATGACTTCGTGCATTGAAGAGATGGATGAAATATCCCAACCTATTATATCTATGTTATTGGTTGTTCATAATCTATAATGAGTCCCTTCTATGGCCGCGTGTAGATTGGTCAGTAATGTATTCAAGCATTGTGAAGAAAAACTAATATCTCATTTGTACAAGTGGGAGAAAGTAGATGACAATGATAAGGGTGATGCATTACATGAGGAGGATCTGCTAAATCTTGCTACTACACCTACATGTGGAAAACACAAAAAAATGAAGAAGTTTCTTGCATGGATCTTGCCAAGACAACCTAGATAGATCAAGGTGACATAAACTCTACCACTACTCTGTTTCATGAGCTAGACCTTTAGTTCATTGATTATGGATGCCTTCCTCATATGTAGAAAGTTGTGTCCATCACAGAGGCTATGTTTTCTACTGAGGCCCTATCTGTCACTGAGGTTTTATCCCCCAAGGCTTTGTCTAGCGAGGCTCTGTCTGCCGAGGTACTATCCACCAAGGCTGTGTTTGTTGAGGCTTTTCCCACCATCGAGGCTTTGTCTATCACTGAAGCTCTGTCTGCAGAGGCTCTGTTCACCAAGGTTATACCCGCTGAGGTTATTCCCGCCACTGAGGCTTTGTCTGTTGCCAAGGCTCAGTCTGTCACCGTTGTCATCAAGGCTTTGTCTATCATTGAGGTTCTATCTACTGAGGCTCTTCTCATCGAGGTTCTGTCCACCGAGGCTTTTTACATCAAGGCTCTTTCCATTGTCGAGGTTCTATTTTCCTTTGAGATTCTATTCACCAACTCTCTATCTACCAAGGTTTTTTCTGCTGAGGTCTTTCTCATTATTGAGGCTCTATCCGCTGCCAAGCCTATGTCCATAGAGGTTCTATCCACTGAGGCTCTATCAATCGAGGTTTTTCTTGCTAAGATTCTTCCCACCACCAAGGCTTTGTTTGTCGATGTCGTTGCCAAGGCTTTTTCCGTTGAGGCTCCTTCTGCTGCTGAGGCTTTGTATGCCACCGAGGTTCTATTTGTGGAGGCTCTATCCACTAAAGTTCTCTTAGTCAAAGCTTTGTCCACTGAGACTCTGTCCTTGAGGTTCTTCCCACTGAGGTTCTACTTGCTGTCAAGGATCTCTCCATCATCATCATTGTTGAGGCTCTCTTTGTTGCCATCACCACCAAGGCTCTCTCTATTGTCATTGCCACCGAGGCTTTGTCCACCACTGAGTTGTTGTCTGTTATCGAGGTTCTTTCCATCGTAGATCAGGTTCTATTCATCGACATCATTGCCAAAGATATATCCACCGTCGAGGCTATGCCCATCGTGGTGGTGTCTGTGTTCATGTCCCTAGCCATTGTTGTGTCTGTGGTTGTGGTTGTGTCCATGGATAAGTTCATGTCGGTGTCAACCTCTATGTCTATGGATATAGCAGAAGAGATTGTTGAACATGATGGCATGAAAGATTTCATCGATTGGCATCATTGGGATTGTGGTGAAGGGCATGACAATGTTTATATCAGAGTGGCGCAGTGAAAGCTTGATGATGGTTTACTCATCCCAACTAAATCTAACTATTTTTATGTTATCCAAAAGCATCATAGAGTTTTCAACTGATATTACTACCAATGCCCACACTTGGCTTGGGATTTGATCATTGATGTGTTTGATGTTTGTCTTCAATGGGATCTTGGTGAATTTGGGCATGGAAACAATTATATAAAAGTGGAGTAGCAAAAGCTTGATGGAAAGTTACTTTTCTCACTTACTTCTAGGTGCATGCGTTTGGTCATGTTGCAACTTGAAGTTTCCAGTGGATACAGTTATTGGTGTATGCACCTAGTTTAGGATCCTAGAGTCTTGATGATGGATAGCTTGAGGGAACATAATCTTTGGGCGGCGAGGATTTGTAATTACCATAAATTGATAGAGAATAAATTAATTAAATTAATTAATTAATTGGTTCTAATTTAAAAGATATTATTAAGGACCTTTAATTAATTAATATAGGGGCCCATTTTTATTATTGTTGTCCGTAGGTGTATTTCGTGTCAGTGTTCTTTTGTAAACCCTCAGAAGTTTCTCTAAAGGGGTATTTATGACTGACATGTAGGAAGTTATTGGATGCAATTTGGAATATTTAATTTGTAATTTGAATTCCATTTGGAAATCCGTTGTCCACCATTTCAGAGGTGAAAGATCCTCCCTATTTGGGTTGTTGCAGTTTCAGTGATTTACAACCACCCTAGTCTACTGTTGGAAATATCATTCTGATATTTCATTGTGTGCTCCAAATTTTTGAAGTCTTCTATAGAAGACAAATTTGTAAGAAACAATGATGTCTAATATTTATTCGAGATTGTGGATCTATCTGAAATAATCTGACATGCTATCATCATTATTTTTTTGTGGCATTGATCTATATTGCTCCATATTACACTCTGGCAATACAATATTACTGACAACATCGACAACACTAAGAATCCGTACCTATTTAGTCTTGGTAACATCGTTGTTGGCTGTCAAACTACACTGAGGGAGATCAATTTACATAAACGTTTCCATACTATACACCAAGCCTCAAACCATCACCATATGACACACATATACATAACTTTACGATGATTGTCTTGCCACCATACGACAAGTGTGTTTCCACCATACGGATTGGGTCTTTGTTGACCATATGGGTGACATTGTGGGCATTGTATAGATTGTTTAGTTAGTACGAAACTCCATCGAAGGGAAAGACTTGGATCATGTGTCAAACACAAACATCACCACACAAGGGTCCATTGTAGGAGATTGTTGGGCACATGGAAGTAGACTGCTATCCATACTATATGGTCATGTGAGCATACTGTACGGTTAGAAATCATGCTTGTACATTAAGACTACTTTCCTACATCATATGCTATCTCCACCCTTTTGATTCTACCAATAAGATCGTGACAAGAGTGTAGGAGTTTGCCAACTACCTTTGAAACATTACACATAACATCAGATTTATCATATAAATCATGTTGCGATTTTCTATTGTAAAAATGTTCTTCAATTATTAAATTCACCATGTAATTAGGATAAATAGGAACACCACTCAAATATAGACCATTAACCTTTGCAATGATATAAAGAGGACCATTAGGTGCTTTAATTATTTTAGGGTCAAAGGTAATGAAAAACTCAGGTTCAGGTTTTGGTTTTGGTTTAGTTTGATCAATGAGGATGAAAACATTATTGGATTCAATTCACTTATTGTCATTGTCAACAACATGAGTGGAAGAAAACAAAGATTGGGTAGACTCAACATTATTGGTAGAATGAGATGGAAAAGGGTTGGTATAGATTTGCATGTTTTGGTTGGGAGGTGCTATAGATTTGTTTCCTTGATCATTAACACCCTTAACAGATATATCATTAGAATCAATGAGGTCTTGAATAATAAATTTCAAATGGAAACACCTTTCAATATCATGACCGGGTTGAGAATGGTATTGACAAAAAGATTTGTGATCAAATGATTTAGGTAAAGGTTTGGATGTGTCAATTGGTTTAATAGGAGGAAGAGTTAACACTTTAGCATTAATCAAATTTAACATCACATTATGCATAGATTTAGACAGCTGAGTAAAATTACGAGGTCTAAAAATAAATGACAAAGGAGCCACATCTTTGGATGCTACTATCACTTTCTCATCAACATTATTGGATGGATTATTGATCTTAATGAATTCCTTTATTTTCTAAAACTTGTTAAAGTTGTGGGGTGCGACATCACTCTTATCAACTAGAGCCATTGGAGTGGTCCTCTTAAAATGACTCATTTGAAGCTGATAATTATGAAGCACTTCACATAATTTAGTGAAAGAGGGAAATTTAGAAAGAATAATCTTATCTCTAATGTCTTTTTGTAAATTAGAAATAAAAATTTGTTGCACATCAATATCAGGCACATGATAAGAAATTTGAGCATGCAAATTCTTAAATCTACTAATAAAATTAGTCACTTTTTCTATAATTCCTTGTTTACAATGCACTAAATCAATTTAAGAAGTCTTAGGACCAATATTATTTTCAAATTGTTGAATGAAAGCATTAGAAATATTTTGAAAGGAGTCAAAACAATAAAGAGGCAAAGAACAATGCCATTGTAGGTATTTATCTCAAAATTTTCTTGTAAACAATTTAGCCATGAACCTATGGTCATAAGAAAAACCACTACACAATGTTTGAAAGGTTTTGACATAGGTCAAAGGATCACCTTTACCATTATATGTCTCAAGATGAGGAAATATCTATGCATTGTGGAATAATGAAACATATGATATCTAAGGAAAAAAGGCTAGTAATGTCATAAGTAGGAATGTTGAACTTGGATTGGGTCATGAAAACAATGGGATTAGGAAAGATAACATTTGTAGGATTTAGATTTTGAATGGAGGTTGTGATGATATGTGGATCATAAGTGGACACATTAGAAATAGAGGTAGGAATATGTGAAGGTCTCAATAGTAGTGGTAGGTGGATTGAAACCTAGATCCTGAGCACAATCTCTAATAGGCTTGACATTTTTATCAATACGATGAGAGATACTAGACAAGTTATTAACACCATGTTCATTATTATGAATACAATTAATTAAATTTTTTACAACGAAAATGATGTCAGGACTAGAGTTCTCTTGTCCTAACCATTGTTCAAATCTTTCAAAGTTAATGGAAAGTTTTTGAACTTGCATAGGAGGGAATCTTAAGGCTTCAACTTCATTATGAGAAGAATGAAAAGAGTTATTCTCCATCATAGGATTAATGTCATGAAGATGCATGCTGGTCTCATCAAGATTCCTAGGAAAAATAGGAGGCTTGGGACCAAAATGAGAGGTATGTAATACATAAAATGTAGATCTAAACATCAAAGTAGAATTAAAATGTTGTAAGTCAGGTTCACCAAAGATGTACATGGTGAAACTATATGTGTAAATATACACAATGTGATAAAGATGTCATCTAATGCAATACATACAAGATCTAGACACCAAGTCATATTTGAAATGTTGTGAGTCGGGCTCACCAAAGATGTGAAAAGAGAAAATTGATGCAATCACAAAACATGTGTATAGACCACTCACTCCCATTTTCATGAATTGCACATCTAAGAATGCAGATACCCCAATAGGCTCAAGAGGTGACTTAATTACTAAGTGGGGACAATGATTTCCTTCACTAAAAATATGTAATGGATGAAATGAGAATGATAAAGTATAATAATGTGATGCAAATGATTAACTAGGAAAGTCACTAAAAAACTAATAAAAATAGACTATAATAGACAGATAGTGAGCTGAAACTGATGGAAACAAAAATCAAAAGAAAAAACTAACCTGTGGCATAAATCTAAGCTAAGAATGAAAGTGACATGACATCAATGGTGATGTGTTCCTAGGACATGATGTCAATGGTGGCATGTTCCCTATGTTTTTTTTTGAATTTTTCATAGATCATATGATTGTTCCCAATCTATCTAGATCTTATGTTAAGGCCCCATAACTTGTTTCTGCACATAGGAAAATGAGGAAAAAAGTTGGCTAAAGGGGTTTGCCTTGGTCAAACTCCTGTTTAGGAATCAACCTTAGGAATGAAATGAAATTGGATAAAGGAAAATAATATATTTACCTTGCATGAACCCTCATGAATGAATGTAGAAATCGTTCAAATTCATGAAGATGTTTGAATGTTCTTGAGATCCAAAGAGTTGACCTATGAGATATAGAATCAATGATGCTCTCGCAAATGCATAGATCTATGAATGGAACTCCTAGATCTTGAATGTAGATATGCTTGACAACACTTGCGAAGGAGAGAGAAGAAGAAATGAAGAATCGATCTTCTTACTTGATTAATAGTTTCTCTACTTGTCCATCATGGGAGAGGAAATTGCATCAATTGGAGAAGATTACCTTGGATTTGGATGATCTTAATGAATTGGAGACTTGGAGATCTTAACCTTTGGTGCTTTCCTTCAAATCTTGAGTTTAATTGCTCTTTCTTGCTTGAAAAATTGATAGCTTAATTCTCAAAATGCTTGCACTTGATAATAGATGATGGATGTCAAAATGAGTGATAAGTGATTCTTATACTAAATCTATCATTTTGAGATTCGAATTTGAACTAGTTTGACCATAAAAAGAAATCTTTGAAGAAAACCTTCACATAAAGCCTTAAGTTAAATTTAGGTTTGAAAACCAAGGGACACGTCACCGCTGGCAATATGTCCCCAGGGGAATATGATAAAATTTGATTTGGAGCTTAGGGAGAGTGAAAATGAGTAGGAAATGGAGAATCAACTTTTCAGGATCAAGCATAACAATCATTTTGATCTCGAAATCACCAAAGTGGGTCTAATAGATCCTACTAAAGCATTCAGTCATGGGTGCTAACTTTTTAGGATGGTACAGGGGGAAAAAATTCTTTAGGCTCAAAAGATAGAGAGATAAATGATTTGGGGTCCAAGGGTGCGGGGTGAGCAAATGAGTCAACATGGTGTGGTTGTTTTACATTTGCATGGGGGGATGAGTTCTAGGCCCTAACATATGGTAGTTTCTTTTGATATGTTTGGATTTTTGATAGAGAAAACACACATTTTGGCCTCCAAGAACATCAATGGGACAACTTAGGGTATCGATGTTCAAGGGGATATCGAGGGTATTTGGAATCTTGAATCTAGGGTTAACAAAGATGAGAACATGAGCATCCATATGTGGGAGTAATATTGCTAACGAATCAATGTAGGAGACACAACCCACTATTTCAAGGGCTTTAGGGAGAATGTTCCACAAAAAGGGAGGAATGTTCTTGATGGTTATCCACCAAGGGAAGGCTAGAGATGGGACTTCATCTATCATGGATTTGTGTGTCCATGGAACTACCCTAAAACAAAAATTACTAATGTTCCATAACTTCTTTTTAACAACTTCTTTATGTATATCAACGCTTAAAAAATAATAATGAAAAACCCCTTTTGGAGTCATACGAAAAAAGTATATTGATAGAACCAAATTTTTTGAAACCATCCATTCAAGAATTTCCTCACAAGAATTTTATTAATTTCTAAAGCCATAAGGGAAATAGCTACAAGTTTTAACCTATCTTTCTCACTCAAAATGTCCTCTAACATATATGGATTAGGAACTACTAGTCTAGAAGAAGATACCTCTTCCTCCATTGTGCTGAGGAATACCTTCTTTGTTCGAAGGGATAACAAATTTTTCTCTATAAAAATTCACAGGGAGTATTGATTAAAGCGGTTTTGAAGGATTTAAAAATATTACCCAGTGGTAAGCCATAGTCCTTATTAATTCTAATTGAATTATTTCCCATGTCAAATAAATGGAGACCTAAAGATAGATCATAAAGGTGGACTTATTTGTAGCTAGATAAGAGCCCTACCCCAATGTTGGAGGTGCCTTCTCCATCATGCCATGACCACATCCAAACCATCGTTCTACAACATCTAAGCTCTATGTTTTATTAAATGTAATTACTTGTATGTCTATTTGTATTATAAAATGGTTCTCAAACATTTCAAATAAACTTATTGCATATGTATAATATAGGTTATCCAACTTCTTATCTATTAATCAATTCAAGAGGGCTCTTACATATCCAACATGTATTTCATCCCATGTTTTTCATGTATAGAAATATAGATAAACATCTAATTTAGATATTCTTATTAAATCTCATTTTTTTTAATATTCATTTAAGTTTTGATTAAACAAAGTGGAAAGGGATTGAACATGTTTCATTAACAACAAACACGACAAGAGAGACAAATCTCACAAGCGACGAGATTGAGAAATCAAATCTCTTGATTTGTGTTGGTATAATTAAGTATTTACTAATTATATTTTACTTAACTTTACTTAGGATAATGCATTTTCATATTAGTTGTCATTAAGACACCTAGGAGTTTGCATTTCATTTTAGCACATGGTTAGGAGAAATTCCACTTTAGGTGGTGATAGTTGTCATCTCATATCTCTTTGTGTGTGAGATCCACCTTTAGTGCTCTTATCACATTATCCTCCTCTCGTTGTAGCACATGTTGCACATACTTTAATGTACAATGGAGGATGATCCACCTTTTGTGGACATGTGATTCCACCTAGTGTGATTGATAGCTTATCATCTCCTTATCATTTAGTCTTATCACATTGCCTATATATTCAGACACTCCTACATTGTATGTAATAAATCAATTATTCATTATCATTTGATTATTGATCATTATTGAGTTATTCATTTGATCATATCATATTTGTCTCTCTTGTGCTATCAATTGAGCTTCTAGATCTTGACATTTTCATTCTTTTCCTTAGGCAAATTCTTACAATTAGAGATAAGAATCAAGGGAAGCAAGGGTCTCAACTCTAAATTAAGAACTATTACTTCTCAATAGAAGAAAGAGGGAGAGAAGAGGTAACAAGACCTTTCCTCTTTGAACAAACTTTAGTCCAAGCGATACTATAATCAGAAATCCCACAAGGAGGAAAAAGAATAGGTGGCCAACTCTTGGGGAGACAAACATTAGGTGAAGGAAAAAAATAGGAAGGCATGGTGAAACACAAGCGATGTCTACTAAAGCACACAAGACCAAAGCCAAATTCAGTCGAAAACATTTAAGAGAGCATATAGAGAGAGGAACCAAAGCAAGATCCCAAGGACAAGACAAGTCACCCTAACTAGGTACTAATTGAAGCCTTGAGAGGGGGCATCCTTCGAAGAGACATGAGATTCAACAGTCAAGTGATTACCATAAGCATTCTTCTACCAAGTTGTAGGACCCTTCTGACAACCCCTAGAATAATTGGAAGCTAAGTAGAAAGTAGGAAATCATCAATGACATCTAAAAGTGATGCCCTCATAATACAAAAGTTGATTCAATGGATTTTGTCTAACCATAAGAACCACATCTCCATGAAGATCTATGGAGAGGTAATGTCCCCCAAAAAGAAAGCATAGGTAGAATGCCCCATATGGGAAGTGGATACATCAACCTTAGGAACAAATCAATAGAAGTTCCTTGGATAGGAAGAATAGGAAGCTAGTCCCACACTAGACATGTATTATGTGGTTCAAAAATGGGATTGAAAGTTTGTCCATGGATTAAGAGAGAGAATGCTATCCCCAAGCCTACAACTAGCTCAAAATCAAGTTCTTGTCCTTCAAAGAAGAAAAGGAAGAAATGAGGAAACCTTTAACACAAGGCTAAAGCTCAATCTTACCAACCCCAATAGATCACCAAGAACTCAAGACTCTTCCATGAAGATTTGATAGAGAAGGACAAAAACAAGAAAATCTAGAAACCAAAGTCCTACATAGGAAAAATGCTTCTTTCATATTGAACCCTAGAAGGACCAACAATTCTAGAGAGATTCATTGAGGTAACCACCATAGATCCAAGAGCATGGAAGATTCCATCACACAACACCAAAATAAAAGCATACAAATAAATAATATAACCAATAAGGGGCATAATCAACAAAAATGAATAACAAGTAAAGAAGAAACAACTGTAACAAAGCCCCACACTGGACTAGACAAACCTTTCCAAACCCAACTTGACACAAGAAAAGGAAGAAATGAAGAAAGTTTTAGCAAAAGGGAAAAGACCAATCTTACCAACCCCAAGGGATCTTTAAGAA
This sequence comes from Chamaecyparis obtusa, assembly GCA_027943335.1. NCBI lineage: Eukaryota > Viridiplantae > Streptophyta > Pinopsida > Cupressales > Cupressaceae > Chamaecyparis > Chamaecyparis obtusa. The sequence goes on from BSBK01000559.1 coordinate 1,955,307, forward strand.
ATCAAGACTCATCCATGAAGATTCAACATAGTAGGCCCAAAAATATAAAATCTAGAAACTAAACTCCTACATAGGCCGAATGCTTCTTTTAGCTTGAAATTGAGATGGACCAATAAATGTAGAGAGAGAGGCATAGAGGGAACTACAATGTAGCCAAGAGAAAGGAAGATTCCATTACACACCACCAAAGAACAAGCATATGATGCAACACTTAAAGCAATAGGGGCAGAATTAAATTAGCAACTAAAGAAGAAATAATCAAAACAAAGGCAAATTCTAGACCAAACAAACATTTTCCAACCTCACCCAACATCATGAGCACAAACATAGGAGTCAGAGAAGGATTGAGAAAATGAGAGAAACCATTCCATACGAGTGGATGTGCTAGCCACCATAGTGGGAGTGGCATGAACAAGATACTTGGCATGAGCAAGACCTATTATTCACAGAATAGTTACTCTTTTTAGTTATTTAAAGGAGTAATCTCATGATTTATTTATATTAATGCATGTTAGATATTTCAAATTAATCTCTTAGCATGTTTTTCATAATTTAAAAGAGAGGCATGCTAGTTATTACATTATGCATTCGCATAAAATTTCTTCATGTTTTAAGTCTTTGAAGAAAAGGGAATACAACCTAATTATAAATTTAATAAAATTATGTGTACATAGGTAGGTATGTGTGTGCGAACACAAGTGTACCTTTGTGTGTGTGTGTGCATGTATATGTGAGAAATATAGATAACAAGGGTATACCACCTAATTAAAAAATTGATAAGATTGTGTGTGCGCACATGCACACATGTATGTGCAAGGGTGTGTGCATGCATGTGCATGTGCTTGTGTGTGCACACCTATGCGAGAAATATAAAAAAAGGTAGGCTGCCTAATTAAAAAATTGATAAGATTGTGTGTGTGCATATGTTCACGTGTATGTGTAGGGGTGTGTGCACATGCATGTATGCATGTGAGTGTGTGCTTGTAGGCGTGCACGCAAGTGTGTGTTTTTGTGTTTTTGTGTCTATGTGTGTGCGTGTACGTGTGTATGAGTGTGTGTGCCCATGTGCGTGTGTGTGCGTGTATGCCGTGTATGTGCACAAGTGTGTGCTTGGGTGAGTGAGTGTGTGTGTGTTTGTGCATATGTGTGTGTGTTTTTATGTCTCTATGGGGTAAGTGCACAAAGATGGGGGACCAAAAATGGGGTATAAGATGCCACTTTTTTCCTAAAATCAGAAAACTCTGAACTTCAACAAGAAATTGAAGATAGTTAGACTCAAAATTTTAATATGTGACAAGAACAAGAGTTGTAATACTCTGAATCTAGTTCCTAAACTACTAATTTATTTTGAAAATGGTGCAGATTAAGGCCCTCAAAAAGGGGGAGCACAAAAAGTGGTCCTTTTTTTTGTGAAAAACATAACATAGCGTCTAGTGTGGTCCCCCTAAAAGGTTAAATTTTTTTTTGAATTTTTTTAATCACTCCAGTGAGAAGTTAGCTAACACCACTTAGTTTATCCCATATTTTTTTGCTAATTTTTTTTATGAATGTATAATTTTTGATGAATTTATGAAGTGCACACATCCTGAAAATGTGAAATTTTTGTGTGCTCCCCTAGAAATCATTTAAAACTAATCGAAAATCTTTTAAAAAAAAAAGAGTGTATAGAATGGAGTCTAGTTTCTAAAAATGTAACTTGTTGCAAAATTCGATGAACAAGCCAAAATCTATGCCCAAAATACTACACATTGGTTTTTTACAAAAAAATGGACATACACACAAAATAAATTAGAGATGAAAAACTTAACATAATCAAAATTCAAAATAAATTATATGCTTAGATAGCTAACAGAGAGATCTGCAATATCATGTTGTCTGATTTTTATGTTATTGAACCATGAGTAAACCTAACGAAGAGCACACAAAAAAAGATGTCATTTTTTTGTATGTCTGCTGGAAAACACATCTCAGGCCTATTTGAATCCTCCAAGCCTTTGGTTTGGATCTCCAAGGAAAATCCAATCCTTAAGATTGGTAAATTCCAATGCCTTACAAAGCGCGTGCGCCCTATAGGGAGTGCACACTATTGAAATCTATGACTTCCATAGGGCGTACGCGCTATAGGGCGTGCACCCTATAGCGCGTGCACCCTATTTAAGTCATAGATTTCAATAGTGAGGAGAAATAGTTAGAGTGAGAGGAAGAGAGAGAGAGATAGAGGGAGAGAGAGAGAGAGGGAGAGAGAAAGGGGGGAAGAGAGTGAGAGAGAGGGAGATAGGGAGAGGGGGGGAAGAGAGTGAGAGTGTGTGTGTGTGCGCCTCTCTCTCATCACTCTCTCTCTCTCTCTCTGTTATCACCTCTCTCTCTCTGGACTAGTGCACATGTACATGGAAAATTATAAGATAACCATTCATATAAAAATGTACTACTGACATGTTAATTATAATGCATTATTACATATGTACCTGTGGACTCAATGATGATGTCACAAAGCTAGGTGAAAGAATTTGATCACTGCAATGACCACTTTGCCTCTGAATTTTGATCATAATTTGTCTAGTAATTTAGTTATTCATTCATTTATTAATTAAATATAATCAAGTAAATCAAATTAACATGCAAATAAAGATACCTCAAGGAAAGTGGCATGATGCCCTTCACTGTCTGTTGTGAATGTCGATGGTCCACCAGTGAACTAATGCCCATGCGCAATAAGTTATGATACAATTATTTATATAATTACATAATAATTAAATATATTAATTAAAATATTTTATTCGATACATGTGGAATTGACGATGATGTGTAGAAGGGGACAAGAGGATCATTGCCACTACCACTGCCACTGACACTCTTGCCCTGAAATTTGATCATAATCAATAGATACTAAATTAATTAGTTGTTCTTTTATAAATGAAATATGATCAAAGAAATTTAATGAACTTGGAAATATTTACCTATGTGTTAATGCCAAATGTCACATTTAGAAAATCATCAGTCATCATTCCAAGATCCTCTTCCTTTCTCTCCGCAGTACCAAATGTGCACAAGGATCCACATGATCGACAAATATGCCCCCTCAAAGATTGACCATGGTCACCCTCAACTAAAGGAGTGGCACACTGAATGAGAGTCTCTGTCAGAGCACTAATCGTGCCTAGTGTGTCCACCTCTACATGTTCCTTCACAACGGAAGGAATACTAACATGATCCACTTGTGGCTTGCCAATAGGAACCCTAGGTGCATTAGGGTCACGATGTGCCCCCGCTCTATCAAATGATGACCCCCCTTCTCTACCCTGAGAATCTAGATAGTCAAAATAATTTGGCACCTCCTTGAGTACAAAATCGCAATAGAGTTTCCTCAAGAAATATATAAGAACCTCATGATTGTTACAGGGAGGGGAATCAAAGACCATCCACCATCTCTCCCAAAATTTGTTTTTAATGTCTTCATTTAAGCACCAATGAATTGGGAACCTCCTTGTTGTAGTTTTAAGAGTATCTATGTCCCCTGGTTTTTTAAAGAGTTTGCAAATGTCATCTTTTGTGATTTTTTTCTTTTTTATGTGCGCATAAGATAATTTATTTGCATAATATCATTTTTGTTCTTATCTTTTATCCTACCATAAATTAATTTTCCCACTAACCAAGCCTATGTGGGTCAAGATTGCTTCCAAAGATTTTGCAAGTCTTTCCCTTCCAAGATTTGTACCAATATAATCTTTTAACCTCCTAATTTAAGATTCTAATTTTTTTTTCCTTCTTTCAATTTGGTTGATCAAATTTTCTTGTGTTCTAGGAGGAGGTTTCTCAATTGGTGGAGGCAGTTGAGGTTCATTTCTTGGTTATTTTATTCATTTGTTTCTTCATTCATTTCTTCATGAGGAGATAGAGGGTTTGGTTGAGGGTTTTGTTCAGGGAGATCATTTCTTCTTGGCAATTAAAAAAACTAAATTTTAAAATCTTAATTACACAAAATCTAAGAAAATAAATTTTAACAAAACAAATTGCTTCAAAATTGAAATTTTAATACAAATAATAGGCATGGGCTGTAAAAACACTTACCTCTTCTTCTGGATCGAGCTTGACCATGTCATGGATCCATTCTATATGAAAATTGATGGATGAATGAAAATAATTGAAATGAAATGGATTGAACAAGCAAAGGGATTCTGTGTACGTGCTTGGGAAGCCCTTTTTAGTTGCAAATGCGGGTTTGTGGAAAGAAAATGGGCTTTCCCAAATGCAGAAAACCCTTTATAGTGTTTTTACAAAACGTGTGTGCCCTATAGTTTAGATTTCCCAAGCCTAAGGCTTGGACAACCCAAGCCATAGCGCATGCACCCTATATGGCGCACGCGCTTTAGTGCGTATGCACTATGGTCGATGGGGGACCAAAAAGCAAAGTGGCACCTTTTTGGTTCCCCATCTTTGTGCATATACCATGTGTGAAATATAAAAAAAGAGTAGACCACCTAACTATATAATTAATAAGACTGTGTGTGTGCGTGTGCATGCACATAAGCATGTATGCAAAGTTTTGTGTGTATGTGTTGTGCATGTGTGTGTGAAATATAGAAAAAAGGGTATATCATCTAATTATAAAATTAATTAGACTATGTGTATGTGTGTGCACCTATGTGTGTGTATGTGTGCATGCATATGTGTGCCCGTGCATGTGTATGTGAGTGTGAGAGATATACTAGTTAATATATACATTAATAGAATATATATATATATATATATATATATATATATATATATATATATATATATATACTAACTGAAAATTTAATTAGTATATATCTTAAATACATCTATAAAAATGATTAGAAAGCTATTGTTTGAAGCTGATGATTAAAAATGAGGCACAACCACATAATTATAAAATAAATGAATAAAACTAAAAATATCTAATCTTCTATATATCAAATTTGAATTGGTAAATTATATATATATATATATATATATATATATATATATATATATATATATATATATATATATATATATATATATATATATATATATATATATATATATATATATATATATATATATATATATATATATATATATATATTCTTTGAGAAAAGAGCTAGACCACATAATTAAAAAAATATACAATTTTTTAGATATTAAAATTAAATAAGTAAAATATATTTTAATTAAATAAAATAATCAATTTTTTATAATATATATTTTTTATTAATTAAATATTTTTCACACAATACAATTGTTAAAAAAACTAGTATAAATATTTTAAATAATTTTATTTTAATTTTTTTGAGATATATTCATTTGAAATTAAATTATTTTGTTAATAAATAGTTAATATATTTTATTTTGGTTACATTGCATAATTAGTAATAGATTCATTTTACTTTTATATGAAACTTTTAATTTTATTTGTTAAGGTAATTTTAAATTTTATAATATTAATTTTTTTTAAAAAAAATTCTTTTAAAGGAATGATTTTGATTTGTCAATTATATTTTATAAAACAAGTGTCACCTAGTGGCAAGTATTTATCATTCTAGACTTAGAGATCGGTTAATGGTAGTTTAAGATTAATGATACTGTAGTTGTTCAACGTGCAAAATGATATTGTAACCCTCACTCTATCCATTTTTAAAATTAAAACTGTAATCATAATCGTAGCTATAATTGTAATCCTAATTTAATATTATAGATTTCTAATTGCATTTTTGTAAGAATCATTCTTTATTACTATTTCTATGGCATGCAAATGTGTTAGCATGTTTTAAAAATTAAATTATGCTTTCATATTTCATTATTTTACTATTCTATGTAATAATTTTGCGCTTAATACTTTTGATGCCATCATCAATATTGATATGTCTTTGCTACAAGTATGTGTTATATTCTAGTTATGCGAATTATGTAGTGAATGATGTTATTCTCCTTATTGATTTTATTTAAATAACATTTTGATTTTTATAGTTGTAATGTTTATATTATGGACTAATTATTTTGATAGTTGATGAAAGTATGTGGTTATTACTTTGAATAAATATCCAATATTAACATATGGTTGGTTGTACGGTATGATCATTGAGAATATTTTGTACATTGCATGGCTAAAAATAAGGACAATTAAAATTATAGTTGTAAAATTTTAAATGCAACATATTACTATATAAACCTAATCAATTGATTAAAGAAAGTCGTTCATAATTTTGGTTCACAAAAACCATATAAACCTATCAGAATGTTAAATTCTAGTGAAGAGATAAATTTTTCCATGAAGCCAAAACAATGCTTAAACAAGATTGAAGCATGACCCTTGTTGATGAACATGGGAAATGAGTCAAAATGATGAGCACACATAATAGATATGGAATGTTGCTACAATTAATTAAGGACATATCACTTTTTTTTTTCTATTTATGCCCTCCTAGCAACTTTTGGCGAGTCACAAAGTTTGTCTTCAAGAGAACAGTTGACACATATAAAATGGATACTCCCATCAAATTGATCTTTGATAAATGATATATGTTTGATGTAGGTGAGGTATCAAAGATGAGGTTAAAAGCCATATGTTATTCCTCTCATTGTAAGGCTATCCATGTAGTGGAGGCCATTCTTGGAGACAAATTTTTGAATGCATGTCATAGACACCATATGAATACTGTCATCTCTACCATGTTCTAGGTGGTTTTGCTATAAATGGGGGAAATAAAAGAAGTGGCTAAGATTTTATGTCATAAGGTCTTCAAAACCTTATTTCTTGGTTAGATTGAAAATGTGTTGATGAATGTTGATGAGAAGCAGATTCCTCTCCCACAATAGTACTACTATGTGGTTCATTGTCATTGGAAGGAGGTACACAAGTTTTCTTAGATTACTATCATGGAGTTGAAGGCCTTTGAAAATAAGAAATCAATTATTGTTAGAAATATTGTGTTCCTCAAGAAGCTCTTGGGGACAATGTTGAATGAGGGAGGTGATTGGATACAAAATTACTTGAGAGATGAGAGCCTTGATAGTGATGAAGATGGGATGAAATTTTGCATGGTTATCAAAGTGGAAGAGACAAGGATGACAAGGATGAGGGCCCAAGTCGTGCTATTGATTCGTTGACCCATAAACATTATGGACTAGAATATTCGAATAGAGCCAAAGCAGTGGAATTGAAGAAGATTAGGGTAGCCTAAAGATTTTTGGTTTTCTTGTTTATTTGCAAAATCTATCTATTATAGGTTATAGTATAAATTTGGTGGCGTATGCGCTTGGTCTAGGTGGGGATAGTTATGCACTTGTTGATGCTTTTAGAGGACACCATTTGGGTTGGATGTTTCATCTTTTGAAGTAGTAAAATTTGTAAGGATTTTGTCTAGATTTTGGATAGGTTGGTAGATGTCTTTCTGCGCTATGGGTGCCAAATTTTGTAATCGGCTTGGTCTTGGAAATCAGACAAACATTCAAAGGCTCATCTATGGTCATAGCTATAAAGTTTTGTGAAATTAAGATAAGGGTGTTGCCTATAATAGTTATTAACTTACCTTAAAAATATTAATTATAACACGTCTTAATAAAATAACTATTAAATTATAAAATTATATAATATAAACATTGAAGTGAAAATAATTAATCATGCAATTTTTTTGTATATATTAAAATGATTTAAAATTAAAATTATTAATTATAATGGTCCCACTAATAATGCTATTAGTAATCATAAAATTGTACAATATAGAGATTTAAGTGAAAATAGTTAATTATGAAATTATTTTGTATATATTACAATGATTAAAATGAAAATTATTGTTTTCAAAAAATATTTAAAAATATGGCGATCAAACAAAAAGTATAATTGTAAAGAATACATACAATAATTTAGTTTATTTTTTTAATAGAAATATTTTTGTGAAATGCTTGAAATGAAATGACTTAATTTTTCATTTAATCTTATTTAAATAGTGTGAATCAAATCCCTATAAAAATAACTACTTGATTTTATTACCTATATTTGAAAAATAAAAAATTTATTAAAAATTATATATCTATATAGAAATTCTACTTTGTTTACAATTATAAATATAAATAAAACTATTAAAAATAGACATTTTTTTAAAATCTCTAAAAGGCATATGCCAATAATGAATTGATATAAAAAAAAGTTTATATTAGCACTAGATAACTAGGCCAAATTATATTCTAGACCATTGAACCACCTACATATTGTATGCACCCTAAAATGGTCGCCTAGACTTTGGGCCCCCATTCAACAATTTATCAAATCCCTAAATCAAGATTCTCAAAAATCAACATTTTTCAATAATATCAATTTCCTTGATCAAATCCTATTTTATCATTTTTGATTATTTGCCTTGGGCTAACCATTTATCCTAAAGTCTTTATTTATTTAAAAGGAATTCCCTCCCCTTTTAATAAATAAAAAGCCCCCACTTTTCCTCTTATCCTAAGTTGCACAAATAAAGCATTATTCTTATTTTTAAAAAAGAAGAAAAACACTTTTTGTCTCATATGGACACAAAAGTCAACTGTTATTTTCTCATTGGAGGATACTTGTGCACATGGATTGCTCCTCTTTGATGCTCCACCATTGATTAAATCTTTTGCCTCTTAATCTCCATGGTCCATTCTTTCTCATTTCCTATAAAAGAAGAGCTCTCTTCCTCATTTGCATGATCCATCTCTTTTATGCTAATGTTATGTTGCAGGTTTTCTAGGTTATTTGGAGCTCTTTGAAGACATTCTTGCATTCAAGATTTGAAGATATTGTTGTTGCATTTCATTTAGCTTACTTTCTTGCTTTCATAGTTGCATAATCATGGTATTCTTAGTATAGACTTTCTTTATGCTATAGATTAATCTCACATAGTTTAATTAGGAGGGATTGTAAGACTTGTACTTTCCTTTCATAGCCTAGTTTGCACTTTCATTTTCATAGATTAGCTTGCATCATCATTCTTAGCTTACTTGCATTGCATTTTCATTTGATTCTTTGGGGATATTGGCACTCTTGCCCTTGTCTTCAATTTTAGAATCTCTCATTGTGTGGTTGACTAGCAAGGTCATAAGTTTATTAGCTCTAGTTGAGAGCAATTTTACAATCTTGCAACTCCATACATAAAGAGCTTTAAGTCGCTATTGAAGGTTTCCCTTTCATGGATTTCTTTTGATGTAATGACTTAGAGAAGTGCACTACTTTTGTGTGTACACATACGACATACATAGGACCTAAGTCACAGGGTTCGCCGAACTTCATACATGAAGTTCAAAATTAGGCAAACCCTTGTAAAATCTAAAAAATTCATTCAAATTCGCCTTAAAGTTCGCACGGAACTAGGCTAGGGTAGTTTTATTTAAATATATTTCATAGACAAGCGCAACAAATGGAAATGCACTGCGTCGTCTTTTGCATCAGAAAATGGAATTTGTTGACTTTGTTATTGAGCATAACGGGAATGTAGAAAAGGCTTCAATGGTTTGAATGTTAAATGAATCACCATCATGCATGTAGGAGGGGTTGCGTTCTATGTTGACCAACCATCGCTCAACACACCGCAGTTTGCATTGAACAACCATCGTAGGGCACCCATGTCTAGTGTGACTTGTCCCAGCTTTGCCATCATCGATTCATTGTCGGACAGAACATAACGGAAGGGTGGATCGAGCAAGACATTCAATCATCGAAAGTGTTGAGGGATGTGTGTTTACCCGCATGCTCATGCGCCGAAGAGGGGGATTTATTATATTGATGTTATAATTTCTTTAAATTTGTTATAATGTATTGAGATTTAATAATATTATTTTGTTTTTAATAATTTTAAATTTTAATATTATTTTATTCTATTGCAATTAATAATAATATTATTTTATTTTTAATAGTTTTAACTGAATAAGTATAGATATTTATATTAATTTTAAATTTTAATATAATATTATTCTATTTCAATAAATAATTAATTTGATTATTGTATTTTTTAATATAATTTAAATTTGAATTTCTTTAGCATTGTTAGACTATTTTGACAATTTAATGGATTTATTATTTTATTTTTTAATTCAAATTTATATTCGATGAATTTAATGTCAAATTTTTTATCAAATTTTTTACTCTTGCCGAACTTCATCCGAATTTTATTGTTGCCGAACTCGAACTCAAACTCAATCCTTGTGACTTAGCATAGGACTATATCAACCATTGTCCTCATTGTTAATGTCCTGAGACTCCTAATCTATCCCTTTTGCAAAATTGGGCTTTAACCCATCACAAAATAGAACTTAATACTATAAAAAAAACCTTAACAAAACTTCATATTCATTACTTGGCTACTATTTATTGCATGGGATGACATCAAAATCCATGCTTAATAGAAAATACACTATTCATAAAAAAAAATTGATTCCATCGACCCAACTAACAATCTTCAAATTCACCTTTCTTCTTCCTCCCTTTTTGATTGCACAGGCTTTGATCGATGAAGACACAATCCCCATGTGGAGGGAGCTTGGGTTCTAGTGTAGAGGAGCTTTATGCCTTGTCTTTAGCTGAACTAGATGGTTTTGATGCTTTTGTGGTAGCAGACTGTAATCTCCCCCTTCTCTTTGAATGTTGTGACTCTTCCTTTTGTTGAGGGATTTCATTGCTTGTATTAGCCGCAAAAGGTTCATATCCTTACTCTAACAAATAGTTCTTCCACCATTCATCCCCTATAGCTATTTTCTGACCCAACCATTTTTGTACGAACCAATATTTCTAGCCATAATTGGCTTATGCTTCCCAAAGGCTTGCTTGTCTATCATTGATAATAGAGGATGCTTTTCTACCACCCTTTTGTCACTACAAACAGTCCTCATCCATGTCGGAACAAACTATTCCTCTGGGTAAGGATTCATGAATTCCTCATCCACATTTCCTACAACAATATTCAACTCACCAAGAAGATATTTCTTAAAAACACTTATGCATAGTTTTAATGCTTCGAACTTCGGTATACCCATGACTAGTAGAATAGAAATAAAAATAATATGGATATTTCTATTAACTCTAAACCTATGGTCTGTGTGAATGCCTTTGGCCTAAGTATCTGTTAACTATGCAAACAACCATATCATCCAAGTCATTGGTGATCTTGCACCACTGATCATGGGTTATTTCACCCAAAAAATCCATTTGTTGAATTTCCTTATCTGGCTTTAGGTGCATAACATAATCCATAGTTTGAAAACCCTAGCAGTTACCTTTAGCCTGAGAAAATAGAGTGAGAATAAATGGTTATTACCCTAATATATCTCCTTCATCCTACAATGGTAATATTTCACATGTGCTAAGTTAGATCAGCCTCCTCCTACAATCTATTCATGATTGCAAAAATATTAATAAAATAAGGGACTTTTCTTCACCTTACAAGGTGAGATGTCATATCAAGTGTAATCCCTATACTACATAGTACCTCCATTTTAGATGATAATCTATACAATGATTGCGATCATTAATTACCATGCTTAAAAAAAATTGACGTCACATTAAGTTGGATTGATCAGTGGCCCAACTTGTAACTGACATGATTATTTATTCATTCTAATGCCTTTTCCTTTTTCTAACCTAATCACCTCTGATCTACCAAGTGTCCTCTATTTTCCTGCTTATGTGGCAAGGCTAGTCAACATATGATCTTATTATCCTTTCCATCTTCACCCATATTTGCTATCTCATCCACCTCTTGATTAATTTCTTGATATATGTGGTATATATTATAATCTTTAAAGCTTTCAATTGCTTTTAGTACGCTGTCAAAAAATTCTTTTGATTTCTAGTTGGGGATACCTCTGGTTTTTACGATGTTAATTACTAACACTAATATCCTTCGATCTTAATTCTTGAAATGCCTAACTGATGACATAAATTTAATCCATTTAGGAGGGCGTAGAATTCAACTTCATTATTAAGTTCTAGTACCCAATGACAGTTCCCACTCTTCAATTTCATTACCCTTCCAATCATGAATGATGCATCTTACCTTAACAATCCCTAGATTTTCGCGGGATACACCTTCCAAATTCAATTTAAACCAACCATATATGGGCGGGATCTATTTAGCCTTAGCTCTTGCCAATTTTATTTCTAAAACTCCTACCCCAACTTCCCCAATGAAGGAGGAAACTTCAAGGTAACACACAATTGAGGGGGGGGGGGGGGGGGAGAATTAGTTATGTCTAATAATCTCAAAACTTCACCCAGCACATAACCAAAAAACTTTAGAACTAAATGATAAACATTGAAGCACTGAACTACAAACCATAAGAATGCATAACACTATAAATTTTGTGAGGAAACATAGTTAAGGGAAAAACCATAGTGGAGATCAAACCCACAAGATAATGTACTAGCACAATAACCCTATTAAAGGTACAAATGGGAATGCACATGCATTCAGGCTTACATCCTAGAGTTCATTGGTCAAATACAATAGAGGGCAACAACTCTAAGAATACAACAAGGGCTACAACCCCAAATGGACTACAATCCGTTGTGGACAACAATTCACCGATTTATGAACTGAGTGATAGCATCCCAGATATGGCAATACAACTCCGATGAAGTGGAAAAAATCTTTTTCTTAATTAGATTCCACTCATATCTCTTTACACAACCACTGATACATCATGATCATATACTTCCATACATATCATGTCTCACATATCCCTTCACACTCACAAATGATTACATCTTTATATACATTAAATCAACTTATTTTCATAAGGTTGGACAAGGACCTAATTACAAAATAATAATTCATTACAACTTAAATTATAAATGTGATCCATTGTATATTAGAAAGATAGAGTAATGATCCATACAATCATCCTCGAACACACTTCAAATGCACCAATCATTCCATGATCCATTGCAACATGCTACACCACTAATGTCAACCAAGAACATGAAGAAAAATAAATGGTAAAAAATTTCATGCTAGCAACATAGCTTCTGATCCTCAAATCAACACACAAATCATGTCAAGGACATAAAGCTAGGTCCTAAACATGTCATTCCCTTCACAATCCAAAATATTGTCATACCAATTACATCGATCTGAATATTGAGCACTGTCTTTTCCTAAACACTTCTTGAACACCAAAATGCTAGGATTTGGTAAATCACCTAAAAATCGCTCAAACAATAATGCGAACCTTTGAAACTTGAACAAGATCAAGTAAATACATCCCTCCAATCAATAGAAAATGTGAAACATATGATCTACAACACTGAAGACATACTGGTCCAAACTCATCACTAAACAAACCAGAAGCATTGTCAAAAATAAAAAATATGTTGACATCAATCTCAACACATATATGCATGATATCTAAAAAATATCCAACGATCTCTGACTTTTGCATTGATGGAAACATATGATGTGAAAAACCAGATTAATGCATAAAAAAACCATACTACCAACAATATCCACAATACATCTCTCCAAAAACTTCTGCAAAAAAGAATAATATTTTCTTCTAAGATCCACATTGTTTTTCACATTGCCATCTCTCCCCCTTTGACATCAATGAAAAAGGCACATATATGCACTAAGTGAAAGAAACCAAAAGAAACTAAATACCACTCCTCATAAGACTAACTACTCCCCCTAAGTAGTAGCCACCAAAAACATCAATCCGGGTAAATGATAATCTTTGTGAAAGAATTGTACCAATGCAAATTCATGCATTTATAGCTCTGATTAAAAGGGGCTATAACCCCAAGCTTAACTTAGATATACTCAAAAGTATCCTTTGGCACAATCCATTCTTTAGTATACACACATTCCAATCTGACTACCTTTTCACTCACCTCGTCTTTCAATAAATGGTACTTGATAGATATATATTTTTTATAATACAATATCAAATTCTTATAAATATTGATAGCACTTGAGTTATCACAGTAAATAGTAATGAGCTCATTAATATTCACTCCAATATCCTTTAAAATTTTCTTCATCCAAACTACTTGTGTATAATTAACAACAACAAAAACATACTTGACTTCAAAAGTAGATTGAGATATACAACTTTTCTTTTTATTGCACCATGAAACTAGCCCCTTTCCCAAAAATAATGCTCCACCACTTGTACTCTTCCTTTCATCCACATTACCTTCCCAACCACATAAGTGAAATCACCCAGTGTAAAATGTTTATCCTTTCCATACCATAAACCATAGTCAACTGTTCCTTTCAAGTATTTGAATATTCTCTTAACGATAACAATAACATGTGATTCATTTGGTTATGCTTGAAATCTCAACAATACAAACTGCATTTGTTATTTCTGGTCTAGTTTGTGTCAAGTATAACAATCCACTGATCACTAATCTATACCATATTTGATTTTCAATAGGAGAATCATAACTCTTTGTCAACTTGAAACCAGTAACCATAGGGGTACCAACCGGTTTTGAGTCATCCATGCCAAATTTCTTAAATAGATCTTTCAAATACTTAGACTATGATATGAAAATCCCTTTTTCAGATTGAATAATTTGTAAACCAAGAAATAATTTTATCTCATCTATCATAGACATTTCAAATTATTTTTGCATCTCATTTGCAAATATCGTACTTAACTTTTCATTACCACAAAAAATGATATCATCCACAAATACTTCAACAATCAAGACATTGACATAATAAATTTTGAAATATAAATTATTGTCAGCAATACTAAGTCTCAACAAGTATTTGTCTAACCTTTCATACCTCACTCTCGGTGCTTGTTTCAATTCATATAATGCTTACTTTAATCATCAAACCATGTCACCTTGATCTTTCAAAGGAAAACCGTCAAGCTGATCAACATAGAATTCTTCTTCTAGATCTCCATTCAAGAATGCAGACTTCAAATCCATCTCATATACCTCAAAATTTTTGTAAGTAGCATATGCAAGAAAGATTCTAACAACTTGAATTATGGATAGAAGAGAAAAGGTCTACTCAAAGTCAATATCTTCCATCTGTGAATATCCTTTGCAAACAAGTCTAGCTTTATTCCTTACCACTTCACCATCTTCATTTAGTTTATTCCTAAAAACCCATTTAGTTCTAATCACATTCTTATCCTTAGGTCTGGAAATTAGAATCCATATTTTGTTCTTTTCAATCTGATTTAACTCTTCTTTCATTACCTTAATCCAACTTTCATCTTTGCATGCCTCATCAACATATTTAGGTTCAACTTTAGAAATCAAACAAATTTCATCTATATTTCTAGCATGTTTTTCTCTAGTCAAAGCACCTTGATTCCTATAAAAAATAATTTGATTTTCTGAATGATTCATCCTTACATATCTTGGAGTCTTTGGATTTTCTTTTGTAGTAGACTCTTGTGTTTCCACTTCTTCCTCATTTGAAACTTATTCATCTTGTTCTACCATTTCACTCTGATTATGATTCTCTTCTTCAATGTCTAATTCATAATTGCAAGATGTGCTATCACTACTACATTTGGGGTCAAATTCTGAGGGCCATTTGTTGGATTTGCAATGCTAATTTGTCGACATTTCGACAGATGAGTCCGTCGCCATTTTTGCATAGGAAATTATGATAGAAGATGTATCTGTTGATTTACCGACACCATATCACGTCAGAATATTGCACATGGCAACAACTTTGTTATGGCATTTTCTACGGTTAATCCATCGGAATTTTGACACAACGACCTATCGAAAATATACAATCTCTGTCAAAAAATAACTGTCGAAAACATATCCTTTCCAACATTATAACTGTTGGAATAGTGACAGTTGCCACCTAATTCTGACAGATCGACCTGTCGGTGATATGGCATTAATGTCAAAGTTTCTATCAAAAAAATTCTATTTGCGACACTTAAACTGTTGGAAGTGTGTTAGTCCTTCAGCATTTCTCCGATAGGTTCCCTGTCGAATGTATAGCATTACTGTCAGAACTATTATCGTAAATTATTTTTCTCTGACATTTTATTTGTTGAATGCGTAGCACTTCTATCAGAATTAATTATTAAGTGTTGAAAAACTGACGGATATGCACATTAAAGATAAAACAACTCAAGAGACCATCATAGGTTGTCTCTTTCTTCGGTCTATATTATTGATAGAATGTTTTACCTTTCATTAGCTCATCAAATCCGGGGATTTGAAAGAATTTAATAGAATATTTTCATGACAATGTATAATATTTAAGTTGATGTTGCATGAATTTATCTACTTCGCGCACTTGTAGACTATGAGGACGGCGATAAAGAAGCATGGCCATGAGAGGAGATGCTTCTTTATCGCTGTCTTCATAGTATACAAGTGAGCGAAGTAGATAAATTTGTGCAACGTCAACTTAAATAATATACGTTGTCATGAAAATATTCTATTAAATTCTTTCAAATCCTTGGATTTGATGAGCTAATGAAAGGTAAAACATTCTATCAATAATATAGACCGAAGAAAGAGACAACCTATGATGGTCTCTTGAGCTGTGTTATCTTTAGTCCTAGCTACTGTCCTAGCTACCTGTCGATTGTCGAGAATAATCACTGCCTTGCATTTATGTACACTGCACAAATTGATCCCAGTCTCGCAAAAACATTTTACACTTGTACATCTCATCAATACTGGAGGCCTAAAGTAATTTTATACGATCACTAGCACATTTCGTGCATGGATGAGAAATAGTATCCAAAGTTTCTAGATAACCATTTTTGAGAAGAGGAATGAGTGTAGGCCAAAGAAGGGATAATTCCACAATAGAAAGGAAGACATCTTTTTAGCCTGGGTCTAGATCCTACCCCAATTGTCGAAGGATCCAGGGCTAGTCTAGAAAGATGTCTTCCTATTTTATCTGCAACATTGTGTCCATCCATGATCTCATGGATATCATCATCTTTCTACTCTTCATTTGCCAAAATATATCGCTTCTTCAAGCTTGTAGAGTAATTTTATTAATAAAAGAACTCTTGCGAACATTAGGATACCCATAGATCAAAATAGTTGATGTTATTGGTGCTTGTGCTCAAGGATATCGATTCACTATTTTGAAACGGCCAAATCATTTTTATTTCATTTGTAGAGAAAAGGAGTGGGAGAAAATGAGCAGGTGAAAGTTGATCGAGTGCAAGAGAAATTGCATTTTATTTGATCATGAATGCTCTCTGAAATGACCAATCATGTTTTCTATTCAATTTTTTTTGGTGTTTTTTTTTCACATATTCAGTAGATAAAAATCATGGCGACAACCACTTAGCCATCTTTTTGATGTTCCAGGTATTTTACAAAGATACAGGTATGTGGATTTATCATTCAGTTGCTTGTAGTTATTGGTCAAATGCAAATATTTTGTCAAGTTGAAAGGGTAAGATATCATTTTGGTGTTTTCGGTTAATGTTAAAAGTTGATTTGGTAAAATCTTCAAAAAACACACTACATGTTCTAAAATGTAAAGAAGTTGAATGTTAAATGTAAGATATATATCTCATCCATAGTAATCAAAAGAAAGGTCATGAAACTTATAAGGAGATTTACCAATCCAAAAATATAAGTGAATAGGAAACATGATTGGTACCTTATGAATTAGTTTTTGAGGTGCACAATCTTCATCAATCTCCTGAGAACAAGACCCCTCCTCACGAAAAATGCATTTAACGGATTAAACAAATCTACAAAACTGAACCAATGGCATGTTTAGAACAAAGAAATAGATTGATAATAATATGCTGAAAAAGGTGTTATCCCAACAATTCTTAAACATACTTTATATGATATGATAATAACATGCTAATTAAACTGATAAAGGTGTTATCTGCATTTAATATACCAATTACTAATTACACAAAAAACAAATTACAAAAATGAACCAATGGCATGTTCTTCGTGTGGTACAAGGAAGATTTGGCTATGAAAAAAAAAAGTGAAACGGCCTCATCATTTTTATTTCGATTGGATAGAGGAGTGAAAGTTGAGCGCGAGAGAAGGTATGTGATTTCTTCATCTTTTGAGCATCTGGCATCATATTCGATTGCAAATTTCAAATGCATTACATTTTATTTGATCACGAATGCTCTCTGAAATGACCGCATTCTACTGGTGTCGTGCCCTAGCCCATGCTTTATCTCCATTATTTGATATTATTGGTGCTTGTGCTCAAGGATATCGATTCACTATTTTCAAATGTTTGGATCGTTTAGATAGTTACATTTCTTGACTGTTCCTCTAGTACATAGTCAGAAAATGTAACTGTCTAATGATTATATGTAATGTTGAATGGATTAAATGCTTTATTCTTGGTAGAAGTGAATGGAAGGAATAATGTGTATTAAAAACAATCCAGTCACTTATTGAATGCTTTAGAGGCTACTGGTTTGACTATCCATGCGCTACCAGTGACTGAGATTCATTAAAGGATACACAACCATTCATTTTGGGGTTATTGTGTGTGGATTCAAATGTAGGTTTGATTTGGTTAATGTTTAGAAGAGATCAATAAAGTATTTAAAGACAATCTTACATGTTTGGAGAGGTTTGAGAGGCACTTATCATGACTGTACCCTCACAAACATCGATATAGATTGGTTTTACTAAGTTTCCTTTCTCTATTTTGAGGTTTCCTTTCTCTGCTGTAGGGGTACAGTTAGAGGATTCATTGACAAAATGATCCTTCGAATGGTTACTATGAATAAGAATGATTTGATATAGCATATTGCTCATTTTACTTGAAGTTTGGAATAGCTTGTGCAAGGCTGAAAGTAGTTTTGATCGTTTTGTGACTGTTCCTCTACACAATCAGAAAATGTAACTGTCTAATGATTATATGTAACATTGAATGGATTAAATACTTTATTCTTGGTAGAAGTGAATGGAAGGAATAGTGTTAGTTTTAGGTTTCATTTATTATTGAATTCAACGGTTTCCAAGATGTGTTGAGGAGTTTGCTCCTTGTTTAATTTTAACTGTTCCTGCACAATCCACTCATACAACAATGAAATGCTATGTGGAAGGGATGGTTGATAGTGTTCCTTGAGGGAAGGGGGATTGTGAAAGACTTGTTATCATTGTATTGTGTATTTCCAATATGTTTGGTTGCAGGGAAGACCAGGAGAATGAAGGATCATGTAGTGTCTCTCCAACTCTGTCATTTCAAGAAGGTAATAGAGCCTCAAACTTTGGATTGCAAGTACAATGAGGTAAGTATATTTAATGTTAAATACTATTTCATCTAATAAATAACATGTTGCAATAAATGAAATACTATGATGTTGTATCATGTTGTTATTTACATTTTTGAATAGTATATTTATGATGGTACTTTATTAAGTTAATATATTAGTTGTTTATGTTAAAAATAAATAAATTAGTAGGTTAGGATGATTGCCACTAATTCTTAGACATTGTGTCTTATATGCCACTGCAAATTTTAAGAAGATTTAAATAGACATATGCTCATATTGATAGAAATAATTTATTTAAATACTTCAAGTTAATACAATATTGTATGAATATATGTTGTGTATGATGTACCGCATCTTGCTATGCATTTTGCACATTGGTGCCGGTACGAAGTGAGACAGAGCCATAGTCACTTGCTTGCGAGATCCACATGGTGTCCCGTTATCCTTCACTATGACTGTCTGTGTTTATGTGCTTCAGCTATATATCCTATGTGCTAACTTGAATAGGTATTAGACACATTCCACCTGAGCTACAAAATTTGAGTGTGTCTATTTCTCCAATGGTGGTTATTCGGAGATAACACATTGACCAACTTTCTCAAGCCTATCCTCGTCATATTAAATTGAACATGATTTGTCCTTGAAATAACCTTATTACATTTAGCTACTACTATATGGTAAAGGCCAATAACCCTAACCCTATGTGGATACCCTTTGATAAGTGTCTTTGTGTTTAGATGCCTTTTGTAAAAGTTTTATTGCAAATTATGAGATTTGTTAGATTAATAATTTTATTTAAGAGTCAATTTTGATTAAATGAGTTTAAATAAATTATTATATGATTTTTTTAATGATGAAATAATGATTGAATAATATTTGGGGCATTTGGGAATAATTGGGGATTATGAGGAAGTGAATATTTATTAAATCTATGATTTAGTGTTATATTGAGTTGTATAGTATAAATATTTATTAAATATTTAAAATAGATTAATTGATATTTTAAAAAAGATGAATATGACATATATGTACTTATTTTGATAGGCATTGCATTATCATGATAAATGACGTATTTAAGAATAAAGAATGTATTTTAATTATTAGTTATTTTAAATATTTCAAAAAGTGAAGTGAAAAATCTTTTTTTGACAAGAAAAAAATAGGAAAAAAAAAAGAGAGCTTTTTTGGGGGCTGATTCTTGAAAATTTGTTTTTAGCTCTCAAACCCTTCTACATGAGAAAATTTGATTTTTTTGTTGGGAGAAATCGATTGAAAAGATTTTTGTGGGTATGAGCTCAATGGATTAGTCTCTTCAAATTCTTCTTGCTATCCAAAAGATTAAAGCTCTGATCGGGTATGTGAAGAGTTCTTCAATTTTAAAGTTTTGCTCAAGTTGAGGTAGATTTTTGTTGATTTCTCTTTCTCTACTCAATCTTTTCAATCCAAATCATTTTTGTTTATTTAGCAATAAGATTTAGAATGTTTAATATTATTACATATTTTGGTTTCATGCATTGTATCATTTGTTTTGAAAAAAAAATGTCAAAAATGTGCCCTAGGTAGTGTTATACTGCCCAAATTTTTAAAAATAGTGAAAATGTAAATTTTAAGTTAAAACAATGGTGTTGGGCATATTTAGAACCAAAGGGTATATTTAGAATTTTGATTTTTGAAAGTTAAAAATTAAAGCTATTTTAATGGAGTTTATAAGAGTTTATGATTTTGCTTGAAAAATGAAAAAAATGTAAATGGTGAAATTTGGGTGTTTTGATTTCATATTATTTTGTGGGATGATACAATTATATAATAGAATTTCTTACTTGACTCAATTTGAGTCCATTCTCATATAGTTACGGTCATTTGAAGATTGTATGTAAATAGTGATATAAAAATGCAAATGTGATAATTTATGTGAATAACAGAACTTCATTGTGAATCCGGAATTGAAATTTTATTTGAAAAGTGTGTTGTTGGGTAGGTTTAGACCAATGGGTTTTAATTTTGTAGCTTAAATCTAAATTTGATTTTTGAACTTTTTATTTATCGCACCGTTTTGCATGCTATTCAAAACCCGTCATTCATCATGTTGGACATAAACTAGATTTTGATATAGGTTGTTTTTGCTACAAGAAATAAGAAAAACAAATTGAAATGGTCATAGAACATTCCTAATATTTTTATATTTTGGTCTGAAAGTGCTCTTTCAAGTTAAAATGCCGCTTTTAGAACCCTTATAAAATTTTACTAGAAATTGGTATTTTTGTGATTTGGAGCTCTCTGCTCAATTTTTGGATAATATACTTGTCATGAAATATGTAAGAATGTTTAGATTCAATATTTATTTATCGGATCACCTTGGGATTTGTGTCCTTGACATTGTGTCCAATTGAGTGTGTGTTATGTAATCTGCTTGCTGCGGATGCTTTTTGTGTTAGTATAATTTTACATTTGTTATTGTTCTTGCTTTTGACCTTTTATACTGAGTTAATATCATCTATTTTGAAAGGATGTATTTGTAATTAATTATTAAATTACTCTCTCGAATAAGTTAGTAATTTCAGAATTCATATTGCATATTGTGAAGGTGGTTTATGTGTGTTTTACATGTATGTTTTCCTCATGCCTTAGAACTTGTTGACTTTGGGATGTGATGTGGAGATGAAATTGCCTATGAGAGGCAAGGTATTGATTTTGGACTCCTTGATTCTATGAGAGGATTATTCATTTTGTGTGAGCTACTTGTGCTACATGATGACACTTTCTTATTTATCTTATCCTATCACCTAACCTCATTATAGATGAAGTAGAACCCTATATGCATTACTTTGTAAAAGTAAATAATAGATCTTTGTTATTCATGTGCTGAAGTGAATGTCCTATGTTTGGTGTGTGTGTAAGCCTACTCCCTAGTGTTTCATTGTTATTGTGTTTGGGTCATGTGTTCATCTCCTAGCACAGTGGGGTGGGCCTAAGGGTTCCACATGGTCGGGTGGTGTGGCCAATCACCATTGGGGACCAAGGTTCTTTGTTAGTAGTGACTTCAACTTTCAGCATTTGGCTTTATCTTTTCCCTCTCCTCCTTAGTCATCTCTTACTATATTTGGTTCATGTTATGTCTTTCTTATGTATGTTATTAAGAAGTCATGTCCTAGATAATGTAATCTTGTAAAATGGATCATTTTTATGAAGGAAATGTAAATATAAATAACAATGAGATGCTTAGTAGTAGTTTTCATGTTTCAGTGTTACTACTGAACATGCTTGTTATAGCTCCTCTCTTGATATTTGCATAGTTAAGGCTATCATAGGAACACTTCAATTGGTGCTCTAAAATGAATATTAGTATAATCTTGTGGTTATGTTTCTGGTGAAATTGAGTGCTTCCCACCTTGATGTGCCCATTTATGGTACTCTGTGTGGTGGGGTCTATCTTTTATTCTTATTTTCTTAACTTTTTCTTTCAAGGAAGTCAATAAGATTATCGTATGATAGAGTATTCTATCATACCAGCTAGTATTTCATCATACGACAAAATAATTCCTTAAACGATTTAAGAACTTCATCGTATGTCATTTAGATTTTCATTTTTTTTGGTAAAAGATTTTATCATATGATAAAGTAAATGAGTTTATCATTTATCAAAGAGTGGGCACTTATGCCCTTGGCTAGAAGATGTAAGTTGACTTTTTAGGTACCCTTTTTGGGAAATGCACCCTCCCAAATCCTAAAGATCAATCTTTCGATCATCCTAATAACAATTATATATGTATTTATGTTTGTCTATGTGATTATTCAGTAAATGAACTTGTATGATTAACCATGGTAGGAATTGTCCCTTGGGCTTAAAAAAAAGAAAAAAAAAAGAACATCAATATGAAAATGTATATCATAGTAATTGGATAAACTCTTGTCTATTAATCACTTAAACAATAGCGAGGTAGTAGACGCATGCAACTATGCCTTGAATTTTAGTAGTGTGTTTGGGAATCTTTGGTGGTGTTGTAAGACTTCCGCTTGCATATGTAGATATATAGTTGTGTCATATTTCTTACACTTCTTATATTAGTTAATGCTTATTATTTTAGTTGGTTTCATTATTGTAATATTATTAGTCTAAAAAAAATAAAATTATGTTTGTTTTGATCCTTGTTCCAAGGATTCCCGAGCGGGGCATGACATTTGGTATCAGAGCCCATGTTCATACGCTGGGCCTCTATGTTATGTGCTCATTATGTTTGGTGTGATTGATGTGTAGATAATATACCCTGTGATGGTTATCTTTTTTTTTTTTCTCTTTTATTCTTTAGCATGACAATGAATAGTTGGAATGATCAATCCTTATTTCTAATTTGTGTAGTGGATGGTCTGTTAGATCTTTCTCATTATCTTCTCAATTAGAAAATGAACCGTCATTGAGAATCTCCCGATGTTGGATGTGTTTGTCTTCTTATGTCCTTGGTGGTAGATCGGAGTGAGTATGTCATAGTGTATTTGTGAGAATTTATGATGAGGTTGGAGATCATCATGATATGTCTATTCTATGCATTCCTTTTGGTAAGTGAAATATGGTATTTAAATTAGCCTCATGTTTACTTGTCCCATGTGTTGTGCATTGATATTGCATATAATTATTGATTGATATCATGTGGATTTAGATTATTCTTAACTTAGTACTTAATAGGTGCATGAGGTAAACATTAAATATATTTTGTTCAGGTTAATTGTTTAAACATGATTTCTTCATGTCTAATGTTATGAATAGACTATTTTTATTAATGGTTACATGAATTTCAGCTATCTCTTCTCCTTTTTCCCTATTATTTGATATGTAATTAAAAAGATGCTTTCTAGTGATGAAAATATTAGATGTATGGTAAAAGTTGATACATTATATGATTGGTACTTATGTTTCTTTTTGCTTTTGTAAGTAGAAATTTTGAATTTTGAAAATTGATAAATTTACTATCTTTCCCTTGATTAGGACATGGAAATGTGTGCTCATTTTATGAGTGTTGATATGATATGTTGTTACTAATGCACCTTTTTCATATTCTATTAGAATTGCATTTTTAATGAAATATTGTTTCTTTATGTTTGTAAATGGATAAATATTGACAAGTATCTATAGTGAAATGAGATGTTTCCACTTGAAGTAGAGGTATTATAATATTGGTAATCAGATTTGTGTTATGTTGAATCAAGTAAATTGTGAAGGAATGAAATGAGAAAGTATGAATGTTGAGTAATGTTATCCAATAATTAAATTTTGATGGATAATAGGGAGTACTTGAATTATATATATGATGTTTATGTTGCTTAATTTTTGGAAGCAATGAAATCTATGTTATATTACTTTATTCTTAAATTGGGAAAGTACTCCTCGTGCATGTGAACATCTAGTACCAGTGATATGTTGTGTTTTCTATAACCAGTACTTGCTTTGTGTGCCCATGAGGTGGTGAGTATATGTGTACCCACCCATGGAGGCTATGTTTGTATTTGAGTATGGAAGAACCATTCCATCATTATGTTGCATATGTTGACCCTACTGAGTGCCAACCTATAGGTTGTTGATAAGCCATTACATGTAGGGGTAGTAGTGTATCTTCTTTTTCTTGAGTGGACATCATGGCATACGAATAATGGTGGCGCGAAGCGACCTTAGCTTCCACCTCTTGAGGAAAAGATAGTTAATGCTTCCCCTATGATGAACTCAAGAACAAGGTTCATCAGTGTTATCCATTATCCCCATAGTTCTTGAGGATGATATCAGTATTTTATGTGAGATTCTATGGATGTATTGGTTATCACTAATGTTTCATGCATTTGTATATACACTTTTGTGATCCAGCATGATGAGGGAGATTTTTTGGCCCATGCTGTGATGTATTCCGTATTGCACATGTTCCAACATGACACATGAGATACGATGCCACACCCACTGGTGTTTTGACACAGTGTTAGTGATCATGCCATGTTGCCGATGGTAGCGAGCTGGGCTCGGGAACATGATGCCATGTACTTAGATACGTGTAGGCACACAGTATGTATATGTATTTTATTCCTACTTGATGTAGAGTGATAGGTAGGCGCTTGCATACTTGTAGAGGGGGGCCCATGGTTGCTTGGTTTTGAGGATTGATAGGCATATGGGAGTACCCTAGCTAGGTATACCTCTAGCTACGACAATCACCTATTGAGAGGTATTGCTATGCGGGGTGTGACCTACATGTGTTTTCTCCATGAGGTACACTGTCATGCGACATACGACCATTGTGTGCTTTTTCCACTTGGTGTATGTTCATGCCGGGTGATATGATGTGTTTTATATGTCTACCTGATGCAGAGGAGAGTGCCGAGGTTTCCACCCCATGCCATGTGATCTATGGAGTCTTTCTGGGATACATGAAGGGCTATTGCAAGAGCCAGATGATTGTTCCCTCCTTCCTCATTGGGTGACTAGATGTAGTCACATAGTGATGCAATGTGAATTTTATGATATTTTTTTTTTTTTATCTTTGCTTGTGTGGGCCAACGATTTATTTATGTTATTTGTAATGGTTTAGCCACAAATTGTGAGATTTTATTGCATGTAGCTCTTTGAGTTACATTTGATTTATTATTGCAATTCCATGGATTTTCTTATCTTATTGTTAGAATTGAAGATTTAATTTATTTTATATGTGGACTTTGTTGGCTAAACTATTTATCCTTATTGTTTTTTAAAGTTGGTCTTGTGTTGTAATGTGATACCTCTCTAAGACTGGAGGAGACGGTCTTGGAGAGTGTATACGAGGAAGTAGACGCAGGGAACCCCCATAGTATGGAGGTATGTGAGGTTGTTATGCAACCATGACCACTACCTACCTTAGAGTGGTGATTCTCCCTTGGAGGCTAAACACCTTACTCCAAACAAGGGATACTAGTCACATGGTCTTGTATGGAAGGTTTCACCATATGGCGAGTAACCCATCCCCATCAAGTCACTAAGTGAGATATGGATTCAGATGAGATCATACCCAGAGCACATGTACACACCTGATCTTGAGCCTTATGTTGTTGTAAATAGATGTGTATTATTGTATATTGTGGTAGAAGTGGATCTTCATGTTGTTATGTTCATATATCATCATGTTTTATGAGTTGTGGTGCTAACTATGCTATGAATTTATGAAATTGAAAACATATCAAGAAAGAGTGTTTTTTTTGAAATGATTAATGATCTTAAAATGCTTAGTTTAAATATATATTTTTCTTAGAAAGATGATAAATGATAGCAATTTGATTCGTCTTGTATGATTTGGCATGCTTGCTAAAGGAGGATTGATAGAAAATAACGTATTTGATCGATTGTTTTAAACTATGTATGAACTCTATATGGAGATCATAGGAAAAATTTAAAATATTTCTATGATGAGCCTTAAATGTGTATAGTAATGATAAACTTGTAAAAATAATAATAATTATGACATTGGTAGCTAAACTCTTCATGATTACTTGATCTACATTGATGTTGATATACACATATGTATTGTATGTAACCATATTGCATGATAACCTAGTTTTGAAGGGTCACTCGTTGAGGGGACAGTCAAGGTCCCGATGATTGTGCCATTTGAGGACCCTATTTCTTTGTAGTAATTGCTATTCAAATTGGATGCATGGATTTCTTGTGAATTATCCGCTGTTATGTATCCTGCAACTGCATTCATAAATTTGCATATACTTCTCTACGGTTGTAAGCCACTTAGAGATCAAAATAGAGAAACTAAATCAAAATAATTCTTTGTCCTATTTCCTTTTAACAAAGTCTCAACTATCAATGATACAATATACATTTGATGCCCTAAGCTATCAAATATACAAATGGCACCTACCTAGAAGCTCACCAGGAGAATGAAGGATCACTCACTGATTACATGATAACCTGATTTTGAAGGGTCACTGGTTGAGGGGACAGTCAAGGTCCAGATGATTGGGCCATTGGAGGACCCTAGTTCTTTGTATTAATTGCTATTCAAATTGGATGCATGGATTTATTGTGAATTATCGGCTGCTATGTATCCTGCAACTGCATCCGTAAATCTGCATATACTTCTCTAGGGTTGTAAGCCACTTAGGGATCAAAATAGAGAAACTAAATAAAAATCATTCTTTGTCTTATTTCCTTTTAACAAAGTATCAACTATCAATGATACAATACATTTGATGCCCTAAGCTATCAATACAAATGACGCTTAGCTAGAAGCTCACGGACTATCCATTTGATAACCACAGTCAACATTTAAAAAAAATGGATATCCTTGAGCACAAGCACCAATAACATCAAATAATGGAGTTAAAGCATGGGCTAGGTGATCTGAATTATGAATCAGATTACAATACCTGGTGTGAAACCTGAAGTATTGTGAAATTGGACATAAAAACTGAAAAGACTAACAACAAGATTGCAAGCCAAAAAGTGTCTCCATTCTATTCAAAATTGGAGTTTATACAATTCAGATGGATCCTAAGGGTCACACAAATCCATTGGAATCGAAATGAAGAGTCATCATAATGTTTATTACAAATAAACTATTAAAACTATTAAAATTTATCAAAAACTATATATAAAATTTAGGTCTACTTGGAGAAGGCATAACTTTCTCATCCTAGCTTCGAATTGCAAACCGTTTGATGCGTTGGAAAGGTATTCAAAAGATCTAGAGGCAAATTTTGGCAAGAACAACATAATGTTGTCCTTTTGCACATCATCCAAGCCCAAAAATGCACCGAAGACCCTCAAAATTGCAATTTACTAAAACATATAAAATTTTGAAAAAAATAGATTTCAGTATTTTTCTAATTTAATCTTGATCACTAAGACACGACACCAGTAGAATGCGGTTATTTTAGTGACAAAAATTTACAATGCGGTCCTTTGGCGTGTATTAAACATAATAGAATTTTTAACATATTATTATCATTCTATTTCTTTGTTGTAAACATGCCATCGGTTCAGTTTTGTAACTTCACTGTTGTATGAGTGGATTGTGCAGGAATAGTTAACATTAAACAAGGAGGAAACTTCTCAACACATCTTGGAAACCATTGAATTCAATAATAAATGAAACCTAACACCAACACTATTCCTTCCATAGTTGCAGGATACATAGAAGTCGATAATTCACAATAAATCCATGCATCAAATTTTTATATCATATGACTTATTTTATGGCATCACCTTGTTGTTCTGTTAATAACCAAGGAAGGGCACTTGTATTAATCCGTTCTCCATTTCTATTTGATTCAATGAAATTTTTCATTGCATGATTGGTTGTGTCTACAATGTTTACTAGAGGCAAAGAACATAATTTGGTTCCAGCAATTACTCCTAGAAGATAATGGCACCCACAAAACACTTGGAAAAGATAGCACTCACTATATCTTTTATCACTCTTTTAAAGCTGGGACAATAAATCTCAAAGATTGATCAATGAATTCCTTATTGTGATTAGTAGGATATCCTTATAAAAATTTGATGCATGGATTTCTTGTGAATTATCAACTACTATGTATCCTGCAACTATGGAAGGAATAGTGTTGGTGTTAGGTTTCATTTATTATTGAATTCAATGGTTTCCAAGATGTGTTGAGGAGTTTGCTCCTTGTTTAATGTTAACTGTTCCTGCACAATCCACTCATAAAACAGTGAAATGCTATGTGGAAGGGATGGTTGATAGTGTTCCTTGAGGGAAGGGGGATTGTGAAAGACTTGTTATCATTGTATTGTGTATTTCCAATATGTTTGGATGCAAGGCAGACTAGGAGAATGAAGGATCACTCACTGATTGCATGATAACCCGGTTTTGAAGGGTCACTGGTTGAGGGGACAGTCAAGGTTCAGATGATTGTGCCATTGGAGGACCCTATTTCTTTGTAGTAATTGCTATTAAAATTGGATGCTTGGATTTCTTGTAAATTATTGGCTGCTATGTATCCTGCAACTGCATCCGTAAATCTGCATATACTTCTCTAAGGTTGTAAGCCACTTAGGGATCAAAATACAGAGACTAAATCAAAATCATTCTTTGTCCTATTTCCTTTTAACAAAGTCTCAACTAGCAATGATACAATATACATTTGATGCCCTAAGCTATCAAATATACAAATGGCACCTACCTAGAAGCTCAACAAGAGAATGAAGGATCACTCATTGATTGCATGATAACCCAGTTTTGAAGGGTCACTGGTTGAGGGGACAGTCAAGGTCCAGATGATTGGGCCATTGGAGGACCCTAGTTGTTTGTATTAATTGCTATTCAAATTGGATGCATGGATTTATTGTGAATTATTGGCTACTATGTATCCTGCAACTGCATCCGTAAATCTGCATATACTTCTCTAGGGTTGTAAGCCACTTAGGGATCAAAATAGAGAAACTAAATAAAAATCATTCTTTGTCCTATTTCCTTTTAACAAAGTGT
This sequence comes from Chamaecyparis obtusa, assembly GCA_027943335.1. Taxonomy (NCBI): domain Eukaryota; kingdom Viridiplantae; phylum Streptophyta; class Pinopsida; order Cupressales; family Cupressaceae; genus Chamaecyparis; species Chamaecyparis obtusa. The sequence continues at coordinate 1,984,961 of BSBK01000559.1, forward strand.
CAACTATCAATGATACAATACATTTGATTCCCTAAGCTATCAATACAAATGGTGCCTAGCTAGAAGCTCATGAGTTGTCCATTTGATAACCACAATCAACATTTAAAAAAAATGGATATCCTTGAGCACAAGCACCAATAACATCAAATAATAGAGATAAAGCACTAGCTATGGCACGACACCAGTAGAATGCAGTCATTTTAGAGAGCATTCATGATCAAATAAAATGAAATGCATTCAAATATGATGCCAGAGGCTCAAAAGATGAAGAAATCACATACCTTCTCCCGCGCTTAGCTTTCGCTCCTTTTCTCCCGCTCCCTCTATCCAATCAAAATCAAAATGATGAGGCTGTTTCACTTTTTTTTTTTAATTATCTATACTCTGAATTTGTCAGAATTCTGATGGTCAATTAAACACCCATTGGAATACTGACATCATCAGGGCCTATTACAAAAAAAACAAAACCAAATTCATAATAAAAAATTACCTGTCAGAAACTTCTGTCGAAATTTGACCCCAAATATAGTAGTGTATGTTTTTGACAATTTTTATCCACTTTTACATTATAACTTTCAACTATCTTCCTCGACCTATTGTTATAACACTTTTATGCTTTTATCTTTTTAGAATAACCAAGAAAGATACCCTCATAATATATAGGATTAAATTTACCTAACTCTTCATCTTTCTTGATATAACATTTGCTTCTAAAAATTCTAAAGTACTTCATTGTATGAATATGACCATACCAAATTTCATAGGGTGTCTTATTGGTACCTTACTTTATCTGAACTAGGTTCAATATATAAACTATGATTCTAACTACGTCTCTCTAGTAGATTTGAGGTACATTTCCTTCCATCATCATGGTTCTTGCAATGTCAAAGATAGAACTGTTTCTTCACTTAGCAATTCTATTCTTCTATGGGGTTTGAGAAGTAGACATCTACCTCTTTATTCCATGCTCTTAACAACATGCATTGAACTCTCCTAAAGAAAATCATCCACCTCTGTCTGATCTCAAACATTTTAGATTCTTTCCTATTTTGGTCTCAACCATGACTCTAAAGATATTAAATTTATCCAAATCTATAGATTTCTCCTTCAAAATGTAACCCACATCATTCTCAAGTAATCATTAATCAATAGTATGAAATATTTGTCTCCATAATAACTCCTAGTCCTAGTAGGACCACATAAATCTGTATGCACAAAATCTAACAATCCACTTGAAGAATAAGGCTTTCTCTTAAAAGTAGATTTAGTTAGCTTACCCAACTAAAATTTGTTCCATATCACATTAGAAGGCTTCAATAATCTAGGAAAATTTATTACAACATGTGTAGTGCTTATCTTCACAATATTATCAAATTTTACATGACAAAACCTTTTGTGCCATAACCAACTATCATCAATTTTAGCAATCAAGTATTTCTTTATGCTATTCAAATGAAATACATTACCTTTGGTCTTGGTACCTGATGCAATCTCATTTGTAGATATTTCCAAGATTATACACTTTCTATCCTTAAATTATAAGTTGTAACCTTTATCATAAAGTTGTCTAACACTCAAAAGATTATGTTTCAAAACCTCAACATATAAGACATCATTAGTATTATTCTTACCATCAAGTGCAACTAAACCTCTCCCTTTGATAAAACAAGGATTATTGTGACCAAATCTGACAACACCACCATCATACCTTTCCAAATTCAAAAATTTGATCTTTTCTCCTATCATGTGATATGAACAACCACTATCTATCACCCATTCATCTTTTATTTTAACATGTGCATCTATGAAATTTTATTCATTCAAGAAAGTAGGTTTTTTCATCTCTAATAGAAATGAACACAATCTCATCTTCACTCTTTTTAGATTCACCATTAGTTACACCTTCAATAATAGCTAAATATCACTTCTTATGATATTCAAGTTGAAACTTTCTAGGCTTATGCTTTGGTACTCTCTCAAGACATGTAGAAGCAAAATGACCAATCTTGTTACATGAAAAACATTTGAAAGACAACTTTCCTTTATACTTACCTTCTCCCTTAGGAACTCTCCTTGCAATTATGGCTTCTATATCTTTCATCTTTCTTTTCTCTTCTTCAATTTCTTCCCATTCCTTGGCATATCTAGATTTATACTTAGAAGAACTTTCACCAAAATCATACTTTTTCTTATCCTTATAAATTGTAGCTTTAAATGTAGATTCAACTTTAGGAAGACGTTCACAAAATCTATTCCTTTCAAAAGAAGCTAACTTTCCAACCAAAGAATCCCTTGTCACAGTTCTTCAATTGCAACAACTTTATTGTTATAAGTAGGAGGAAAGGATCTCAGTATCTTAGAAACAATTTCATCCTCATCCATTTTGCCACCAACACTTCTAATTCCACAAACAAGCTCAGCCACCTTTCAAACATAGGATTGAATATTCTCATCCTCATTCATCTTCAAATATTATAGTTTTCCTTTTAGGCTCTACAACTTCACTTGCTTCACAAAGGTATCTCCTACATATAATTTCTCCAATTTTGTCCATATCTCATGTGCGGTCTTTAACTCCATGACATTTGTATAATTCAACATCAGATAGGACACTCAATAAGGCTTGTTGTCTCTCATATTACACTCAAAATATTTCTTCTCATCAGTAGTAGCAATAAATAGACTGGTAGGAGGCTTGTAATCTATCTTTTTGACTGACCAATAATCTTTTTTGATGCATCTCAAATGTGTAATCATCAAACCCTTCTATTTAGCACAATTTGTTCCTTCAAATCTCAGATTCTCCTTCTTAAAGGATGCCATCTTTGATCACCTCAAGAGGTCAAGATTCAAATAGAGGAATTAGCTCTGATACCAATTGTTAGAAACAAGGAAACACACAACTAAGAGGGGGGGAGAATCAGTTGTGTCTAAAAATCTCAAAACTTTGCCCAACAAATAACCATAAAAAATGAGAATTGAATGATAAACATTGAAGCATTGAACAACAAAGCATAATAACACATAACACCATAATTTTTGTGTCGAAACTTGGTTAAGGGAAAAAACATGGTGGGGATCAAACCCACAAGATAATATATTGGCATAATAATCCTGTTAAAGGTACAAAGGGGGATGCACATGCATTCATGCTTACAACCTAGAGATCACTGCTCAATTACAACACAGGATAACAATCCTAAGTTAAAAACAAGGGCTACAACCCAAAATGGACTACAATCCACTGATTTATGAACTAGATGATAATATCTTAGATATGCCAATACAACTCCAATGAAGGGAAACAAATCTCTTCCTTAATTATATTCCATGCATACCTCTTTACACAACCACTGATACATCATTATTGCATACTTCCATACATATCGTGTCTCACATATCCCTTTGCACTCACAAATAATTACATCTTTATATACATTATATTAACTTATTTCCACAAGGTCAACCAAGGACCTAATTACAAAATAATAATTCATTACAACTAAAATTACAATGCAATCCATTGTATGTCATCCAAGGCATAGAAATGATCCATACTGGCATCCTAGAACACGCTTTAGATCCATTAATAATGCAATGATCTATCGTAACATGCTACACCAACAATGTTTGCCAAGAAAAAGAAGAACAATAAATGGTAAACACTGTCACACTATGAATATAGCTTCCAATCCTCAATTCAACACACAAATCATGTCAAGGACACAAATATAGGTTCTAAACATGCCATTCCCTTCACAATCATAAGTACTATTGCACCGATCCACACCGATCTAAATACTAAGCACTATCTTTTCCTGAACACTAAAATTACAAGAACTGGTAAATCACTTGAAACTAACTCAAATGATAATGTGGACCTCTATAAATTGAGCAATATCAAGTGCATACATTCCTCCAATCAACTAAAACTGTGCAACATCTGATTTGCAACATTGAAGTCATACCGATTCAAATTAATCACTGAACAAACCAGGAACACTGTCAGAAATAAAGAAATATGTTGACATCAATGTCAACACATGTATGCATGACATCTTAGAAATCTCCAACACGAGGATCCTACTATTCACCACTTCTACAATTGAGGCTTCTATCTTCACTGAAATTTCTTCACTTTTCATGTGAGTCTCCTAGAATTTTCATCTATTTTTCTCCTTCCAGAGTTCCTAAATTAATATCGAGGGGATAAATATGCTTAAGTTATGGAAAATACTATTCTTGTATAGATACGACCAGCCAAAAAATAAAGTTAATATGACACTAAGGAGTGTCGAGGACCAACTGATCTTGGCACATAACTATTGCCAACATTGTTGGGCATAAGGGTGCCCCAAAAGGATATGATTGGTTGACTCTTCTTTCATCATGCATAAATTGCATCTTGAGGGTCCCTCATATCCCATTCTTCTAAAACAAATTTCTGTTAATATCCTTCCTTAAGAGGCCTCCCATGCAAAATCTCCAACCTTTGGTAGACATTTTTAATTCAAAAATAGTTTTATTAGAAGGCGAAGTGCCTCTAGCTAGAAATCTTTTCTTACGATCTTGTATCATTCTTTAGTATTGCACTAGCCTTTTTTAGCTATTGCCCAAATTAACTGATCCAAATCATCTTTGAGATTGACCACTTTGTCCTTTAGCACTTTGTCATCCAAGTCATTGTTGATCTTGCACCACCAATCATGGGTTAGTTGCATGTTTAGTTGTACATGGATACCTAACATGGCTTAGTTGTTGGGACCTATGTTGCATTTTATTTACATCTTGTACACTTGCATAATAATTTCACTCCCTAGGTGACACTTTAGGGGGATGTTAGTGTGAATGAGGTTATTAACTATCTACTTATTAATTCAAACTTATTCACGTGCTAGGTTAACTTAGGACAATGTTAGTTGTCCTTATATCCTAGGTGACATTCTATAAATTAGTTATAATGGAGTCATGACTCATTATTTACTTTAGTCACATAGGTCTAGGCATCTATTACTATCCATTGAGAATTTACTATTTATGTTAAGGGTAGTTGTGCATACCTCATTACACCTTTCATGCTTGTACACTATTATATCACATTCATATCTCATTAATGTATCTCATGGAGTAATATCAATCTCAATGTTTATGTAAGCTCATTTTGTAACATTCTCTTGTAAAAGGTATCATTCTTGGTTAATCCTTTGAAGTTTGTATCTTCAATATGGTTTTAATAGCATCACAATAGTATCTTCACCATTCTCTAATTCTCTAATAAGATACTTACAAAAATGACCATAATAATCACAATCAATAAAAAAATTCCTTAAATCCTCCAATATGTCACCCATGGAAGAAAAATGAACATGCCAAGGTGAATCCCACTATTTATTGCTAAAACATAAACCAATATTTACATGAACATAAGCATCATATTAAAATGACAAAAAAGGCTTCAAGTAGATGACCTATACCAATATGGGATAGAAACCACAAGTTACGTACTCATCTAGTCCACCAATATCTCTAGAAAGGTTAAACCATCATAGATAGAACTTCATGCAATCAACATACCAACCAAAAAGTGCAGTTGAGTATCTATATATCCATCATTGTGTATACAGAAAGATTGAATTCAATTATCAATTACTTCCCATCACTTCTCTTACATATATTGTATCAATGCAGAAGGAAATGAGAGAATGTTGGCAACCCAAGATATTATTTGAATGCTTCTTCTAGATTCAATTGTGTGAGTATTTTTCTCCTCGTGCTTTATCTCTTCATCCTTATGATGGATCACAAAGTGTGATCCAAAATTTTGATTAAAAGATACTCACACAATCGAATCCAGAAGCAACATTCAAATAATTCTCATGGATTGTGGAAATCAACTCACTGTTAACCCAAGATATGAAATTTTTAACTTCTTTTCAAATTGATACCATCATTTTTTTCTCCCAAAAGAATTATGTGGATCTATAAGATATGTAATAACTCGAACGCTCAACATAATATCCTAAGTTTTAGTAAGGAAGATAAGTCAATCTTAATGTTAACCAAAAAAATCAAGTCAACAAATGCATGATGAAAGAGATGGCAAGGTGGAGACAATGTGATTCTAATCAAATTGTGCACGTTAGACATTTTCTCGTAGATTTTTTCTCCTCTTTCCTAGCTTGGTTTAAAATTTTTGTTAGTAGAAAACAAAAAAAGGTATTAATTCTTTATCTAATGGCTAATCATCTAATGCTTTCATGTAACCAAGGGGTGAAACCACAAACCCAACATAAGCACTTTATAATGTAGTTCAAATAGTAGGCGATTTCACAAGTGACTACAAGCCTAAAATCACACAACCAACATGCACACCATTTCACTATACACGACCACATATAAAATGAACATAACCACCACGCAAGATGAGACTAATTGATTTCCAAACTAGAGCTCCAAATCACTATTGTGCAAGAAGAATACCCATGATCAACTCCAAAAAATACAAGATTCTCCACGGGCTTCAAATTCCCAATATAAATATCATCAACAATATTCATTCAAAATTCCATAGCTTCCAATCTCAGATATTTGCAAATAATGTTAACACATAGAACATCCGTTGTAATCAACAAGCCATAGACAATTCACGATTCCTTCTAATCGATTCTCACAAGATTACCAAGATAATAAATAAAAAATAGATAAATACCTAGAACCCAAACATCTTGAATGCTTCATGTATAAGTATATTTAAACAACATGCAAGTTCACGTAAGTATATGCTACTCACATACAAGACCATGCCAACACATGATGAAAATCACATAAACACTTGAAGTTATGATACCAAATATTGGGTAATTTTTAGAAATCTCTAATCCAATAAAACTATTGTTAGGATTCAAAGATTAGACTACATCCAATAAAAATTTGTGATTGTATGTAAATATGAAAATTAAGTTGACTTAATAATAAAAATCATAGAGATAGTCATCTTCTTTGTTATGCCAAAAACCATCACTTTATATATGTTTAATAAAGCTATCTTAGATGAACATAAAAAATCATATAAATAACATTACTTCATAATAAGATAGCAACAATAGGACCTTTTTGGGAAAATACTACACCAAGAAGAGAGTCCAATACTTGTATTGTCTTCATGAAACAAAGATTACATACAATATTTCCTTCATTCTCCTCTTCAAACTTCAATCCAATAACACTTGTGTACAAAAATGATTTGCCATAATGTCTCCACCTCAAGCCCTCAATATATAGAGTTATGTAGGTCCAATACACCAATACATAACATTAGAATGGGCCAAAATAATGTTCCAAATTATCATGGTAAAAATCCATTTGACCCAGCATCTTGGAATCATGCATGTAGCCCAAAATAGCCACTTATGTTCTTACAGTTCTGTTATAAAACATCTCACCAAACCGGACAAATATAGTTTTCGTCTATCATAAATGCACTCATACTGACTCGTGATAAGATATGGAATTTGTTATAATTATCATACATGCATTTACAACACCTTACGTGTCCAAAAACCTCAAAATAGAAGATTGCATATGGGACACCTAGCTATTTTATCATTTTCTCAAAGTCTAGACTGTATCTGTATCTTTGTCTTTACATCATCTCTTTTAATGTTTTTGGTGAAACCATTTTTTCTCTTATGGTTAATTTACAAATGATGTCAGGAAAATAATTAATAAAAGGATTTGCAAGGTTGATGTTGTTAGGAATAAGGTGTCTCAACCTTGGATAATTCCTATTCTTATTATTTGTTTTGTAAATGTATTTTTTGCAAATAATGTAATTAAGTGTGAGTGTACATGTCTAGTTGGCATGTTGATGTGTCACTCCACTTGATGTGTCAGCATCTTGTATGTAAGGAGATCATGATTGAAATGGTCATGACAGATTCCTATGACATGTAAGAACTATTTAAGGAATGTGCTATGACAGGTGTAAGAGCATCTTATGACTTGGGCCTATTTGGGCGCCCAAGAAGAAGTGGTTGGTGTGTGTAAGAGAATATGCCAAAAATAGGTTGGTATGACAGATTCTCTTACACTTCTCTTGTGACTGTTATTTTTGGCAGATTCTATGACAAGCTGTCATAGTCTATTCTAGGGATGGATGCCTATTCTTGGGATTGCATGCAACAACTATGTACATGTGGCTTTGTGCATGGGTCTTGGTGGTTGTGCCTATTTTTGGGTCCAGAGGAGTCTATATATATGATGTTGCTCCTATGGGAGAGATATAATAGAAATTTAAGTCTTGTTGGCTTTGTCTCTCATTTCCTAAAAGAACTTGCATTGCAAGTGTATTGTAATCTTTGTGTTGAAGATAATACATTGTGCAGGTTTTGGAGTGCTGGGGTTTTTTACCGAAAGGTTTTCCCCAGGGTATATCATTGTGTCATTCTCTATTTTTCTATATGCATTGTATGTGGTTGCAATATCTTTGTTAAAGTAGTTAATGAATCTGAAATTGTAACTATTTATAAAAAATTGCACAATACTTTCCTATAGAGATTAGCGTAGGAAGCTGTTTTCGCACCTGAGTTTCCTTACAAGTGGTATCAGAGCTTGATCAACTTTTGATCCTAGTTGTTGGGTAGGGTTTTTTGAGCTAATCTCAAGTTTGAGTGGAAGTTTTTTGCAGAGCATTCTGAATCTTATTTGCAGATTAAGATGACAAGTTCATCATATGGAAGAATGGAGGTGGAAAAATTTAATGGCACTAATTTCAAGTTGTGGAAACTCAAGATGGAAGACATGTTGGAAGATCATGACCTATGGGAAGTGACTTCAAGTGCTACAAGACCAGCAACTATAGCTCAAGTAGATTGGGATATCAAAGACCATAAAGCTAAGGGTCTCATAAGACTCTGTTTAACCGATGTAGTCCTTCTAAATGTTCTAGATGAGAAAACCACAAATAGTTTGTGGGAAAGACTTGCGGCCGTGTATCAGGCCAAATCTCTGGTGAAAAAGTTGTTCCTAAGGAAGAAGTTGTACTCTCTATGAATGTAGGAAGGTGGATCCTTAACAGATCATTTAAATGCATTTAATTTGCTGGTTGCACAGTTGACATCAGCTGGTGTCAAGTTAGAGGAGGAGGATCGTTGCTACACACTTTTGTGTTCTTTATCAAATTCATGGGACCATCTTGTGATGGCTCTCAGAAGCACTTTAGTCACCTTCAAAATGGATGATGTGGTGTCTTCACTGCTATCAGAGGAGATGCAGAGAAAGGCTTCCATTTCGAAAAAAGAAGCCCTTGCTGTTTGTGGGAGATCCACTGAAAGAGGGAAGAAAAATGACAATAAGTCTGACAATAAGGGTAGATCCAAATCCCATGGGAAGTCAAAGACTTCCAATAAGTCCAAGACTAAATGTTGGAACTGTGATAAATCTAGGCACTTCCGTAAAGACTGCAAAGAGCTGAAGAAGAAGAAGAAAGGTTCAGATTCAGCTTCAAAAAGATCTCAAGAAGATGGCGATGCATTCATCGCAGCTTTGGCAGCCCATGCATCTGATGATGTGTGGTTGGTTGACTCAGGTGCATCTTTTCACATGACCTCTCATCAAAATTGGTTCTCAAAATATGAAGAGTTCAATGGTGGAAAGGTGTACTTGGGTGATGATTCTCACCTAAAGATAGTTGGATGCGGAAGGGTCACTATCAAATTTCCTGATGGACGAGTAAAGGGAATCAACAGAGTTATGCACATTCTGGGTTTGGCATGAAACCTATTATTTGTAAGTATGCTAAATGATGTAGGTGTGCAAGTTGTTTTTCAAAAGAAGGATGCAAGATGATGAGAGGATCGATAGTGCTTGCAAGGGGTACTAGGAGAGGTACCTTATTTTAGCTAGATGCATGTATTCCTCTATGTAATAGTTCTTCATCCTCACCATCTGAACAAGCAGTGAAGAAGTCTGTGGCTATTGGTTCTGATTGTAGTGCAAACACTTTGGAAGGTAAGCTTCCTGCAGAAAAGACAATGTTGTGGCATATGAGATTTGGCCACATTGGTGAAAAGGGTCTTAGAACCCTGAAAAATAAAAATCTCATTGAGGGGTTAAATGATTGCAATCTCGAGTTCAACTTCTGCGAACATTGTGTCTATGGTAAACAAAATCATGTTCAGTTTTACTCTAGTTCTCCCAAATCTTCTGATGTTTTGGATCTTATTCATTTTGATGTATTTGGTCTTGTAAAAGTTCCTTCAATCTCCAAGTCTGTATTTTTTGTATCTTTCATAGTTGATTACAGTAGAAGGACATGGATTTATTTCCTTAAAAGTAAGACATAAGTCTTTAGTCGGTTCAAGGAATTTAAAGCTCTTGTAGAGAATCAGACTAGTAAGAAGATTAAGTGTGTGAGAACTGACAATGGTGGTGAGTTTTTCTCAGCAGAGTTTGAACAATTCTGTAAAGAACGAGGGATCGAGAGGCATAAGACAACTCCTTATACCCCATAGCAAAATGGAGTTGCAGAGAGAATGAATAGGACACTGATGGAGAAGGCTAGGAGTATGCTTAGTGGAGCTGGTTTAGAACAAAGGTTTTGGGCCGAAGCTGTGGCCACTGCTTGCTATCTAGTTAACAGATCTCCTACATCAGCCCTTGTTGGTAAGAGACCCATGGAGGTGTGGTCTAGTAAGAAGCCTTCAATTAGACATCTTCATGTTTTTGGTTGTGAAGCTTATGCACATGTTCCAAAGGAGAAAAGATCTAAGTTGGAAAACAAAGCCGTTAAATGTATTTTCATCAGATATAGTGCTGGTGTGAAAGGATACAAGCTTTGGGATCCTGTGACTAGTAAGGTGTTGTATAGTAGAAATGTTATTTTTAGAGAGCTAACATCTTCTCCTATTGTGCTACAACCAGATGAAAAAGAAAATGAAAAAGATGTTGTTCAGTTGCCTCCTACCCCTGAGAAGACTGAACAGAGAGACCATGTTGGGTCTAATGATGAGGAGAGCTCTAGTAGCTCTGATAGTTCGGAAGAAGAGGAAGAACAACCTCAACCTCAGCCCTTGAGGAGATCCATGAGAGAAAGAAAGCAACCAGAAAGGTTTGGTTATTCTATGTTAGATTCCAGTTGTGCCTTTGCTTTGATTACTAACACTGATGAGCCTAGATCTGTAAAAGAGGCTTTGGGCATGGAAGATGCAGGTTCCTGGATTGAGGCTATGGATGATGAGATGGCTTCATTGGAGAAAAAAAAAACTTGGGACCTTGTACCTTTGCCTAAAGGGAGAAAATCTGTTGGCTGTAAATGGGTGTTCAAGAAGAAATTCTGTGCAGATGGTAGTGTTGAAAGGTATAAAGCTAGATTGGTTGCAAAGGGGTATTCACAGGTAGAGGGAATATATTATGGTGAAATATTCTCTCCTATTGCAAAGTTGACATCCATTAGATTTCTGTTATCTCTTGCTGCATCATATGATTTAGAGATAGAACAGATGGATGTGAAGACAACTTTCCTTCGTGGTGATTTGGAGGAAGAAATTTATATGTCACAGCCTGAGCACTACATTGTTAAAGGTAAAGAATCCTTAGTTTGCAGATTAAAGAAATCTCTATATGGTTTGAAGCAATCTCCTAGGATGTGGTACCTTAAGTTTGATGCCTTTGTGTTGTCAATTGGATTTGTAAGATCAAAATCAGATCATTGTGTTTATTTTAGAGTTGAAAATGATCGCCTTCTTATTGTTGCATTATATGTTGATGATATGTTGCTATTTGGGAAGGGTAACGATATGATTTCTGATTTTAAATCTCAGTTGTCAGCACAGTTTGAGATGAAAGATCTTGGGGTAGATAGGTACATCTTGGGTATGGAAATCAGTAGAGATGGGTCTAATAGAAAACTTTGGTTGAGTCAGAGTAAGTATGTGAAGTCTGTGTTGGACAGGTTCAACATGGCAGATTGTATACCACTATGTGTTCCTATTTCTATGGGAACAAAGTTATCTGTAGATGATTGTCCAAAATCTCCTAGTGAGGTGGAGGACATGAGTAGAGTACCTTATGCTAGTGCAGTTGGCAGTCTTATGTATGCTATGGTCTATACTAGACCAGACATTGCCCAAGCAGTGGGAGTCCTGAGTCGGTTTATGGCTAATCCTGGACGGGTACATTGGGATGCAGTTAAGCGAGTATTTAGATATTTGAGGGGTACATTAGATTACTCCATATGTTATCATGGTAACTCTTCTAGATCTCTGCATTTAGTTTGTATTCATGGGTTTGTGGATTCAGATTGGGTAGGTGATATTGATAGCAGGAGATCCACCAATGCTTATGTGTTCACTATGTTTGGTGGTGCCATTAGTTGGATGAGTAAGCGACAACCTGTGGTTGCTTTGTCCACTACAGAAGCTGAGTACATGGCTACTAATCATGCTTGTAAAGAAGCCATTTGGCTTAGAAGATTGTGTTCTGATGTTTGTGTTGATGCAGAACAGATTACTATTTGGTGTGACAGTCAGAGCGCTATTTGCCTTGCAAAGAATCCAACTTTCCATGCCAAAACAAAGCACATTGATGTGCAGTTTCACTTTGTGAGAGATATGGTGGAAGATGGAAAGGTAAATTTGGAGAAGGTAGATACTGTGAAGAATGTTGCAGATGCATTAACGAAACTAGTGGGCACTGAGAAGTTCAGATGGTGTTTGGAGTCTATGGGCCTTTTGGCCTATAGTGGTTAAAGTTCCTGTTATGTTCCTGTTGCTCTTACAAGGTGTTCGACAAGTGGGAGAATGTTAGGAATAAGGTGTCTCAACCTTGGATAATTCCTATTCTTATTATTTGTTTTGTAAATGTATTTTTTGCAAATAATGTAATTAAGTGTGAGTGTACATGTCTAGTTGGCATGTTGATGTGTCACTCCACTTGATGTGTTGGCATCTTGTACGTAAGGAGATCATGACTGAAATGGTCTTGACAGATTCCTATGACGTGTAAGAACTATTTAAGGAATGTGCTATGACAGGTGTAAGAGCATCTTATGACTTGGGCCTATTTGGGCGCCCAAGAAGAAGTGGTTGGTGTGTGTAAGAGAATATGCCAAAAATAGGTTGGTATGACAGATTCTCTTACACTTCTCTTGTGACCGTTATTTTTGGCAGATTCTATGACAAGCTGTCATAGTCTATTCTAGGGATGGACGCCTATTCTTGGGATTGCATGTAACAACTATGTACATGTGGCTTTGTGCATGGGTCTTGGTGGTTGTGCCTATTTTTGGGTCCAGAGGAGTCTATATATATGATGCTGCTCCTATGGGAGAGATATAACAAAAATTTAAGTCTTGTTGGCTTTGTCTCTCATTTCCTGAAAGAAATTGCATTGCAAGTGTATTGTAATCTTTGTGTTGAATATAATACATTGTGCAGGTTTTGGAGTGCTGGGGTTTTTTACCGAAAGGTTTTCCCCAGGGTATATCATTGTGTCATTCTCTATTTTTTCTGTATGCATTGTATGTGGTTGCAATATCTTTGTTAATGTAGTTAACGAATCTGAAATTGTAAGGATTTATAAGAATTTGCACAATACTCTCCTATAGAGATTAGCGTAGGAAGCTATTTCCGCACCTGAGTTTCCTTACAGATGTCACCTAAATCCTAAAAGATTCAAGATGGTCTTCTCACTAATTAATACAAGTATTTACAAGGTTAATGTCACCTCAAACCTAATAGATTCAAGATGGTATTCTCACCTTGTATTACACACCTATAGAGGAGGAGGTTGCAAAGATCTTCAAGAAACATTTAGCATCCCCATGTTACCTTTAATTTTGGTTGATGCTTTGGGTGAAGCAAGTTGTCTTTGGGGGGTCTTTGTGAGGACTTTCTTTGTTTAACATTTCACATTTTTCAATACATTTCATCTCCTTTTGGAGAGGGTTTTTCCCTTGTGTAGTTTTTCTCCTTTTCTTTGACTATGAGAGATTTTCCTTTTTTGTACATGGGTACATCATTGGGCCTTTAGTTTTTTGGGCCCATCCTTAACTTTTCATGCATTTATACTAAATTTAGGATTTTTACTTCTCCTTGAGTTTCAATTAGTGGGGGTGTTAGTGCATTCTATTTTAGGAGGCATGCATTTTGATGCAGGAGCATCCTGGGTGTAAGAGCAATCTTGCATCACCCAAAAATATTTCCATTTTTGTATTCAATAAGGGCTATCTTATGCAGAGTTACTATTTATGGAAACTTGCTATTTTTAGTAAGTGGTCTTACGATCTTAGAATGTTCTAATTTTACATGTGGAGGTTCATCTCAGTCATATAAGCCTGCCAGCAAAGTTTCATGGTTAGATCAGGTCTAGTTTTTAAGATATTGAAGATTTTCAGTATTGGCAGCAGGGTACTGAAACTTTGAACTCAGTTTTGAAGGCTTTAGAGGCCCCGGATGAGGTCAAAAAATTGGGTGACGGGTGCATTGCGCCGGTCAAGCCTGTAGAGCACTTCGTGGTATTTTTGAAATGGGGTTATAATAGTCAATCGGGTCAACTAGTGATGACTTATGGCTCCGAAAGTCGGGCCACCTGAAATGGCAGAAAATAATTTTCCTTCAAAATTTCTGTTCAGGTTTCAAAAGTTATTTTGAGCCGACTTTGATGTGATAAATTGAAAAATAAAATAATTCTAAGTTTGGTCGGCCCTTAGGGCTAAATTTCTGGAACCTTCTCGGGCGGTGGAAATTGCCTACATAAAGAAGGCCCGTAGTGTTGTCTAGGGCAGCTCTGGGTAGTAGATCTGGGTATTGATTCGAGGCTTTGTCCTATAGAATATTGTAAGGGAATGCCCATGTGGCTTTGCATATTGTAATTCTGAAAGTTTGTAATTCCACATTTGTGGAGATAATAAGAAGCCAATTTTCTGTTCTTGCATATCATTGTTGTTGTTTCTCTATTTTTTTTGTTATGTGCTTGTGGTATTAAGGGGAGCACCCTTCATCACATTTTTAGATTAAGTTCATTTAGTTGAGTAATTCATTAG